>VXBB01024639.1:640645-704250 GCA_013399915.1 Illadopsis cleaveri | reverse complement strand
GAGGAGAGGAGAGGAGAGAAGAAGGAGAGGAGAGAAGAAGGAGAGGAGAGGAGAGGAGTGGAGAGGAGAGGAGAGAGGGAGAGGGGAAAAAAAGAGTGAGGGCATTTTGGGACGGTTGCCTATAAATCTCCCTCATATCCTACTCTGCTATAATCAGACCCTATTTTAGATAGTGCCCTCTTTCCTTGTGCTGCCTCTTCCCACAGGCAGCTCATGGCATCATGATGTTGTCCTTCCCACATCTTTGAGAAGTGAGCCTGACCTGTAACAACAGCTGAGATGAGGGGGTAGGAGGGAAGAACTGCATGAAAGATGTGAAGAAATTGTTCTGCTCTATTTGGATGGGAGAGCTTTGTACCCTACTGAGATCTAGAAAAACAAGTGGAAATTGTCGACAGAAGTTTTGAATAAATAAAATAAATAAAAAAACCCCCACCAGCTCTGCAGTTCTAAGGAGAAAATAATATTTGATTAAAAGACAAAACATGTATGGGGCAACTTTTTCATTTCCTGTTCATGATGAAGGTATTACTGACATTATTTAAGCTGTGTTGAAGACATATAACGAGAGTCTAAGCAGATATAAATGTTCTTTTGGAATGTTATTTATAGTTCCTTGGTACCCAATGCCAAATGTTAATAAGGTTTATGAGAAACCAGTGGAGACTGTAAATTGTTAGACTTCTAATTTAAATCATGTTGCTGACTCCATTTGTTTCCTACACATTGATCTGGCATTCGGATAAATCTGATAAAATTCTCCGAGTTGGAGAGAGATTTGTTTTCTGTCAGTGGGAATCTAACTATTAAAAAGACAAGTTGTGAGGTTATTGGGAACAAAGCCACAGACAGTAATATAGCACACTTGAATACTTCTTTACTATTTATTTAAATGTTACAGTATTTGATAAATTGCTTATGCAGCCATTTAACTGACTCTTCTGGAAAGTGTTTATTTGCAGTCACCTCAATGTCAGCAGTGAAATGAGCTGGAACTGAAATTTCATTAAGAAAGTCATATTTCATTATTATGGCCCCAGCAATCATCACCCTGTGTACACTAAGTCCAAAACCTATAGAATGTTATGATAATAATAATAATAATACAGCTATGGCAAAAAAGGGGGCATGAACAAGACAGGATATTCACTGTTAATGCACTGGCCAACCAGCAGCCTGGGCTCTTGTGGGACAAATAACTCAAAGAGTTATGTGGGTCTTATACTTTGAATTTCCTTTGATTTGCCCATTTCAATTTGCAGCCTTAATTTCCTTTAGTGCAAAGAAAAGCTCAAGGTACCTGCTCTGTGTCAAAATGAGCCCTGCTGCTGTAAAACCTGAAACAGAAGGCCAGAAAAAGAGGGATAAGTTACAAGAATCCTCCCTGGGACCTCTCCTCTGAACGCTTCTCTCAGGACAGAAGGTGGTTTCCCTCCTGTGAGGAGTGAGGTGACAGAAAGAGGTCAGCCCCCTGTCCCCTGGACAGCCACAGGGTGTGGACCAGGGGCTGGTGCTCTGCTGCTTTTGAAATGCCCATCTTATTTCCATTTTTAGAGCAGCTAAATTCAGCCTTTTTCCTTAGAACTCTTTAATGTGTGTCTACAAACAAACCAGCTTGCCCCAGTTCAGCTAAACTGGATTAAACATTTCTTCTCTCACACCACAAGACTATGTTGTAAGGACAAGATTCAGAGTCCATGAAGCCAACAGAGAGAGAAACAGATGGACATAAAGGCAGGCAGAGATGTCCAAAGCAGGTGAGAGTCCGTGGAGCAAAGCTCAAAGCAGTGTAAGCCTCTGCACCAAGGGATGTTTTGCCCAGGTGTAGCCCTGCACCTGAATATTTTCTCCTATTCCACACTCTGTCACCTAGGCAGCATGGTGCACCCCAAATTCTTACCCCAGTGCACCCACACACACTGACTTGAAAGCAAGCTGCAATATTTGCATCTGACTATGTTGTGATGGTTACTGTGGTTTAGAAGTCTTACTTTGAGAAAACAATATTTGGAAATAACAGTCTGTTAAGAACCAGGACATGGAAAACTGTTGTGGCTCCTTATGCCTTGTAGAGATTAATGATATGTGGAATTTTATTCCTCACTTCTGTCAGTCATGAAAGTCCTCAAGGGATATGGAAGGTAGAGTCATACTGGAGGTTTTGTTTGTGTCTTTGAATATATCAGGTTGAATCAAATGAAAAACAGAATATCACAGGAAAATGGGATTGAAGGGAACTGTGAAAGACATGCAGCTCTTACAAAGATTATCCACACCTTGCCTCCCAACAGTGTGATTCAAACTCTGAAAAAGTTGATTTGTGTCATAAGCTTCAGTGGTTTTAACTCAGCTCCTCAGTGTTTTACAGTCCCTTTGGAGCAAGTGAAATTTAACTTGCCCCCTCCCATACACCAAATAAAGTTTCCAAAATGGCACCTCTGCCTTGCTGACTACACTCTTTTCTTTTTTAATTGTACATGTGAATCCCTGAGAAACCTCATTCCAAGTTCAGGATAAACTCATGTTTCCTCTGCTTGCCAGAAGAAAATGAAAAGTAAAGCCTCATCAATTTTATTGCTCATAATTGTGGATAAAATGCAATATATTTGGGTCATATAAATTTGCTAGCAAATTATATTCAATAAAACCCTGGTGAGCAATTTAAAAGCATAAATCTCTCCATGCTGAAAAAAAGCTCATAAATTATACAAGAAAAAGGAGTGATTTCATCAAAGAGCCAAGATCTGCCCATGGAATGTTTCAATAGTACTGGATTTATAGTTTTCTGAGAGACGATTTATGATCCCTAATTTTCTGCAATAAAAAGCTCAGTGGGGATTCTCTGAATGAAATATCTTTTAACAAAGAAATAAATTAAAAAAAAAAATCTGAGAGTGAATGCAGACAATGCCATTCTTGGAGATCTGCCCCTTTTGTGTTCCTGCTCCAAAATTAATCATGGAAGACCCTAATAAAGACTGCAGAGTGAGAAGGGAAGGAAGACCATTAGACTTTAAGATAAATGCATTGCACAGTTGGAGAGGGCATTTTTAGTAATAAATTCATCCATTATGTTTCATAGCAATTGTCTTTAATTAAGAATAAAATTATCACGCTGGGAAGGTTGAACATTTCCAACTACACAGGGATGGTTGTGCTATACAGATAACCTGGAGAGAGAGGCTGTGTGTGAATCATGTGCACAAGCAGGGCATGCAGTCACAGTGAGATGTTGAGAGACATTCACTGACTTCCCCTGGTTTTGGAACTCTGATTCATGGTCCGTGTCACATCTAGTGGCAGTGGCTGGAGAGGTCACTGCTCCCACGAGCCATCAGGCACCAGACAGCAGGGACCAGGGCCCAGAGTACTGATCTGCTGCAGGTCACAGACCAGGGGGCTAAGGTGAAGTGAGAACAAGATTTAACTTACTATGCCAGGCTGTGAATCATGACAGCTGAGGAGGGAACCTAATGTCTCTGACTGCAAAGGGATGGCGTGGTAAAAAAAAAAAAAAAATAAAAATAAAAAAAAAAAAAAAAAAAAAAAAAAAAAAAAAAAAAAAAAAAAAAATCACCTTTTAAAAATTCCCACAGAATTCCCCAACACTGTGACCATGAATTCCTGCTTTGGGAATCTGCTACTGGGTGGTAAGAGAGAGAAGATAATGGGGTGGATGGGTGGGTGGGTGGATGGATGGATGCTTGCCATAGTAGACTATGGTTGTTTCTCAAGATGTTATTATTCTCATTTTGTTTATAAGAAGGTGAGGCATATAAAAATGTAAAGACCTGTATGAATCATAAGACAAGCAGACTGACAACACTGCAATCTGAGCACATTATCCTACATGCCAGGTTGAGGACTGTCCTCCCTCTCCACCATACATGATCCACACATGGATGTGGGTGTCTTACAAAGGGATAGGGATAGCCACCAGGATAAGTGGGAGCAGTGAAAGTACTTACTGCTGAGGACCTACATCACTCAAAACCTTTTGCTGTCCACTCAGAGTTCCAGATTTTCAGAAACAGAAGAAGGGTGAAGGTGCTGTTCAAGTGCATTTCCCATGTCTACCCTTTGGATTTTCCCTATTTATTTCTCCTGTGTGAGAGGTCTAATCTAGGAGCTCTAAGCTTTCAAATTCCATGGCAAAAACACAGACGTGGGCAGTTAGGGGCTGATTCAATGCTCACACAGATCTGTAGATGAAAGGACTCTTGCCTTTGATAGGTACTAGATTGAGGCCTTGCCTAAACTCATGTAATGCAAATGAAAAGAAAATGCTCAAAACCATTTTGTTTTGACAGCAAACAATAGACAGAAAAGGCCAGAGAAGATATTTGACTGATCAGTCTTTTTCTCATTGAGTTTTATTATGAAATAAAACAAGAATTGTTGAAAATAATCTTAGTTCAACTACCTTTTTCTTATATTGCTGATTGACTGCAACAAGGAGGATGATTTTTCAATAAATTGTTTTAAACTCACATTGCAGCTTTGGAGATGTAGCAGCTAAGAGTGCTGAGGCAGAACAGCTGGCTGAAGGGAAGGAAGGGTGTCTTTGGAAAGGTAATTTGTAAGTAATGAGCATGCAAGCTTTGCTATCTATCATCTATCCCTGCTCCAAAACTCTTTAAAAGCACCGGGCATTTTGCCCATGTCTGTCTGGCAGGACCCAGGAGTTCCTCCCACCTTCTCTGCCCAGGTATTCATGCCAGCTACATCCACTGCTATGCTGAGAGCAGACCCAGTTACAGACTAGTTCCCTCCACCCCATGTGGTGGGAACCCTGACTTATGGCCCAGGAGGTGACTGCAAAGTGCCCTTGCTGCTGCCTTGATTGGAACAGAGAGTGTGTGCCTGAAGCTTACCCTGCACTCCCACAGCATTTGTGGTAGAAGCAGACCAGGAGAAGGCATTCATCAACATCTCATTCAATGTTCCCTTAGGAAAAAAATACAGGCTGACAGGCTACAGCTTGATCATCCACTGCTCTTACAGACCTGGGGTTTTATTTTGTCCTTTTTTTCTTTCAGAGGATCTATNCTTAGGAAAAAAATACAGGCTGACAGGCTGCAGCTTGATCATCCACTGTTCTTACAGACCTGGGGTTTTATTTTGTCCTTTTTTTCTTTCAGAGGCTCTGTATTTGTAATTGTAATTGTAATTGTATTTGTATTTGTAATTGATCAAGAATGCAAAATTAAACTTTCTTTTTTTTTTTTTTAATTTAAGATAAAGGTGTTCTGATTATCCACAGATTTTCCAGTAAATACATCTATCTTATTTTCATCCACTATTGATACCAGAATGTATACATGTAGCCCTATATTAACATGTCTGCTTGGCAACCCAGTGTGCCAAAAAATTAGCATTTTCTTATGCAGACAGTGGTGTCTGGCTTCCCTACCAAATAGCAATAAAAATAATTTGACATAAGTAGAAACATCCCTACGAAACAATTTCCCACAAAATAAAGGCATTCAAAACTAAAGTTTTGTGATCCATTCAGTCAGCTGTCTAAATTTCAGAGACAAATTTAATATTTTTTACATGACTTGGAGATAAGTCTAGCATTTCAGTAAATGAGACATCACTGATACTCCAGTAACCGAGTCTGTCCCCTGAAGTACATCAACCACTTGCCCTGGGCAGGAGCTGTTTCTCCTTAGGAACAGATATTCCTGAACAGGCCTTTTAAACACACTTTTTGTGGATTTGCCTAGGGCTTTGACACAACTTGGGGCAAAGAAATCCCAACATCTCTATCTTGGTCCATAGAATAGTTCCAAAGCAACCTTCCAGACTTTTCCCACATGGAAACTCAGGTTGACATGACAATGATTCGTACCATTGTGCAGCCTTACTGCATCAGTACAGGCTCCCATTGATCCATGAATTAAAAACAGTGGTTTTTTTATAATCCACCCACTATTAGTGCTTAAAACAGCAGAGTTGGTTCCCCAGAAGTGGTTACATTCAGAGAAATGGAGGAGCCCTGCATGAAAACTTCCCTTTTTTTCATTCAGTACTATCAAATTGACCTACAAGACATCTTGCAGCTACTAAAAAGAGAACCAGGAAAATAAGAAGCTGATTTTGCATATTGAAATGCGTAAGAGGACATCCAAAAGGAGACAAAAAAACTAAAAGACAACTGTATAGCAGGCATAAAGAAGCAATTTGAGTTGGAGGACATTCCACATATATAGACTGGAAACAGCCAGAGGTGTCCTGCCTGGGGAGGGGTCCAGCTTGAACAAACAGCCTCACAGGCAGCATACGTAAAACACAGGGGAATATTTTTGCATAGTGTGTTTTAGTAAAATGAGAGTCATAAACATCCCAGAAACAAAGCTGGAAGGAATCTCAAGAAGCCATTTGTTCCATGGGCCAGTATGAGGCAGGCTGAATACAGCTGAGAGTATATGTTGAATCTGTTCTTAAAAATCTCTAATAAAGGTCAAGCCATGGATATGTTAAGGAACAGTAAGGTATGGAAATTAATTCAAAACACACCAGCCTTCCAAAAGCCTGGGTTCCCCAAGCTCACCTACATATTATCTGCAAAGATGCTTTATTGCTTTATTATTAAACTCTATATCTCTATTATCAGTTACAAAGAGAAATACTGGTTGTTGGGAGCAGATGCCCAGTGCTAAGGATGATGCCTTTATTTTGTCCAGAATACTCAGAAGAAGATAAGGAAGAAGTGGGAAGAGGCCCCTTTGAAAAAGAAATCCACTGCTATTGACACAAGAACAAGAGAAGTATCTCAGTACATCAGTGGGTTGGCAGCTGGTTTCTGATGGCTTTTCAGTGTATTCAAAATCACAGGCCATGGCACTGATCAGATACAAATCAGGAATTATGATCCTGAAGTCAGCCTCAGCAAAGTCACATCATTCAGATTTAATGCAAAAGTTATTTTTGTTTGTTATTGTTTCTGGAAGCCCAGGACATAGAGGACTCTTCCCAAATTTTGTCAAGGTATGATCCAAGACCCAAATGCAATACAATCAGGATTCAGCAGCACCCAATCACTTAGGCTTAAGAGAGAAAATTATTAAAAGAAATGGAAAGGAAAGGAAAGTTCAACAGTAAAAACAGGTGCTTGCCAAATAAGCCATAAATGAGCCAGGGACCTCTGGCCTAACTTACTCCTTTCTCCACCTAATTTCAGACATAGAAAGGCTGAAAATGGCTGAAAAGAAAAGCAGAGCAAGAGAGGACTGTGTGCTTTACTAAGGGTCAGTTTTAGAATACCCCTGGGAATGAATCAATAGAAGACAAGAGAAAAAATACCTGGAAGTAGTGCAGTAACCTTCCTATGTGTTGGCTGAAGCAGTCAGAGAGCCCATGGTGATTCTGGGCTACAGCGAGATAAATCAGTGCTGATGTTCATGCCAAACCACAGATACCACACTCAATTTGTTAGGGAATAACCCCAGGTCTTTCCAGCAAAATATTCACTCCTTCCATATCCTGTCAGTGAGCAATATGGAAAAATTTCCCTCTAATGGGTGAGTGCTGTGCCCTAAAATAAGCCTGGGAAACCATGGCTTGTACTTCGTGCATGAAAGTACTGGACAATTAGAAACTCAGCTGAACCATGCAGATTGTCTGCTGATGAGGGTAGAAGCTTATTTAAAAAGCGTGGAGGAATTTATTCTTTGAAGTTTACAGCTGTTGCCATTTCAACCACAAGGCCAAGTTTACATCCATGACAGACGAAGAACACAGCACAGAAAAAAATAAATACAGCTTGATAATTGCATGATGATTTTACACCTTTCTGAGGGAGGCTTTTTTCCCTTCTATGTCAGTGGAATTATCCACTCAGAAACGTTTTTTTTTTGTATCCTAGGAAGATGAGGTCTCTTGTCTCCCAAGATGGGGTAACTGGGACAGAAGGAGTGTCTTGGAGCAGATCTTGTCGCCTCTGGGTCAGAGGTCAAGTTGTTTTCAGCCTGAGTGGGATTGCTATTCTCTCCATAATGCCTTCCTGTCTCCACATTCCCCATAAAACTACCTCCACAAAAAATGGACCATCCTCTCAGAAGGGAGCAGGGATGGGACTCAACTAGACATGGAAGAACACATTAGTCTCCAAGTGCGTTTTCTTTTTCAGTTACCTGTTAAGATCCAGCAAAAAGTCTGGAGATGTGTTTTTCTCCATACCTGGATAAAACAATTAAGCTCTTTAGACACTGCAATGACACTCTGATCTCATCTGTCTAACACAGTCCATTGGACAAATCAAGACAATCTTCCACTACCTTTGTGTTACATCCTTGATTAAACTGAGCTGCTGCCTGTTTGTACTTGACCTCAGAGCTGAGTGATCTCTTCACCGTTGTTCCAAAATCAGTGAAACAAGATAAAACCAGCCAAGACCAAACCTAAGAGCTGCCACATGGCCTCAGTTCAAATCTTCATAACAAAACATTTTGGGAGACATCCCTGAAGCTGTAGCTTGCTTAGTCTGACCAGAAGAGCACAGGTGTCGGGGCAGGCGACACTCTATGTTCACTGTGCTGCATCACATGTTGTTGTCCTGGGGTCATGTGTCCATCCCTTCAAGATGGACAAGGAGCTCCCTGCTGCATATTTAGCTGGGTAGTGCGTGGTGTGATAGACACAGAGCTGTCCCACAATAATTTTAACAGTGTGCACTGGCCTAATAACTGTTCATTGCACAAATATTTGGGTTATGCTTAATAGCAGACTGTAAGGAAAACAATCAGAAAGGAAGAAAAATGGCTTGAACTCAGCCAGCCCTGCAGTTAACACAGGACAATGGGAAAGTCATGGGCTCCCAGGAGTCTGGTTCAGCTTCCTGCAGGGCCTACTGAACTGGTTGGGAAAGACAGTGCCAAAAGTCTGATGAGCAAGAAGCACAAATGAACTCTGGCTGCATCAGCAGGACTCTCTTTTCAGAGCCAAGGAGATCTTGGGGAGCTGTTCAGGGGCACCAGACCGAGACTCAGGCACTCGTTGTAGTGTCTGCAGAAGCAGAGACCTGCCTCAGTTGCCAAAAGGGCAGAGCTGTGGATAATTTGGAGAATGGGGAAGAACTCCTCATTTTGTAAATGCTTTTTGGAAAAGGAAACAACACTACAGTTTTGAGAAAGTGGTTTTGACATTTTGTGGGCATCATTTGTCACACTATCCTTGAGGGAAACTCCACAGGCATCCAAACATGGCTTCTGGTGAAACCTTTCCTTCCTGTATTACAATCCCTGGCAACTCAAGGAAAGTTGAGACCCAGACTCTTGAAATATGCCCCAGCTGGCCAAGGCTCAATGTCCAAGGTGAGGCCAAGACCCAGTTTCTAGCAACAAACTCTGCTGAAACCATGGATTTGAGCCCCACAGTTCAGACATTGGCACTTGTCTCCACCCTGTATCTCATGCCAACGAGAGCATCAGACAGTGCCTGATGTCTGAGCCAACCTGTCTTTTTTCTCTTGTGGGCCTTGTGGCCCATCAGACACCAGAGGGGCAGAAGTGCTGCCAGTCCTGCTCTCTGAGGGCTTGAACAGACACAATGGGGCAAGCTCTTACCACCTGGAGAAAGCATTGCCTGCTGGTGCTGGAAATGGCAATGCTCTTTGGCAGGGCCTGGTATCCTCTGCTCTACTGCAAATACACAAACTAGGCTTGTTTAAGTCACCTGAATTCATACTTAACCTATCAGCATATTAGTGATTTTGCATTACATTGCAATAGAGTGTGTGCCAGGTCTGCTCAGCTCCTGTCTTCCAGTTCCAGGGCAGTAACAAGAAGTACTAATGCATGACCTGCTCCTGATCATCTGAGCAATATCTGCATTGCCTTGTCCATGTTGCCTTTCAAGACTAGCAGTTCTTCTCTTCCAAAACCAAACTGCTAATTTAGATGAAATTTCATCAAGGCTCCTGTGGGCATTATAGCTGTGCACCAGTAAGAAAGGACAGAACCCTTGCTGGACAACAGCAAAGACTCACTGGATTATGTATATGAGGACAAGTGACTGCTAGGTCATATTTAATTTACCCTTACCACACAGACCATAATTCCTTTTAACCAGAAGAAAACATTGCAGGATAGGGAAAACAGGCAGACCACAAACTAAGTATACACCACATGTTAAGTAAGCAGATGTCACAGGAAGGAAAATGCAATATACTGTAGGTGCTGAAAACCTTCAACTGACATCTGCTCTTTATTTCTAAATTCTCCTTTCATACCTGATATCATGATCTCATTTTAACGCTTTCTGATATAAAGTGGTGATAGCTCCTATCTGCAATTCTGTAAAAGATAATTTTCTCCTGTTCAGAAAAACAGGTATCTTCTTGTTACAGTTGAATTAATCTTTATCTGAGAGATGATTTCTCACCAATCCACCAGCAACACTGGTGAGTTACTTTAGAGAAGGTCATATATGATCATAAAATGACATTTAACTGAAGAAAGAATGAGCACCAGAAACAAAAGGTTTGTGAGCCTTAGATAGCCTGAGCAGCACCTTGTCCCTTAGCAGGGACCTAGTGTCAAAAAGCACTACTAACAAAGGAAGAACTGGCCCATAAGAACATCAATCTTTCTTCTTCTGTCCACAATCCCTCACAGAAACTACAGTTTAAAATCTCAGCAGGGAGCTGGATGTCAAGTACCTCACGCTTTGGAAGCATAACTTGAGAAATATTACTGGGGCCCAATTTTAAGGAGTGCTCTCAAAAATCAGTCTTTGTTTTGGACATCATAAGCTGTTCAGCACCACCAGTCAAATACTAAGATCTTGGTTAGAAAGTACATCTTGCCATAAGCAGTGTGCATCTCTTCACAACAGGAACCCAGTCTGCTGTTTGTAATGCTTGGCGTTCTAACCTCAAGTAAATACACCACGTAATCTGCAGAATATGTCTCTGAGCATGCTTACATGGTAATAATGATGTTAAATAGAATGGCCTTATGATTTATTGTACCTTGTGAAATAAAGCAAAGCCAATCTCTTCCCACCACAGGAAGTACCAGCACAGTAGAAAATGGAAACAAGAAAAAATTAAATACCACCCAGACCTGGTTTAAACATGCAAACTTTCTAATAAAATATCAGAACCAGATGCTGCTAAAGATGAGTGATAATTAAAGAAGATAAATTAAAGAAATGTTTTTCCAGGGAATGACTCTACTGCACACAAATTGTTTCAGCATGAGGAAAAAAATATAATAAAATTACAGCTGCTGCCTGTTTTTAAAAGTTTCCATTAATAAGTCAAGGCAGGTTCCCTGCTAAATTCCCTTATATCCAGGCTCCCTCTTTGCCTCTGTTGGTTTAATCTCAGTGTGGTTTAGCAGAGTGAGCAGAGGACTGAGCGCCAGGAATTCGGTTCCAACACTGACTCACTGTGTGGGCTCCCTTATGTCATGCTCAGGGCAGGTCAGGCCTGGAAAGCACATCTCTAAAAATGGTCCTGAGGGGTCCAGAGCCTGACAATCTCCCCACTCTTGTGTCAGATGTGCACAGTTCACCAGAGGTTTCCCCCTGACTGTCAACCCAGCAAACTGATCTCAGGATAAGCTGGTGTAATGTGATTTTTTTTTCAGTCTGGTGTCTCATCACAAGAAATAAGTGCCCTGGGAGCCAAGTCATGCAGACACCTGTGCAAACTCACGGCAGGAAACGCGGCTGGAGCATTGCAGATGAAGGGTGCATTCAGCAGACCCACTAAGACCACCCTGGAGCTTTATGTGCCTGTGTATAAACTCATCTTAGTCCAGGTTGTTGTTAAGCTTCATCTTAGCTAAACACAAGATGGTGTTTAAGCCCCTCAAAGACTTTTTAATTTCTTTAGATTTCTCACAGGCAGAAAAGCGTCCATCTAATTGCCAAAGGCAATTTCGCAGCAAATAAAATAATGTGCTGCACCAGGAGAGGAAAAGAATAAAATAAACCCAGGTAAATACATGGCCTAGTTCCCTTTTAACCCCACGTTCCGAGGCTCATAACCTCTGCAAAAGCCTGTGAGGAAGAATGTGGTGTGCAGTGAGCCTGTAAGGTCAACAAGCCCGGCGTGTTTCAGGCTGAGCAGGGGCTCAGTCACCAGCTCGGCTTCCCCCGGCGGAACGAGCTCCCGGGCGGCTCCGCCTCGCATCCGGCCAGCCCCGGGTGAGGCAGCGCGGCCCCGCCGGGCCTGGATCCCGGCCTCCCGAGCCAGGCCGGGCCAAGAACTGCTGTTCGGTGGCCGCATCCCTTTCACAGAACCAGCGCAGGGCAGCTGTGTGCCTCGAGTGCCAAGGTGAAAGCAGCGGGAGCTTCCCGGAGGAGCCCGCGTCCGCGGCTCCTTCCCCTGGGCAGCGAAGTCAAATGGAAGGGATGAACACACACGGAGTCAGGAACGGGGACAGGCCTCTGGAGCACGCAAGCTCCCAGCTATTTGCAGATGTTTCAGCTCAGTCCGGGAATTTATACTCGATCTGAGGCTCTGTGCAAGTTAATCTGTGCACGGCCGGTCCGCCGGCCCCAGCCCAGCCACACAGGTGGCGAGGCCAGCTGCTCCTGCACCTTTCCCTCTCCAGCCTCATGGGAGGACAAGGGGGCACGGTACGGTGACAGGAGCTCGGGCTAACTCCAAAACAGTAACAGGCTTGCTCTGCCGGTCACACTCAGAGAGACAAGAGCAGTGTTGACCACACTCTCACTTGATCCTTTAAAAAATGGGTTTATTAAGACCCTTTGCTCCCTGCAGACCACTGAACTTAAAACAAGAAATATTGGTTATACAGCTCATAGGGAGATTGGTGACTTCTCCTTGATCTCTGTTTCAGTCCTCACGCAACCAGTGCTGCAGAGCATCTGTCCCCAAAACACACTTCCCACCTGCTGGACAGACAGACTTTCCGGGAGATATCGGATAGAAAATTCAGTGGAGAGGCGATGAGAACTGATGAGAGCAGATGAGAGGAGGAGAAGAGAAAAAGTAAAAAGGAGTCATGAATCTGGGTGTGTAATTTACATATGAGGGAAAGTTTAAACTAGTGTGATTGGCAAGAATACAATGTTACTAAAAGCCACAGACATGCTAATTGGTGAGTCATGTAAGTAAACCCTATTGATCTTGTAGGTTTGCCAATTTTCAGTTTTCACTTTTGCTTGAAAACAGCTCAGAAAATGAGACTTAACCAGAAACTCATGATCAGTGACTTTTTCATCCATTTTTTTCAGCAAATGTAACTCATCTATCTTGAGGGATGCTTTTGTTTACCAAGGGAGCAGTCACAGAGCTTCCCTTGACTCACCTAAGCCTCCCCCGGCACTGGCTGGAGTCACACACTCAGAGCAGACCACGTCCTATGTGCTTTCCATACTGCCATTATTTCCATATTTCCATTGCAGCTGCAAACCAAGATATTCTTTTCAACCGTGATGTTCACTGCCAGCAAACAGTCTTAGGTGTATGAGAAATAACCACCAGAGGCTTGTGACACCTCAGCCATGCCACTGCAGAGGTGAGGGATTTCAAAAGGTCAGGCTTGGCTCAGCTCAATTTTCTACAGCCATGCCCAGCACAGGAGTTTTGAGCTGCTCAGGAATTTGAATGACATTGTCAGCATGGAGACAGTAAAGGAATGTGACTGATGTCTAGTGGTTCAAAGATGAGTGTAGCTTGACAATTCATGTAAAGGAACAAAAAATAAGACTTTTATCCCATTAACCCCTTCATCCTTTACTATTTGGGCTGAATCTAAGGTGAATTTGATAGAGTGGCTAAAGCAGATATCCCTAAATATCACTCTGCTCCTCTGCCACAGGTTAGGAAAGCCTTGTCCACCTCGAAAGAAGCACCACCATCTGTTGGGTGATCCTGAGCTGCTGAGATAGTGGGATTGGCTCCTCTCCCACTCAGAGAGCGCTTCAGTAAGCAGGCACAGGCTTTCCACATTCTTAAGCAAAATATTTACTTTACAAGCGCTGAAACAAAATTTGGAAAAGTGAAGAATAATATTTATTTTGATGATGTTAAATTGCATTAAAATTCAAAGTGAAAATTAGATGCATGCACATACACCAAGGGCATTATTCACTAATCACAGGGACATAAAAGAACTGGAAAATACCATCCTTCATTGCCACTAGGAAAGTTGATCTGGAATAAATTACAGGCAAAATGTATAATTAAGGAAGCTATTATTATCCAGTGTCTTAGCAGATGTTGACCTCGTTTATGGTGATTGGGATAAGAATTCAAGCGACGTTTGATTTCACAGCTGTGTCCATGATGCCTTGGACCTGTTGTATTGCCCCAGAAATTCCCAAGTGTTAGCACTGGTATCTAAGTGTGCTGCTTATGGATTCCTATCCTCCTCAGCTGCTGATTGGAGAACTTTTCTTTAGCTTCTTGGGAATGAGAAAATTGTTTCACTGATCTGTCAGCCAGGCTTTATACTTGAGACGTGTGTTTAATTACTTTGAAGAAGCTTTAATATTCCACCAGTACAAGGAGGGGGGACCTTCCACTGCATGTTGCTATTCTCTTACTTTTATTTTTTGCAGGTGTAAGCTTGTGGCTTAGTTACTGAAATAATAATTCTGTTGAAAATATCCTTGGCATGAGAGATGACCTGCCAAAGTGTTATGGGCACAGTAATTTGTACATGGAAATGAGGATCCAGGGAACAACATGAACATCAGTGTCCTGAGGAGCTTATGATTAAAACATTATGCTGAGCTTTTATGATTTCTACAGCTAATTAGCAAGATTTATAAGTGTCTGGGGAAAAAAAAAAAAAAAAAAACACCAAAAAACAACAAACCAAGGCTGAATACAGAAATGATCCTTATTTTCTACTTGGGCCAGAAAACTGCTGTGTTCTAAAACAGTGGGGAAAGCAAGAGAGGGAAAACACCCTTATCTTTTCATTTGCCCACAATTTAGACTAATTGCTTCTATCTTTTCCATAGGATGAGTGGATGTCTCTCAGGTGTCGAGCATGAAGTCTGTGACTTATTCACATCAATGGCAATGCCTTGTTGATTTCATAGAGAAAAGGTTTCCTGCTGTTTCCTTATGGATTCAGACTAGCACTGGGGTTTTGTTTTCCAGCAGCGTGCTGGGGGAATGCGAGGTGTCTGAAAAAGCCACTTCCACCAATATATACTTGGTTGATTCCATGTCCCCAGGAGTGCAAAAGGAAAAGAGGGGCGTGGGAGGCAAGAAGAAATACCAAGTTAGTCTGTAGAGGAATTAAGATCTAAGTCTGCAGCTACAGACCTGCGAGGGCCTCCACTGCTCCCAGAAGGGCCTCTGGCTGGCAGCACCTGCATGACCTGCTTGGGAAGTTCATGGTGACCATGGAGCGGCTGTGCATGACCCCAGCCCTTTCGCTACAATTTTTGCATTTTCAGAAGCCCAAACATCTCCATGTAGTCATGGACAGAAAACCTCAGTCCAAACCTCAGTGCCATAGAACTCTTCTGTTCTGTCCAGACAAATCTTACAGCCAGAAATGGAGACACACTCTGGAAAACATGATTGCATGGACATCTCATTGTGTAGGATGAGCCTTGCTCTAAGTGACAAAAAGACTGATGATCATTACTGAAGCCATGGCAAAAGAATTGCTTCAATACAGACCCAAACCAACTGAAGCCAGATGTGATGACTGGTTTTGTGGTGGCTGTAGCTAGCTCCTGTGTGCAGAACCACTGAGATTTCACCCCGAACACAGCTGGTTGTTTTGGCTAGGGTGTCCCTGGTCCAGGTTTGCCTTTGGGAAGAGTGCCACAGCCACTGTGGGCATTACCCTTTTCCAGAATCTGCACTCCTCCTGTTTCTAGCCAAGAGTACAAGGGTCTGTGCTCCCCTAGCTGAGAATTGTGACCCATGGTGGAGGACTGAGAACCACACTGGGCCTTCAGCTGCCTGTGCACAGAACTACATGTAGGGACAAGTACTGTGTGTACAGCCCTCTCAGGCAAACATGACCTTCAGAGGATTGTACTTCACTTCTTGGTGGCTGCAAACATCTAGGGTTTGCAAACATCTAGACAAACACAACATCTTCATGTGTCCCTGGGAAGTGTTTTATCAATTCTTTATGTCACCACAGTATAATAATTAAAAATACATTCTTTTACTGCACAGCTAGTGTGACCACAAAAGTCCATTTATGAAGTTCCATCTATTTATATTGGATCTCTGTTTCCTCAGCTTAGATATATGCAAATACTACTATGGCACACTTAATAGAATCCTAGCATTTTACTATTTTTTAATGAACCACTGTCATCAACTCATCCAGTTATTTTTTTCTCATTGCTGTATTCCTAGACAGTTGGTCTAAATGGGTATAATGGGATAATTTCCACTCCAGCAATAGTTTGGCACTTTTGTTATTCCATGCGTGGTAGCTGCTGCACCCTTGAGACAGAGAATATGCCCAAGTTTATGGTGAAACCCACACTGGAGTGATGCCACGTTCTCCATATTCACCTACAGAGCCGGTCCTTTTTTTTTTTTTTTTTTTGTAAACATGGAGTGGGAGCAGTTGGAAACATTTTTAAGGAGTTTCTGGTCTAACATTAGATAGGAAGGTTTAGCCAGAGAACTTTTCACTGAAGTGGCACCTTAGCCTCCTTGGCCAGAGGTGTTCAGACCATGGGAGTATCAGGCTGGCACCTCCTCACACCTGCAATGTGTCCAATGAGAAGAACACGAGCAGAGCCTGACTTCATCGTATAAACCCAGGGTTGCATATGGATACCAAGCTCCCAAAACAGAGCTGTGGGGGAGAGAATCTCACCCTTCTGGAAAGAGGGAAGTGGAACAAAGGCCTGGCTGAGGCAGCATTGCTGGGATGCCAGCAGAGCTGGCAGAGGGAGAGGAGCGGGGCAGGGAGCAACCTGTCACAGGGCAGGCCCTGCATTCTCTGTCCTCCAGCACAGAGAGGGGAGCCTGCCCAGCCTCTTTTACAGGTGTGCAGGGAACTGGGGGACCCACAAGCTGCTGGGGCTCTCCTCCAAAGCATGTGCACTCCAGATGGGTTAGAACTGAACGCCAGCCAATATAGAATATTATTTATAATAACAATAATAACAATATTAATAACATAAGAACATCTGGTAGCATTTTTTCCGTCTGCCATTTGGCTGGAGGCAGAGCATCCGGGTGACATGACAATGTATTTCTGTTTCCAATTTAGCCCCAGCTCAGCTGCTGCAGTGACCCAGAAACAGACACTTCCAGGGACGCATCCCTGCTCCCAGTCCCGGCTGGCCTCACAGGTGTCCCACCACAGACAGCAGAAGCACCTAAGATCATCTGTGCTTGGATTTCCTTTATTGCCTGTTTCACAGGAGACTGCAAAGGGGTTTTTATGCTTCCATGGCTCCTTTCCATCCTACCCTGTGAGGAAGTCACCCAACTACAACGGTGTGTGGTTTCAGACAGAAAACAAAAGCTGTCTGTTTTGAAATCAAACCAGAAGCGGCTCTATTACACATTTCATGCTATTGAAAGTATATTTGACTTAATACATATTTAAACTGTTTTGGTATTGTTTTGAATTCTAAGGCTTTCAAATGCCTCCAGTGAATATGTCACTTCCACCAACAAAGATTTCAGTTTTGACATGCAACTAATATCTAGCCTAAAAAATTAATGTTGTAGTTAAAAACAGACTTGTCATTCTTCATTATACTGACAGAAAGCTAAAAGCAAAATTACCCTGGAAGCTGAAGCTGTTGCTCCTAAAGTGTATACAGATAGTTGCAGTAGGAATGCTTTTATCCATCCTGCTCTTCATTAGTTTCTCCCAGCAAGTTCTAGCTGGGGAGTGGATTTCTCTGGGATCTAATGAACTGAGGGTAGATTCCTCAGTCGTGCAACAGGCTTTCACTTCAGAGCAGTTAATGCATTGTGCATGGACTCTCATCAGCTATAAATTCATACAGGTTGATGACAAACTTAAAAGGTACACTATTAAAACTTCATGTTCAAGAATAATGTTCATTTAAGTATCTGAGCATTCTCTCTCAAGTCACTAAAGACTGAGATTTATGTAAAGTAAATGAAGCGTCCCCCTGATGCCTTTGGAGGCACGTATCCTGTTCCTGTCCTTGGAGTCAGCCAGCTCTGCACATATGCTCCAGGACAAACTAGGTCTGAACACTCATTATATTATCAAATTTGCATATGAAGTAGCGAAAACCTGCTGATAAACAGAAAATCCAGACCTTTGGCTCAGCACTTATCCAATTATTAAAACCAGTTGCTTTAGATGGCATCTGAAATATAACCATTTCTCTTAATGCATTTCACACACCACTCTGTGAAAAGATTAAATCTAATTATGCAGCTTGACCTCCTAGTTTAGTCAGCTGAATTTGTAGGGCAATGCAAGGTTGCTCCCATCACCTTTGCCTATAGTCCTGTGATTCTTAAAATCCTTAAGATGAAAACTTCAATAGTGCAGCATTATTTGTAACTAACAAAAGCCAGGAATTTGGGTTAATTCTACCTCCAGCCTCATTTTAATCCCCACATAGGTTCCCTGTTGTCACAAATATTATTAGCATATGAAATCTGCTGACTGCTGAAGTTTGGGGTCCTTTTTTAATGAAGGAATTTCCTTACCCTTAAATCTAACACAATTTCTGAAGCAGACTGTCTGCCAATGTATTGTAAAGCTTCCCTGGTTGGTTCAACACTCGGTGACAGTAGCCAGGAGCCTGCAGCTCTAGTACACAAATATAGGGCCAGACTTTCACCTCTTGGCCTGGAGAGGCAGTGCTTCCCTTTCCTCTTGGGGGTGCTTGTGGTGCCACCCAAGTGGGATCCCAGTATTTGCCTTTCATTAGGATCTCATGGCTGGCCCTGGGTGCAGTGATTATGGGGCAGAACACACTCAGACTAGAAATTTGGCAGCTGAACAGCCAGAAGAACAGAGGAAAGCAGAGTGGAAATGAGCAGACTTGGGAAAAGAAGACTGGGAAGGAACAAAGAGAGAGCTGTAATCAGAAATCATCTGAAGCAATGCTGTTAATATGTTATCCATAACAGAGTCCTTGATGACAGTCCAGGACTCTCAGCCTGGGCCAGGGAACTGTCATCTAGAAAGGAGTAAATTCTTACATAGGTTCATGCTATTAATAGTGACAATGCTCAGTAAATCTTACCATGTGCACTGTAAACAAGCTTTTATTCCTGTGGCTCAGGACAAATCCTCCCAAATACAGAATTTATCTGTCTCCCAGCTACACATACTAGAGGTCCAGCTTTGCACTGTGACACTGTGTATGCATGGGCTGCCTATATTTTTAGCATAAACAGATATGATTCACTTTCCTCTTGCATGATGTTGACCTTCTCAGTTCAGTGTCTCCTCCCTTCCCACATCCTCCCTCTCCAAAACAGGGTGTTCCCTCCATTCTGTAGGGCATTCCCTCACACACATGTTCTCTTCCTTTATGTGAACTAAGGAAGTGTTTGTGACAGTCACCTAGGAGAGGGAGAAGTGGGCTCCTGCCTTTGTCTTAAAGATTTGACACAGCAGGAGAGTGGGAACTACATCTCCATGGTCACCGGGGTCTTGCAGCCTGGAGAGACAGCCTTACCTCCTCCACTGCTTTCTCTGAACGTGATAATTAAATCCTTGAACCCAAGAATGACAGCTGCAATGGGGAGATGGAAGTCCACAATCACAAAGCTTTCTAACCCCTTTTCTCCTACAGATGAGTTAAACAGCCCTGGTTCTCCTTGGTAAAGGGGAGTGTGTGTGTTCAAACCATGTGTCCCACAGACGGTAAGCAGGTAGAGCTGGAACTGAAAGAGGGTAGGTTTAGATTTGATATGAGAAAGTTGTTTTTTACCATGAAGGTGCTGAGACACTGGAACAAGTTGCCCAGAGAAGCTGTGAATGCCCCATCTCTGAAAGTGTTTAAGGGCAGGCTGGATGGGGCTTTGACAACCCAGTCTAGTGAAAAGTATCCCTGCCCATGCAGGAAGGATGGAACTAGATGATCTTTAGAGTCCCTTTCAACCCAAACCATTCTGTGATTCTATAAAATAACTTCTCAGTCCTTCAGGGTGTGCCTTACTTTACCATCAGAGGTAAGAAGTGAGCCAGTCAGCCAGTCTTTGAATACTGATTCTCTGTGTAGCAGATGACCAAACATCTTCAGGCAGAGGTGCTCTGCTCCCTACTCCAGGGTTTCAATAGTACATTGACAAGAAATCCTGCACATTAACATTGATTTTCTGGTAAGGTTTTTAAAATGCAGGTGTGGAACGCTGATGAAAGATTCCCCAGAGCAGTGAGGGTTATGGTGTCAACATCAGAAAATGAGAAAGAATATCAGTGATTCACTCTCATATTTCTGCCTGCATGTCATCTGAAAGAAAATCTTGTTTAGTGCTGAGTGTCATACTGTTACGGAAGGACAGAGATCCCAGGTAATAGGAGAGGGCACACACACTTGTGGCCACACTAAAAGTATCCCTAGGAATAAATATTGCAATTTATTGGCTCTGGCCGTGGAACCATGGGTTACTCTGTCTTCTCAAAGAGGATGCAATTAGCAGCAAAGCTCCCTCCTGACAGCAGGTTAGTGTTGCTTTTAGTGAGCTGTAGGCTCATGTTGTGGAGGAAGGAAGAGAAATATTCTTCGGATTGATAAGGAGAGGACCGTGGAGTGGTCAGTAAATGGGAGAAGATGTGAAGATGACTAGCATCATATTGATTGCTGTCAGCAAGTGACTCAGAGCACAGTCCCTTCCAACATCTTGATAAGGAAAAGACTAGGGAACAGTAGAAGCCATCCAGCCCAGTAACTGAGGATGGACAGTCAATCTGTGCACTGAGTAAATGAGTTGGTCCAGCTCCTACCACAAAATAGCAGAAGCTAGAGAGCTACACCCACTTAACTTCAACCAGCTTTTGCTCATATGGGACCTTCACCACACATTTTGGGCGATCGAGAAACAAGAGTGCTACTGGCTGCATTACAATGAACGAAATAAGCAGCAAAGTGACTGCATGTGGGTAATAAAAATAATAGCCAGTGGGAAACATGAGGAATCATTTAAATGATGGAAGAGAAATTATATACATCTGAGTATATTTTTTCATAGGCAAACAGATGAAAACTGGTCCTCTAGCAAAGCTGGGGTACAGCCAGGGACTTAGATGTTGCAATGTTTTAATTTGCAGATTTCCTGTTGCCTAGCACACTCCTCAGCCAAGAATTAGACAGTCAAGATACAGTTCCCAGGGAGAATTAGGTACCTTAGAAGAGTATTCCTAGAAACCAGCCCACTGAGTATGAAGTTATTCACACTGCCCTGGAGAAACCACAGAAGAACAGAATGGGACCACAGTCACAGACAGCAAAAATATCTCTCTGCTCAGCCCAAATTTCCCCCTGAAGGAAAAGAGTTCAAGCTCAGTTAAGTCTTTGTAACAGAAAGATCCTTCGCTTTTTTCTTCACCTCCCATTGCATCCAGTATCTCAGTAGCTAGGTCACTCTTATCAGAGAAGCAAAACCTGTCTCAAACCCCCGTGCTGCCTGATCTGCAGCGAGGATTTGGTGCCGGCTGCTGCACAAACACTCAGTCACATCAAAGCTCACCCCCACCCTCTTCCTCCCCCAGCAACTGTGCAAGGAGAAGCAAGGGCCAGTCCGAGGATAAGTGTGAAGGCCAGCAAACAGCTGTGCTGGGGGAAGATGTGCTCCATCTGAGAACTTGCTCTGCAAAAACTCGGAGATAAGTGGGGCTCCAAAAAGGCCGGCTGCAGCTGCCATAAGCATGACAACAGACAGAAGCTGGGGTGGACAGCAGGGCCTTTCAAGTGTGCCTAGAAATCAGAACTTAGGTGCCCTGAGATGTCCACCCATCTGACACTAACACACCAATCCCATAGCTGCCTGTATTACCCACAGGAAACGTGCAAATCTAGATAAACTTTGTAAAACCTTAATGAGGAAGTTTCATAGCCAGCTCTTTGTCGGGATTTTTTCACCCCTGTATTAGGCATGGAAAACTGACAGACAGATTCTTGTTATCTTCCCTTATGTTTGCTGCCTAGTGAATGAAGGCTCTGCTCTCCTGGGGAAGAAGAGTGCAACTGTATATTTCTTTTGGATCAGAACTCTGTCAGAAATTTACCTTCTCTTTACACTTATTAAGTGTATAAGAGTGATATTAATGTGAAATCAGCTGATATATCCAAGAAACAACTATCTCAAAGAATATGTATGCAATTTTTGCAGCTAACAGCAAAATGCTTCTGCATAAGCAAAATCTATTTAGGTAATATTATAATTATGACAGCTGTATACTGCTTGGAGGCAACTTCTCCACTGATTTGGTTAGTATGCAGACCTTCAGGCACTAGAGAAACCTGCTTTAAAATAATTAAAATCTACTTCTTATTGTCCAATTAAGAATAATCTTGACAAACTAACCTAATTAAAAAAAAAAAGCCAAATTAAAAAAAAAAAAAAAACCCAAAAAAAAGACACCCCAAACCACCATTTTGCAACTGGCACAAATTATATATGCTTTATACTTGTATGAAGGATTTTTTTTTAAAATTTAAGATAAATATGCACTAACTCATTTTCAATGTGGCATCACTCCCAGTCTCAGATCCAGCAGATTTCTCTCTCTGGGACTGCCAGTGAACCTTTCCTTTTGCAGGCAAGTAATTTTCATTAGTGTCTTATCTAGCTCCTTAAGACAGGCTTCCCTGCTAGATAAACCACGGCAATTTGAAACCACAGGGAAGCAAACTGCAAACCTCTTTGCCCAGAATGACTGTAAACATGCAGGCACGAAACAAACAGAACAGCCTTTGAGTTAACGAGGATGAATGCCAATAGCCACCTCATTTTAAACTAAGTGAGTATTCTAGACCAGACCGAAAGGGTTGAGATAAGCAGGACAGTGCTGGTGATGTAGTTTGACTTACCAGTTAATTGGAGCAATGTACCCAAACTGGGCTGAGTAAAAAGAATCAAAAAATAGACAATTTTTCTGACCATAGGAGACCACCTCCCACCTCTCAACAGTACCCCAGACTACTCCCTTGTTATAATTAAGGGTATGTGGGGTATTATTGGTGGCAAAACTTTGTCGAACACACAGGACCTATTTAGCAGTTAGCTGGACTAAACAATAGCAAATAGACCACAAAAACAATAATCCTGTGCTGGCAGAGATGGACTGGATGATCTAATTGACCTTCTGCATTTAAACCTTGTTATCTATCACTGGCTATGGGCTGCAGAAGAATGGAAGACGTGTAAGATGAAAACAGCTTTAACAATAGAAAAAGAAAACACAAATGCAAATGCAGAGTGCAATATGATTGCTCAAGATGCAAATTATAACCAGACCCAGGAATAGATTAAGAAATGATGAGTATACTCAGAGTGCCAGACTCCAAATAGTAGGTTACTGTAATGCCTCCTTTTTAACCCCACTGAGCCATCAGTAAACTTCATTTGCAAGACTTGCCTCTTCTTACGTTCAGGGCATAGGTAGAAATGCACATTCAAAGCTCCAGTTTTACTTCTAGGTCTACAGCACACTAGAGGCAACAACTTAGACTTCATTTTTCAATTGGAAGAGTCACAGAAAGTAGATCATTTCATCGAGGCAGCTGAAGACTGGATAAAGCCTGTGTCTTTGGAAGATGACTAACACATGATCTCTGAACACAGCTCTAGAAACTCTTGATTCTCAGTTTACACTAGGAGCTATGTGAATGGTACTGCTGCCATCAGCTGAAAAAGTACCTTGGAGTTCTACTGTAGGCAGCCTGAAAGTCTTTGGTTTGTAGATCAAGTTAATCTGCATTTCTTCAATTTCTGCAGCCAGCCCCATGGCCTGAGGACAACAGCATTCTAAATGTTTCTCAACACTGTCCTTCAATATTCTCCATGCTTTTTCCAAGGCTCTGGCACATCATCTTCCCAAGCAAGATATAGGAAAGGAGACTGTTTTGCTGCTCTAAAATTGTTCTCCTCTCTTTCTTTGGGAAACAATGGACTTGCTTCCCAATTCCTGGTAAAGAAGCAACACAAATGCATCCCCACTTTGTCCAGATGAGGCTCAAAAGCAGACACTTTATGAAGGAGAAAAAACCAAGAAAAGTGAGAGGCCAGAGCTCTTCTCACTTTCATCTTTGCTTCTCAGCTGAAGGTCCACAGAGCACCAGGGTTTCTACACCACCAGGAGGTGGCTGGTAAAATGATTACACCATAGTTTCTAAGGAGGTTTGCTGAGAAGCATCACCACCTGATGGAGAAAACAGTGGGCGCCAGTCACTCAGCCACTAGTTTTTATGGGATGGCAGGACCTATTGGCTGGCATGAAGACATTTTTATTATCAACACTTATAATCAAACTGTCCGATTACAAGATTAAGCTAGGATTTTGCAAAGTGATTAACTGGATTCCCAAAGATTTTCTTACTTATTACTGACCATTTTATCAAATAAAAAGAGGGAAATAGAAAGGTTCATAGATTTTATAAGACTATATCATTCTTCAATAAAGAAAGGTTGAGAAATACTACCCTTATTCAAAATATTCAAAGACATATAATATTACAAATCTCCCTATTCTCTGCTATATGATTTTCAAAGTTAGATTAAGAAGGGAAAAATATAACCTTCAAACGGACAGATCAACCTCTCCCAAGATCCTTGTTGCAACAGAAATGGAGCTGAATATATATACAGCCTGGAATAGAATGACCTTCTATTTTGTGGTTTCCCAATTTCTTCTCTTGCAAGTGGAATTAGTAACAAGTTTAGTTCATTCTATTAGTTAGACCATTGAATAAAAACAATTTCTTTCCTCTGTCTCTAACAAAACATCACTGATCTCAAAAATACCCCAGCAGCTCTAGTAAGCTGTTACAGGTCTCTATTGAACAATTTCTTTGCAAATCAGATTGAAATGGAACAATTTTGTTGGCCAAGAAAACCAAGAACTCAGCCAAAAAAGAAACAAACCCCTCCCCAAACCTTTCCCCTCGGTTTTCATGCAAACACACAACTGTAATAATATTTAAGCATATTTTATCATCAGAATCTACTACTTCAGTCTTAACTTACAGTATTTAGCCAGCCATCCAACTAAACTGCTGGTCTCTCCAAACAATTAGTCATATTTTAAACCAATGATAACAGGCAAGATCATGGTTTCCATAATAAATATATATAAGTTGATCATTTCAGTAGAAACCATACTTTGTATCTGTTTCTCCAATATATATCTTATTGTATGCGTTTCAAGGCTGTTAATAATCAGATGACAACTGCCAGAGAAGAGAAAAGAAACTGAGGCTTGCATAGATCCTACCTCATCCTGAGTTTATGCTTCTGGGGCAGGAGTCAGTAAAATGAAAAGTCTCAATAAACTTCATTCTGTCATGAGAAATGAATAATAAAGAGGAAGGTGAACGCACAAAGAAACCAGAACGAGACCTTGGCATTTCAAACCCCCTTCCAATTCATATAAAGAGATGCTATTTCCTTTGAGTTTAAATCCCTACCCCACCTTATTGCTGTGTTGCACATTATACATGGAGGTCCTAAGCATTTCCTTGACTGGATAAGCACAGGAGAACCAAAGAGAACCACCAGGAGAACCCAGGTCACCAGAGACCGGCTGCTCTGCACCTGCTAAGGGGTGAGTGGTTTTACTGACACAAAGCAGACACGTTTAGACACAAGGACATGGCACACTTTGGTCTTTCCAAGCCCTGCACCACAAGGCACAATGTCCTGCTTTGACAGAAGAGGTATCGACAGCACAAAATAAAGCAGCTGACATCCCACTGCAGAGGGGAGAAGGGGACTTTGGGAGAATGGGGGTCTGTGGTGGCCTGAGGCGCCTGGTCACAGATCCCCTTCCCCTATGACTGCCCATCTGGACAGTGCTCAGAGGAGACCTGACAGTGGCTGCTAGTACTTTGCCTCAGCCATCTGCAGCAGGAACCCCTTCTCACAAGGACTGTCTGAAATAAAGACATTCAGAACCAAAACCCAGACTTTGGTGTGGGGTTTTTTGGGCCTGAGTTTTGTGGTGGTTTGGTCATTTTTTCAGACAAATATTAATGTAAGAGAGAGCACCTGAACTAACTGAAATCTAAGTAAAAATGTGGGGAAAGGAGAGGGGAAGGAATGGGGAAAGGAGTGGAAAACTTGGTCATCAGTAATTCTGTACCTATAATAATTTCTAAACTTGGGTAAGCACTTAAGCATGTGCAAAACTGCATAGACTGGATCTTCCTCTGGCTCACCTCCAAGACATTAATGCAGGTACACTCATAATTAACGAGATTACATATTTTGTGAGATTTCATTGTGTCCAACTCAATGTAAGAAAAGTAATTTTGGAGGGGTCAGTTGCTCTTTCTTATCCAAAGAACTTGCGCCAATGTAAAATTACTGAGTGGGAGGAGAATTAAAGCATGTCCCTGGAAACTGGACAATTTAAGTCTCTGGAGATACACATCTGGCTTTACAGCCCATTCTTTGATATTTTTCTTTAAAAGCCTGAAAGAGTACAAGCAATTGAATTCCAATTAAACCATTACAATGTCTGCAGTGCATTTTTTCCATTACAGGTTCAATAACCCAAATGAGATATTTTAGTTACTTCTGTAGAGTCCAGATTTACAAAAACACAAACATGCACACCTTTGAATATTGAAACTCCTGGTTTACAGAGCCACATATTGAGATCAGTTCTGAGGAAGCTCAGAAACTACAGTGCAGTTATGTGTGCAATAGGACAGTCAGGAGATGGGGACTATTTTGAAGAAAGCCACCCCCTTTGTCCAACTTAGAGCAGCTGTGAGTCCAAGTGAAGCACACCCAGCCATTGTAGCTGCAAACACATCCTACAGCTCTGGCAGAGACTCCAGCAAAGTTACAGTTCTTGTGCTTTGTTATAAATAAAGCAACTTGTGGGTGCTTCACATTTGTGATTCAACAAATGTTCTGTACCTCCTTTTTCAGAACTTTTCTATTAGCACAGCAGATTAGTTGGACACTATACAAACTGCCCTGACTTCCCACGTGCACCAAATCTGCAAAGCAAAAGGTGAATGGTACCAGAAGACTTGGGTACCAAGCTTACAGACTGTGAAAACCTTAAGTCAAGGAGCTGTTTAAGTCTCCTTTTCTCCACCTAGACTATAAAGAAGGTGTAATATTTCATGGTAAAATATTGCCATGGAAGACGTTTGCCTATGTTTTTTTTTAATAAAGTCTTTTTGGCAGCTATAGGGAAATGGACCATTAGGTATTTTTCCATCTCTGGAGTCTATTATTCCAACTTAATTTAGGAACAGCAGTCCAGTATCCATCTGTAACAGTAAAGGCTAGAATGGCAGAGTTAAGCACAGACATAAAATCACAGGCTCCTGGAACAGCCAACGCGATCAGTTATCCATATCTGGTAGCCAGTAATCTGATAGTCTGGTTTCTTACCTTTAACACTGAAAATATCCATCATCATAGAATGGGAATTCATTTCTAGAAGAACAAACATAAAACTTTGAAAATAATCTTCTATGCATGCGCTGGAGGTACCACACCACCCCGTCCTCTTCTTTTTGCTGATGTGTTGCATCCTGTGAAGAAGGCTAAGACAGACTCTCTGAAATGTTGTGATGTTTTTCTCTTCACCTTGTCACAGCTCTGCTGAGTGATGGAGGAGGATTGAATGGTCTATTCTCTCTGGAGTGAGAGAATAGTGTCAACACTGCTCTAGATTTCAGATCTGGCAAAATGTGCCTGAAGGTGACACAGAAGAACAGTAAGTTTTAAATGACATCTCCGCTCTCATATGACTCCCGTGAAGATCAGCAGAATGTTTTCTTAAAAATTAAATGTTATTCTTGTGTCTCTCATACTGAGTGTCTCGGCCCAATGCTGATTTAAATAAGGCAGACATTTGGTTTAGATGTGGAGGATAAGCAACAATTCCAGTTTTAATGAAAATCTACGAGTGTGTTTTAGTCCCAGCAGCATCAGTGCTCACAGGCTAGCAGTACTCCATAGATAAATTAGTCTTTCTTGATGTTAGCAATCATAGACATTCATTTTTTACTTTGGAAATCCTAACACAGATGGAGCTTTTGCGGAAAAAATCTTTCAGACAAGCTTTGAAGATAACCACTACAATAAAGGATTAATTTTCTCAGTTTCCTAGGTCTTGATCTGTTTGCTGTAGTTTAGTATAAAATAAAGAGCAGCCTTTTTACAACTGACAAATCAGAGTGAATGAAACCAACTTTGCAAATTACAACCTGTGAAGTTTTGCTAGAAGATCATACTAATTGTCCAGAAAAATTAACAGTAATTGACAAATTCACTTGCACTTTCTCTCATGGTACCAAACAGTTTTGTTCAGGAGAACATGCATATATAGTGGATAACTACTTTACATTTCACCATGAATATCCTACTAATTTTAAAATCATTCTTTCTTTTGTGTATTTTTAGTACAGTCCTATGGAACATTGGTTCTTTCCAGTTAGAAGGCACATGAATGTAAGTGGTGACCACAAGCTCTAAAATATTATTTGCTACAACAGAAACCTACAAAATTACTAGTTTCACAGATAGATCCAGGTTGAGATTTACAGATCCAGAACATTTTGCTTCCCTAATCTCCTAGCACAGAAAAAAAAACACCTCAGCAGATGTACAGCATTGTGAGCTGGTTGTGATCAGCCCTAGAAGAAAAGCTGGTGGAGTGGTTTGGGTGCTAGCCTGAGACTTGGGAGATGTTCATTTTCCTGCTCCACTATGCATGCATGGCTCCACATCATGCATGGCCTTGGGCAAGTCACATTTCTAAAATGGGAATAACATCTATTTCATAAGGACCTTCTGAGGACAAATGCATTCAAGAAGGCAAGGGACTCAAATCATAGAACCATAGGAACATGGAAAGGTTGGGCTGGAAGGGGCCTTGAAGACCATCTCATTCAAACTCCCCTGCCATAGGCAGGGACACCTTCCACTAGACCAGGTTACTCAGAGCTCAGGTTGCATCCAGTCTGGCTTTCAACACTCACTTGGGGCATCCACATCTTCTCTGGGAAAGCTGCTCCAGTGCCACATCAACCTCACAGGGAAGAATTTCTCTCTGAGATCTAATCTAAACCTTCCCTCTTTCAGTTTAAAACTGTTACCCCTTGTCCTAACACTACATTCCCCGATAAATAATCCCTCTTTATCTTTACTGTAGTTCCTCCTTAGGTACTGCTGCCAGAAGGTCTCTCTGGGCCTTCTCTTCTCCAGGCTGAACAACCTCAACTCTTAGTTTGTCATCCTAGGAGAGGTGCTCCAGCCCTCTGATCATCTTTGTGGCTTCCTCTAGACCTGCTTGAACAAATCAATGTTTTTCCTTCTTATCTTGAGAGCCTGACAGCTTGCGGTTTACTTAAATACAAAACATAACTTTGTAAGCTCTGTATTTGGAAACATTGCAGGATGAGGAGTTCTGGGTTCCCATATAATTTGCAGAAGGAAGGGCCACAGCAAAGAGTCTTAACTCTGCCTTCCTGAAGGCAGATGTTCCACACAGGAAGATGTTCCCTAGCCCAGATGAATGTGTTCTCATTCCAGAGATGAATGTGTTCTTGCATTTCACACACAGAAACCTCCTTCCTGCTTCAGGCAGGATAGAAACTCTGGGTTACCTGCTGCAGTCACAGCTGCTGCTCTGTCACTCTTGTACCACTTCATCATCTCAGCATATATGGTACAAACACCCCCATGTGGCACTTCAGTCCAAACACCTCCCAAAATTGTGCTGCTGTTTGCTGGGTAACTGATTCAACCTGCTACACAACATTGGAGCTCGCTCATATTATTCAGGGTGGGATTAACCAGTCAGTGATCTCACATCTTCAGTCTGGCTTATGTCCTGCTACTCAGACCTTACCCACACAGACAAGGACTGTCTCACCAAACCACAGAGAGAAAAAAATCAACAGCCCAGCACATCCTCACACCAGCTACCCAGGCATGCTCTTGAAATGTTTGGGTTAATACCTTGCAGCATCCAAATGAAAGGAATCCCAGGACACCCCTCAGCTGACAGGCTGAGAGGAAAGGACTGATTTCTCAGTAAAAATCAGTAGCCACTGAGATCCAAATAGGCCAAAGACCAAAGTAAAAACATATTGCATTCCAGAAGGGCCACTTTCATGGTGTTGGAAACTATTATAAGCCAAATCGGCTTGGAGAGAGAATTTTTGAAAGGAAAAGTAGTAATTAGGTGTTATTAAAAAAGACAACACTGAATAAATAAATATTCACAATCATACACACACAAAAAAAAAGGCAATTTTTGCTCTGTGGCACATACCGTGGTTGGACTTCATCACACCTTAAAACCCTCCAAAATCTGAAGAGAGATTACAAATGCTGCAGGGCTGCAAATCTCTTTATGCCCCTCTGAGGTGGTAAATCCCAAGGACCATTTGTAGCTCCACGACTGATCCTCATGGTTCTTCTGTGTTAACTTTGGCACACCTTGCCCCTGGATCACAAGAAGGAAAGAAAGCTTTCAGCACGCACAACATAGGTCTTCAGTTCAGGGAAAAATGTAATAAAGCATCAAGTCTCAAGTGAATAAACAACCCTCAAATGCAACCCTTCTCACTTTAGTGTATCTTCCCTTTTCTCAAAGGCTGAATTTCCTTCTTCTGAGGTGAGCTGTTGGATCAGCTCATGGTGGTCATGAAGCTGTGGTCTCTGTCACACAAAAGACCATCATCTACTTTCCTTCTGTCAGGAGGTCCTTGGGCAATGCAGCAAAGAGCTTCACAGCCTCCACAGTCAGCCTGAGGTCTAGGAGTGATGTGACAGAGACCACAGCTTCATGACCACCATGAGCTGATCCAACAGCTCACCTCAGAAGAAGGAAATTCATTCCCTTGGGGTCATCTGTTTCAGCAAAATAACCAGTTTTATGCTGGCTTAGTGTGCTGAACTGGAACAGGAAATGTTCCAGTAAGAATCACAGTTAGTGTAAGAGTGGGTAACTCTCCTGAGCAGAGGGTGAGAAAAGCCAGGACCAGGGAATAGGGAAAAGGCACAAACCCCACTCCTTTCAGCAGCACCACACAGTCACATTAGCATCCATGCTTGTGAAACCGCAGGCTGAGGACTTGCTGTGGAGCAATAACTCATCTGCAGAACCTTTCATGAAGTGTAATCCAGTACTCCCAAGCAGGATTTGTATCTTACCCATCAGCTCCCCAAAGCATCATACATATAAAGTAACAATCTACTGAAAGGGGAAATAAAATTAGCTGCACAAATATTTAGATAACCCACAATAAAAGGAGAAGTAGGCAGCAGCTCACAGAAATCATGAGCCACAAACCTGATAAGATGGACAAAAGGACAAAAGGAAATAAATTCTGTGACCGCCAAGAGAGCAAGAGAGATTCTGATCTTTGGGTGTTTGCTCTCCTGGGCGTTTCTTGAATTCTTGTTTTTCTTGTATATCAAAACCAAACTGGTTCATTTTTGGATGGACAAAGTAGATGAAAATGCAGAGGGCAAAACTATTTCATAAATATTCTCATCCAGCATAACAGAAGCAGGGGCTTATATGCACGTATGAAATGATGGTGAATTAACTGGCCTCACTGTAAACAAAGAAGTTCAGTAAAAAAACAGACATTACCAAATAGAGTAGCTCCTAAATGAGCAAGTCTGAGTTGTGCACATGCAAGAGCTCCAGAAGAACAGATGGACAAGTGCTCTGGACTTAACCCTCTCCACTGACTAGAAGAAGACTAACACAACTGCTTGAGATATGGCACTGACATGAAAGATGAGGTGCCTTGAGACTACACTCATGCCTAGCTCAAGGCATCCTGAGAAGGAAAGGAAAGATCAAAGCAGCAGGAGACAGCCTCTCAAACTCATATTTGCTGAACAGTGATGCAGAAAAACAGCAGCTAATGGGGACAAGGAAAATACCCATAAAAACAAAGCTCTTGGCCCACTGGAAATTAGCAGAAAGAGTAGGTCTCTTACAGAAGAGCAGAGGGGCTGCATGGCTTTCCATGCCAGCAGGCACAGCCTGGAGACAGGAGATGCTGCCATGCCTACACTATCTCCCATAATGCTTTAGAGAAGTGGCCACGCTGGAGGGGCTGTGCTGGTGAAGAGGGCAGCCTGTGGCAAGGTCATGGGAAGAGGCTGTTGGCATCCCACAGCACAGCCCATGTTCAGAGCACTGCCTTTTCTTGGCCTCAGCACGGCCATGGAGGGAGGAACTCACAGAGCAAGGGCTTAGTAAGCTCACAAGTTTCCAGAAGACTCTCCTGGCGAGAGGGAAGAAGAGCAGGAACATGGGCCACTTGCCAGAGATCGATTTGTCCAATTTAAAGAAATTAATTTAATTGTCTGTGGCAGCAGGAAAGCTTGCAGCTGCTGGCTCCAGGAAGCCTGGACAGTAAGACAACACGGCGCCAACACTGCTAGAATTAAGCAAGTGAGGTGAACACCCAGCAGCCGGGACTCGGAAAGCTTAGTGGCTTCACATCCTTGCAATGACAGGTTTGCACACCCACCGTTTCCATTCTGAACTGTTACATCCTAGGGTGGCAAGTCTCTCTAAAATCCAGGCTAGCTCTTAACATTTAGTGGAGCTGGTACAAGACAGTGTTTAAAATCCCCACCATTCTGCAGCTAAAACTTCGCCCTGCAAAAGCCAGGGGCCTGTCCTGCAAAGGGGAGCCCCAGCAGACTGCTGAAGTGGTGGGACCCTGTGTCCCAGCCCAGGGAGGTGAAAGGCAAGAAGAATACTAATAACTGTGTAATTACAAAATTATGTTAACTTTTTTTTCTTTTTTTTCCCTCAGAAGATAAGAACAGTTGGAGAAGTATATGCTGTGGGGCCTCAGCAAATCTACTGCCAGGATTTGCTGTTTGAGGCTTTCATCCATCCAGTTTTAATCCAAATTAGTAGGAGCTTCAGAAAGGGATTCTGGCAAAGTCACAGCTGGAAAGATTTTCATCATTAATTCTGCCAGGCATATAAAAATACAATTAAAAAAAATAAGAAGGGGGTGGGCTATGACAGCTCTTGGCGCAAATCTGTTTTGGTTTGCTTTTAGAGTAAAAACAAAAACCAAAATAAAATCCGTATTTAATTAAGAAATAATCCTTATCTTTGTCCTCCTTGACATTTTTACATAAGGCTAAAAATGCCATTCTATGATTATTATAGAATTAATTTCTTTGCTTTGTAAAGAGGCAGGGCAGCTGGGGGTGAGCGGGGAGGGCCGGCTCCCTTGGCCCCAGTGGCACAGGGCTGTGCAGATTTTTGGCAGGTCATTCCCTGTAGCAAACAGCAGTAGTTTAACGAGTTCAGCCTGCAGCTTGTCAGCGGGAACGCCAGAACGGGGAGGCAGCACAAGCACAGGTGGTGCCTGGGGCTTGTGTGTGTTCACCCAGTGAGCACCAGCACTCCACACTGCCTGGGACCAGCTCCTCAGCAAGGACCTGAGGTGCACACACACTTCTGTGACAGCTCCTGTTCCAAGCTGTGGAGACTAAAACATGATATTTTGCAAATGCCAGCTTTGACAAATACTGCTTAAGCAAACCAGCTCCTTTTCTCATGTAATTTCATTTATCCAGGGAGTGTTGTGTTAAGGAATGAGGCTCGAGCCAAGGGCACAGAAGTATTCTCTGCCACATATACATTTTGAAAAGAGAACTTTCCAAAATGCCTCTAAATTACTAAGGGTCTGTTTATCAATGAGACATAAGGTTCCCTGGAGGACAGAAACCTATGTCCTATGGTGCTGCTCATGATTTTGGTTATCCTAGTCTCTGTCACAGCTGTTATTGCAGTAAACCAATTGCACCTGCCCAGCACTCCTAATCTCAGATCTCAGAGTTTTATGCCAACTGCCTCAAAACAAACCTGATTTATAAAGGCATGAATTGTGACCAGAGAGGCATAATTCCACCCATCACATACATTCACACAAAGGAGACAACCATGAACAACTCAGTGGAGAGGACTGCCTGTATGTAAATGTAAGAAGCTAGACTGGGGAATCAGACTGGGGAATGAGAGGCTGGAAAGCAGTGTTGTGTAAAGGGATCTGGGGGTCCTGGCCAAAAGAGAGTTGAACATGAGTCAGCAGTGCCCTGGCAGCCAGGAGAGCCAAGCGTATCCTGGGGTGCATCAGGCACAGCATCACCAGCCAGGCAAGGGAGGGGATTGTCCCGCTCTGCTCTGAGCTGGGGCAGCCTCACCTTGAATATTGTGTGCAGTTTGGGGTGCCACAATGTAACAAAGACATTAAGCTATTAGAGAGTGTCCGAAGGGGGACCATGAGGAAGGTGAAAGGTCTGGAAGTGAAGCCTTATGAGGAGCAGCTGAGGTCACTTGGGCCTTTTCAGCCTGGAGACAACTGAGGGGAGACCTCATTGAGGTCATCAACATCCTTGTGAGGAGAAGAGGAGGGGCAAGCACTGATCTCTTCTCTCTGGTGACCAGTGACAGGACTTGAGGAAACAACATGAAGTGAGGTGTGGGAGCTTTAGATGGATATCAAGAAAAGGTTCTTCCCTCAGACGGTGTTTGGGCACTGGAAGAAGCTTCCCCCAAGGAAGCCACCGGAACCGGTTCCCCAGGAAACCAAGCCTGACGAGTTCATAAAGCATCTGGACAATGCTCTCAGGCACATGGTGTGATTTCTTGGGGATGTTTTGTGCAGGGCCAGGAGGTGCACTCGATGATCCTGATGGGTCCCTTCCAACTCAGCATATTCTGTGATTCTGTAACAGATCCAACTAACTCAAAGGATTTTCTCCACATAGCTGTGTTTCATGTCTAGCCAAAAATCATAGTATTTAAGGAACCTTGTCTATTAGTTGTTAAGAACTTTCAAAACTAAATTTATTCTGTACTGCAGTCACCCACTTGCATTTCCCCTAGAGTTACATCAATAGAAGAAAAGATAGAAGAATGATCAGTTTTGCCTCCAAAATACACAGCATAATTCTTAAGTGTCTAGTGGAAACCTTTCACAATTGTCTCAGGATAAAGCAGACACTGGGCTGCCCAGTCATGGCACTGAACATCCATTCCTAGACATCAGTCAGAGACATCCCATCTTCTGTGACAGACTCCAGAAAAGAAAATATTGTGATTAACTATGACCACTTTGCCAATGGTATCTCTTATGAGATGAGAATTTTAGGAGTTATGTATTTGATTATAATTAACTACATATCCTATTACATATAATAACATGACCTGCTATTTTGCACTTCATTAATAAAATATTTATTAGTACAAAACCATGAAGAACAAATTTTAAAACAGAATTTATACATCAAGTGGCATTTTCATTGGAAAAAAACTTCAAGTAACATTTCCTTTTGGAAAGAATTACCACAGTGATGCTGTGCTGTTTTGAACATGTTTAGAATTTTTTTATTTTCACCTCTTTTATGTAAGGCAACAGAAATTTGGATTAGAATCTCAGATGATCATTAACACATCATCGTACAAAATCAGCTTTTCCCAGCACCTAAAAACTGAATTAAAAACAAACAAACAAACAAACAAACAAACTTACTTTTGGGGAGTTTTAAATGAAACAAAATATCCTGTTCCTACTTTGCTACTCAAAGTACTCCTTGTCAAACCTGACACACTCAGTGGAATCCCCTGTGCCTTGGTTTGCTGTGGGTTTTCAGCAGCCTCTGAAGCACCTCCTGGGCACCTCCCTGAGTGCACAGTCAGTCAACATCCCAAGAGCAGCAGCAAAGACACCGAGATTTCCCTCCCATCAATGGACTTCACTTTTCAGCTGCCCACCTCACTTCATGCAACCTTCAAGAGTTAGAAAAGATCTTACTTGGCAAACCTGTCTTGAGGTCCAGTGCCCTCAGTGCAGTCAGGCAGAATGTCCATTCTCCAGGACCTTGGGTCTGATGAGGTGCTTTAGCTAACAGAGAGCTTTCATCTCGTTGGAGTGGTGTCCTCCCCACCCACAGGCTCAGGAAAGCTGGAACTGGTGAGAGGCAGTACAAAATGCAAAATATGGTGTACAAAACAACAGCATCCAGGACAGAGAGCTATAATGAAAACAGCTGTGAGGATGTATACATAAACACAGATTTTTACAGCCCACTGAGCCAGTAAGAGAACATCAGAGAAATATATTAAAGAGGTAGCATAGGGCCAGGTAAGTTATATTTTGCATTTTTAAATTACATGATCACCAAAATCAATTACAGGAGAGAATAAAGTTAAAGAAACAGGTGGTTTTTTGCAAATATCAAACAAAAAAGAAAGGCGGAGAGGGATACTGGTCTCTTCATTCTCCTGGGCACCCACAACTCTATTTTTTTTAGGAAGAAGTTTCCAGACTGAAAAAACAACCTTGTTCAACTTTGGGCCTCAGTTTAAACTGCAAACCAAATTAAACAGCAAAGAAAGTACACATTAATTTTTTCTTGCAAGCTTCTTTTAAGGGGTGGAGAGTCAGAAAAGAGAAACATGTTGGTGATGGGAGCTGAGCCAGCAGCTGAACCTCCTGCCAACTAATCCCAGAGCTCTTCCTGTCCAACAGGGAAACCTGCAACCACTGTGGATCATCCCCATCCCTCTTCCCTGCTCTAACTGGACATTTTTGTCCATTTTTGTCTCTGGAAAACCCTGGAAAACCTGTGGCCAGAGGACAGAGCAAAGTCACAGGGTCACCACCCGGTGATACCCTTCTCTGGCTGATAGCTTTGAAGTTGTGAAATTGTCCTGGAGACACTGGAAAAAACATTAAGAAGAAATCTTAAAAAGCAGAGATAGAAGGAAAGCAAAGATTCAGAATTATTAAGGCATTTCCTCCCTATAACACTTCTACATTTAACCAATATCAAAGCAGCCTGAAGGCCCATGGTTTATCTTTCTAGCACTATTTTTCAGTAATTTTGGACGGGTGAGCCTTGACTGAGAACTCACAAAACTGTGACTGCCCTCTAGCAGCTGTGGTGCATACGAACACCCGTGATCTTGTTAAGTCACATCACTGAGTACTTGTCTAACAGAAAGAGACAAGGACTTCCACCACAGCCTTCCAGGCCTCTAGAACCAGCAGAGAGGAATAAAGGGTCCATCAAAACCAACCATCAAGAGTTGCTGTTGGAGAGCCCATGTCCAGTGAGGGGACATTGTCTCTTTACTGGAAGGGACCCAGATGTCACCCATTAACAGACACCAGTTTCTTAGGATGAATAAACAGGGTTCACAGAGAGAGCTGCACTATCCTTGAGAGGTTCACAAAGTTGACACATCTGCTTGACTCCTCTCAGTGATAGGGAAAAACTACTGAGTTTGAGTTCCTGCGAGTTTGCCTCATAGCTTGAGTAAAAGTGGGAAGTTCAGCCAAGACCCTTGTGTTCCTACTAAAAAAGCTTTTTTATATGCTTTTACTTGTGTCTCTTTGTTTTAATGAGAAGATCAAGCAAGAAACAGCAGTGCCAGCACTGGTTGTAGTAGGAGAAACAAAAAAAAAATGGTTAGAGCTTTTGTCCAGGTCTTGTTTCCATGTGGGTTCTCTGATGTTTATGAGAGTTGAACTCATATTACAGCCTTCTCCTTGGAAGAGATTGTCTTCTTCACTCCCTCTGCCTATTTCAACAAAAGTGTAGCTCTGTTATTTGTAAGACATCATCAAACCTTGAACTTCTGTTAAACTCAGTCAAATTGGCCACTAATTATAAAAAGTATTTGAGAGAGATGGCAGGTAGGGTACACAGTAAATACACAGAAAATCTATGTCCACTACTTTTCCCCTTTCTCTTCCCACAGATAAGTGGGAGACTTGCAGCTAGATGACCACCACTAGGCAAAAGGATCCTGTAAAAAGAGGGGGCTCTTTCCCTTTGTTGCCTCAACAAATTACTCTCTAGAGCAAGAGACAGCTTCTGCCCATACGACCTTTCAGCCGCTTTCAGCTCCTCCCTCTATCATATTTGCTGTAGCACAACAACGCACTCCAAAAATAACATTTATTTTTAAAAACTGGAAAATGGCACAAACCACCCCAAAGGAGAGAATGACAATGGCATGAGTTCAGCGCGGGCTCATGAACTGATGCTCCCCGCCAGGGACAGGAAACTGGAACCTCACGGAAAGAGACTGAATGGAACCAGAGTGAAGGGAAGTGCCAGATGCCGCGGCCACTGATGGCCAAATCCCACCGAAAGGATAACTCAGCCGCCCGGCAGCCCCGCGCTAGGGAGAGCCAGGACTGTGTCACAGCTCTAGATCTATAAACGCCTGTGCGCTGCAAGTCTGCACGCACAACAGGCTGCAGCGTGCACACCAGGCAAGGAGAAATTTAAAGATGAGGAACATTTCCAAGTGACAGCTTTAAAGCTGGGGATCAGCAGACTGAACATCTGATTTCAATTCTAAATGATTTCTGATTAGCCGATGTTGACACAGTACCCCAAATACACTGACAGTTTCTGTTCAAAATGGTATCCTTCAGTAATGACAGAGCTGGTATGTATGGACTGCTAAACGAAGGCCACACCACCACTGCTGAAGGGACTAGAAGTTGGACCAGGCAAAGGAGAAATAAACTAAATCATTTTCATTGAACAGGCAGAGCCAGATGTGCCACTACCTTACCTCTTGTATAACCGCTTAGATCATGTGTAAGGTAACTTTCACGAAAGTGCATAATAAATACATCTAGAAAATTTCCTTGCCTATGAAGAATGGAAATTAATTTTAATTTGTTAAGTAATAAAAGCTGAATGCTAAATTGTAATGCTGAAATGCAGACAGGTTTTCAGAAGCAGTACGTTTTTGATGTAATATTTGAAAATGATCAATTCAAATTCTGCTTTTGAAAAATTTTCTGGGCTTTGATCTCACTCCAAGTTGAGTCCAGAACAACTATTATATGGTTGACATTAAAAGTGTCGAAACAAAGTGATTTATAATGGAGACACAGAAAATAAATCACTATTTGAGCACTTTTTAACACATCACAGATTAGAGCCAGAAGGCCAGACTAAGTTGTCATTGAGTTTGTAAGTTTTCCTGCTGCAGCTGAGGACCACAATACACAGAAGAGCAAATTCAGTTAATGAACTCGACTGGATACACACAATGACCTGTGCCTTCCTTTGAGAGGCACTTAAAAATTATGACCAACAAAGGCATTAACATGACCACAGTCAGCGACCTGCAGCAAACTGAGAAGCAGGGTTCCTCTGGCTGGAGCACAGATGCATTCACCAAGGCCCCGCTTGGTGAATGTAGACCAAGAAGAATATGTGACCATATTTGACCACCAAAATGAGAAGAGTCATTAACATCCTGAATTAATGGGCTTAGTGGTTTTCAAATGAGGTATTTTCATGATGGACGTGGTGTGGATTCAGCAAAGTATTTGCCCTTTAACAAATACAGCTTTGGTTTCAAAGATTTGATTAGGCTTAATACCATTAGGGAACCATTACTGATTTTATGCTGTTGTTGTTACTGGTTTAACTATCGATTTCTGAACCAAAAAGTGCAGACAGTTGGCTTGACCAAGAGTCAAGGTTTAGGAATGCAAAAGCAAATCCAAGGTACAGATGAGCTTCAGATGTGGACAGGCTTCACAGAGTTTAAGAGGCTCTCCAGAGTTTGTCAGGTCACAGAGGCTTTTCTATTTGTGGGGTGTGCATGAGCCCAGTTGTTTCTTTGCATTTGTTGTTTTAAACACTTGTGACCTCAGCCAGAGCAAGTGGAATTCATATGAGCAATTACTGCATGCAACAATTAAAAAAACCTCACACCAACCTTGGTTTATTGTACATCATTTACAAAACAAAACAAATGAAAATGATCTTCTTAATTAGCAATCCTTGATCACCACCACGTGTTTTTAAAACAGCCAGATGTTCACAGTTTGAGAAGCCAAATAATACTACTACTTTCTTATAAATGTTAATGGTGAAAGAACAATAATGGGTTTAGTCAATCATCATGAGTACTTGAAAGTACAAATATAAATTAAATAAGACTCAAAAAACTTGTACAATAAAATCTGCTATAAACAAAGCTAATTAAAAAGAATTGCTCCCAACCTGGGTTGTGGGTTTCATCTTGCTTTAAAATTAAAAGCAGAATTTATTTTTCTGAAGCATCCAAATGAATGTTCACATCCAGATGTCCTTACAAAGAAACATGGTCTTCATTCTTTCCTCATTTTTTTAATCTGTTTACATAATATTTTACTTCTGATTGTCCTTTTCTTCCTTGGCAATCCTCTTTGTCACACCACTGAAATACTTCTCACGGAAAGAATTGTGTCCCCTGTATGGCAAATACTGACCATCCAACAAGTAGGAGTTCTCATCTTGATCCTGCACGGCACCAAAAGACAAACATTAGACTTGAGGGGAGCGTGTTCAGCACGTACTGCCACCACTCTGCCTCCAGACTTTTTCAAACCATTATGTGCAAGGGTAAGGTAGTGAGTCTTTTGTTTTACAGTTCAACAGCACACGCTTAAGTCACTGGAAACATCTCAGCTGACATCACCAGAATCCCACCCTTACATGACCAAATGAGCACAGGTACCATGTGCCACACAGGCTACTTTCCAGAAAAGTAGAATTCAGTTAGTCAGAGGTCTGTGGAAGGGAGGTACAAACAGAAGAGGAACACAAATGGCTAAAATGAGTTCCTACAGTTACTGAAGCACATTCAAAGAGGTCGTTTTTTTTCTGTGCAGCATTCATGTATTTCTGAAAGTTAAAGTTGACACGGTAAATCCCTACACATAATACCTATTTGACACCAGCTAAAAACACAGTTTAGAAAACTGGCCCACTGTATATACAAAAGTTTAGTTCATCATGTACTGTGGTTTTATACAATTAAGATACTTGTCAGCTAACATTAGCAATGCTGTAAGATAAACATTACATCAAACTTTAATCTGAGTGTTAAAGAAAACTGATGGCAACTTCTAAAAACAGTTTTATGCTTCTGGGTGATGTCAGTTTATTATTATGCTCAAAAGCAGGAAGGAACAGTGACAAGCAGCCTCACACAGAACAACTAAACAGTGCAAGGAGATGATAAAAACAAGCACACAACAGATAAAAACAGGCACACAACAACTATTCCATCACGTGTTTCTTCTCAGTTTTGGTTTTTTTTTTTAACCAATGCAGTAACATAGACATTGGTTCATTACCTTAAAATGTTTAGTTATTTGTTCATATTTGAAAATAAAGTTACTGTGGAATGTTTTAGCATTAGCAGGAACATGGAAGCAGATTTTAGATAGTATTTTCACATTATAAAAGTATTACAATGCAAAGATGAACAGAATCCTAGTGGACAATCTATCCCTTCAGCTCTTTTGTACCCTTTCCAGGTTTCCACCTACCAAGATCAATACCTCTCCTAGATTCAAATATCTTAATAGCATTCTAAAGGAGTGAAAGAAAAGGTTTTTCAACAAAGCAAGATGCCTGTGTGCATGCAGAAGAGCCCTCTTCTGGACACAATGTGATATTATTTTGAGTTAGGTCTCACCTGCTACACCAGCAGACATCAGGAACGTGGCACCAGCTTAAATTAACTTGCTAAATGTTCAGTGCCACGTAGATATTTATTATGTAAAGCATGTACACCAGTAGCACCAGCTCTATTTAAATACTGCACTGTTAGAAAACAGCAGAAGAAAACAACTTCAGGAAACCGAATGGAGGCACAGTATTATCTATTGTCTTTTGGTCACCTGTGAGAGACTGCCATCTCCATGACTACTCTCAGGCTGATAATCAAGAGGTTTTTTACATGTTTGTGAAAAAAATGAAAATTACAAAATTGCTGTAGACAGACAGGAAATAAGAAGGGTTTAAGACATACTCCTCTCACGGCCAGCCTGTACCCACATCTCCAGCCACTCATTGGAAAAGAGTACTTTTTTCTGCTCTAGAAATTCCAGGTCAGAAATCCTTTTTTGACATAAACATGTATTTCCATATCATTGGGATGTTTTAACAAAAATGCTACGTAATTCACTTGTTTTGAGAAATGGACGAGATATTTGACCCTGAAGGATAATTATATATAGATCAAAACACTTTAAGATAAAAAATACTCCCCACAACCTCTAAGAGGTCACATGTGTACAACATTCATTTTGATTCTATAGGAAACCAAATGCTGATTTGGGGGGAAGGGATGAAGGAGGGAACAACCCTCTCCTCTATCTCCAGGCTGGTTAGGGAAAAGAGAAGATGTGCTGCACAAAAGAACAAACTTGAAGTAAAACAAGTGTAATAGGGGCATCTGCATGTACCAGATGGAAACAGCCTGCGTGCACCACTCCACAGCAGAATCTCATCTTGAAAAACCAGGCCTCATCAAGAGCTCTGCAAACACAGCTTGCTAAAAGAGAGATCTGCAGTCAGGCATGGATTTCTTAGGAGAGATTACAAAAGAAGTTCCTGGCCCACATCACAGTAATTCCAATTTAAGAGGTTCCATTCCCTGCCTCTCACCTGCACTAGCGTGACTGTCTAATAAAGATGACAATTGCTTAAAAAAACAAAAAACCCCAAATACCAACAAGAATGGGAATTGCTCCTTAAAAAAGGGAAAAGAAAATAAGAAATCCTGAACTACCTGGAGATACTAGCCACTGTTGAGATTTACTAGTCAAAGGAATTTCATAGGCAGTGTGAGCACTGATCAAAGTAACTGAAATTCTTGGATTTCAATGACCAAGGATTTACAAACAAATTCTAACTTAAAGTATTTTGTATCAAGGAGCTGAATGGGAACAATCTGAACACCATGGATGGGCTTCATTTAACTCTACAGAAAAAATAACTTGAAAAAAAACCTTAACAATTTATTTATTCTAAAGACAACACTAAAATAGATTTTAGAGATCTCTAATAAATAATGAAGAGGTGGAAGAGAAGGGGATGCTGAATGACAACAAGAAAATTTTGTTTTTCTTTAAATCTTGGCAAATATTAAGTGACATTGTAAAGATTTTTATTCATCTAGAATGCCCCAGTTCAGCTTCAAGGTAATTACCCACATTTAGTTTTCATTTAAATAAATGTCTTCCTAACCTTATAACTGCTTCCTACTACTCTACATCTGGTGCTGGACAGTAGCTACAGAAACCACTTGTCCTAACGTTATACAGCTATAAACAACAAGGAGCAGTTACCAAATCAGGGACAGCAGGGTCATATATCCAGGAACAGACACTGCTAAATTCAGTAGGAAAATGCTACACCAGTAACAGCTCTGGAGTGACCCTGTGACATGGAAATGCTTGAGCCATTCAGCACGGTGGGGTTGTGTGCCTGGTGCTTCACGGTCCCTTCCTGAACAATCATATGCTCAGAGTCTGCCCTTGAGTCAAGTTTTCTGTTACATCTTACTACATAAGTTCTAGGCATCTTTCTTGGCATTAAAAAAGTGGAATGCCTCACAGGGAGGGAGAAACACAGGGCTCTGGGCTGAGGCAGCAGTTGCTCCTGCCCCATCCACCCTGGGTTTTGGGGGGACAGTGTGCAGATGTGCTGTGGGAGAGGCAGGAGGGGAATGTGCATTTTGGGGTGAATGCTGTGCTGGGAGGAACAGTGGCAAAAGTTGACTGAAATGGTAATTAAAAAAAACAAACAACTCCTCTGCTCATATTGTGCACATGCTGGAAAAGCCTATTCATATCAACACTGAGTTCAGGAAGAAACCTTTTCCAGTTGGCACAATTTCACTTTGAACTTAAAAATAACAGACTGGATGCTTACAAGACAGTGATTTACATACCAGATTTGTGAGGTTTTTCATTCACCATATGATCTTCATGCTTATGATTTCTTGTGATAGATCAATACTTCACCTAGACATACTCACTTTTTGCCTTTACTTTGGTCTCCTTTTTATTAGAAACACTTCCCATCAAATTGCACCACCAATTTCAGCAACTAACTGAATGAATCTCCAGTTAAGAGTTCATTTAAAGTGTTAAAAGTAAAATCAAGATTTGCTGTGAAATCTGCAATTCCTTATTGGTGGCAAACACTGAGGAAACCAAAGAACTGCATAAAAACAGTAACATGACTTGTAACATTTCTCAGCCATTTGCAAGTGCTGCACTAAGCTGAATTAAAAGACAATTGAGGGCCTGATACAAACCAGTTTAGTAAAGCAGACAGGAACTGTCTGGAAACATAAATATTTGGCATATCCATAAAAATTCACTCTTTCACTTAGGAAAAAGGAAAGCAGACAAAAGTATAACTATTGAATTTTATGGTCATATCTGGCAGTCAGAAGTATCCAATTCAAAGGTTGCTCAGGATATTAATACAGGAAAAAACATGTTCCAGGTAAGGGATGCTGAGGTGGGGAAATCTTAGACACTGAAACAAGGTCCTAAGCAGGCAGTAGCTAAGGATTCAACCCACATTTTGCTCTCCAGACAAGATTTGCATCATCAGAAACCACACATGGGTTCTGGGATCTTTAAATTATCTAGCAGACATCTGGAATACTGAATGTAAGCACTTGCATAGTCCTATCTAGGCAGCAAGCCTGCCAACTAGTCTCAGGTGGTCAAAGCTAAGCATTTCCAGACATGAACCTGTCAAACCACGAACTGCAGAACAGGTGATGCACAAGAGGAGAGTAACAAATGACATAAGTATATTTGCAGAAGGCTTGATAAATTTTTTAGGTTAGAATATGTGACCCTACAGCACTGGTAGCAATAAAACTGCTGTCAAAAACCTCCCTGAACACCCTGAGATGCAAAAACTTTCATCATCTACCCTCCTGCTTTGCTACTGGTGAGGCTGGGAGCTCTGAGGCTGAACTCCACACAGAGTGTTTATAAAAGTTCAGGTGTTGCTTGAGAACTGCAGTCACCACAAGCATTATGAACACAGCACTGAACCCCTGATTTGCCATTAGTGCAAGCACCATACAGACACAGCAGTCTGACTACATCTCCTGCCATCTGAAACAGCTCTTCCAGCTGACAAGGAATGTACTAAAAACACTTGCTCAGAGTGCATTTTCATTAAGAATTTGCTTCACACATGTTTAACATCTCTTTTAACAGTACTAAGTGAGAGAAGTAGCAAGAATGGAAAGGAGACGTGAATGCAATATTCCCTGGTCCCAATGCCTCAGGAGAGGCACTTAGTGTGTCACAAAAAAAACAGAAAAAAGGGACAGTGTGTTTTCTGTACTTGTCACAACTTCAATATTATTCCCAAAGCTAAAATGTACCATTCTAAAGACAAAGTAACAGAATTAAATAAGGTTTACCCGTACTGCAAGAGCCACAAAGATATTTAGTATTTACTTGGGCATAGAGATACACTTTGCAATCAATGGGAACTTGGGCATTAAAGGCAAAACTTCTGTGGATGAGATTCACAAGTAAGCGAAAGTTCAAAGATCTTTTTCACACCATCAAGGGACTTTTTCAGGATGAAGAGTTTACCAAAAACTGAGAATAAAAAGAAAGAAACCAAAACCAGAACAGTCCCTTAAATCACTGCTCAATTTTACAAAAGCTCTAACTCTGATCATAAAACCTGAAGTGTGACAGAAACAAGGATCAAATGCTGAATAGCACGAACTTGTCACGAACACAACAGCTACTATTTTACACAATATGATCAAGAATTCAAGCTTACCTTGAATTCTTTCACCTTTTCCATGGTTATGAGGCGCCTTGATGTGTGGCTGGACAGCATCTGCTCACAGTTGCTAATAAGTTTCAGGCACGGATGGCGGGGAATGATCTCTTCTGTGTATCTGGAGGGAATAATCATTCTCAGTGCTGCAGGCTCATGAAGTAGAAGACCTGCATCTAAAACAAAATTCTTACAGACTCTTCACAAAAAGGTTCACAGTTGAAAGTTGTTATGCCCTTTAACCTGATATTAAGATATTGCTGCTCCAGAGTTTTGACATTGTATATTCCAATCATTTTGACATGCAGTGTGTAGAATAAATTAAAACCTCACAATAAAGAGACACTCCCCCCATTTTATGCATGTATTTAAATAATGTTAATATATATATACACGGGCCTCCCTGTATAATTTCAAGTAGAAAATATCTCAGCCAACCAGGAATAATAACTTATCCAGTCAGAGCTGAGATTTTAAAAATATTTTCCACAGTTAACACATATGAAGTTGCAGGAATAAGAGACTTTACTCTGGCTCCCTGAAAGGAGATCTCTGTACTCCAATTTCAAATCTTATTAAGCCAGCTCTTATTAGACAGTAACATTCCTGAACTTCAAAATTTGGTATTACAAATTTATCTCATTATAATTACTTTTTCTAATGGCAAAAAACCCAACAACCACCATTATTTAGCATTAGATAGGATTTAATTATAAGCCAACATTGCTACTATCTACATAAGCAAGAGTTACAGGGTTTTAAATGCACTACCTCATAAGCATACTATTTTCTATATAGAAAATGTTTTCTCTAAATTGCTTTCAATCTTTCTATTTCTCCAAATGCTGAAAGAGAAATTTAAAGATTTAAGAGCTTTGCATGGGAGTAGAGAAGCAAGAAGAATTAACCTAGCTAGTATGATAAATATGATATATCCTTCCTATATACTGAAACACAGATCAATCATTTACTCCTATATTTTGTAATAACCTTACATATAATAGTTACTAAAAGTAACACTGGATTCTGGTATTGTTAGGTATGATTCTGTACAAAACACCTGCTCCTGTGATTCTCCAATGTTTGGGGGTTAACAGAATTCAGACATTGAAACACAGAACTGGACAACTTAATACCTATGACTTGAATTTAAGAGGTACAAATGAGGAGCTTTACATTTTTTCTGTATAGAGGTGGATTTTCTCAATGAAAATAAAGGTGTTGTTCTGGATTAAAATAGGATACATCTAGGTGCTGGTGGAAAACTTGGCATTTCTTAAGATAACAGAGAGTTGTTAGACAAGTAACTCAATCCCAAATATAGATCTGCAAATAAGAAAAACCTAAACAGTGCTGCCTCTTTGCTTTCCTCCAAAATTTCCAGACTGCAAAGCTACCTTTCAGTCACTTCCCGTGTAGAAACAAGCATCTGCTTCTGCTAGGTGAAGTCAGAACATGCTTTTGGCAAAGGAGAATGAAATTAATTCTCAACTGCTTTTTCTATTACACAAGACTTTTGATGCATCCAGTACCACCAAACTGTCTTTTACAAAGGTAGGCACCCTGCCACAACATTTTAAAAGTTTCTCTCTATAATCATACAGAAGGCTGACTTTAATGGAATTAGAAGAATTTGGACTCAACAATGATTTCAATGTCTGATTGAAAGAGTAAACTTTGGAGTGAGATGCTATCTTGAAGAGGGAGAGATCAATATCACTTTGTTAAAAAGCCTTTTCTGTAGCATTATTTAATGCACTTCTACATTCTTTCAGGTAAAACTCAGAAACATGTCAAGTCAGAAATACAGAAGCAATGATTTTAACAGACATCCAATACAATACAGTTTTGGCTTTAATTTAAGGCAACATACAAAGATCTCAAAAAACAAAACTCAAGGCAGGTGTTGCCAAGGGATATTTGATAATGTAACATGTTAGTAGAAAGTATCTTCTCCCCACTTAATTGTTTTTTGCCCCATAAAAACATGGCTACCCCCTGTTCATTATTACAGCTGAAAATAAAGTGACTATCCTACTATTCTATGCTAATTCTAGCAACTTCAGTATTTTAATCCATAGTAGGATGTACAAATTCACTTTTTAAAAGGCAACTCAACTAGACCTCCCCAAAACAGCAAGTAAAGTTGATCCCAAATATGCAGTTCCCAAGTTATCTGAAGTGAAACACTTTACACTGCTGTAGTGAGGAAGTATGCTTTTACCAAAGTTCAATGAGCAGACAGAAAAACGCTGGTATCTCGATGAACAAAATAAATTCAGTAATTCCAAAGAGATTTTATTGACATGAAAATTAGCTACAATACTATGAATGGCATTCATTGCTTTGTCTGTGAATTGTCTTATGAGAAAAAAGGCCTACAATACCGATTTTATCATTTACTAAAATACGCAAACTTCTAAGTGCACTCTCCTGTTACAGAAGCAGGTAACAGAAATGTCTCCTTTTGATTTCCAAGTTTTCAAAACATCATGAGATATACTGGACTATTACAAGCCATCTCCATGGTGAAACCAGGGACAACCATCACTTCATATAACAGTATAGTATGACTGTACATGGAAATACATGACACTGTAGAAACTACCTTCAGAGCACATCTGTGTCCGGAAGACACCTTGAAACAGCTACTGTACATCAACTCCTCACTTTTACAGTAAAAAATCCTGACAAAAATAAAACAAAAACCTCCCTCAAACCTAATCTAAGAGATGCTGAAATAAGGCATACAAACAGCTGTTTTTCCTTATACACTCAGTTCTGCTCCCAGGCTGCACTACTGAGCAGCCAGGATCCCGCAGTCTCTGCTGGCCTCTCTCGTCCGAACAGGGCTGCTCTGGGATGCTTCCTGCCTCTCACTGCCATCTCTTGGTCACTTGACTTTTATTTCTCACAACAAAGCTAAATCAGTAGTGCCAAACCCCAAAGAATCAAGGGTGATTTTTACACACCTCCATCAACTACTCTAGCAGAAACACATACTAATACCAGTCTTGCTTCTACTGTCTTAGAAATCTGTCTGCACCTTGAAAGTCTAACGTTTTAAGCTTAAACCTCAACCCACTGGACATGCATTTACAATGCAAAGGCATTTTCTGTTTGGTAACAGTCAGGAATTACCTCCAATCAAAAGCTCTGTTATAAAATGTGGTTTCCCTCATACAAAGTGTTAAAATACAAAGGCTGGGCATTACTCTTAAGTGCAGGTACTATGGAAGCTCCAGCTGCAGCACATCCCAAAGGGAAGCACAATGAGAATGCAGCATCCATTCTGACACACAACACAGCAGAAACCAACAGTACATACTCAGGCCTGTATATGGGCAGCCAGTAAACCAATCTTCCTCCCATCACCAGGTACTCTGCCCCAAATTTCAAGAGGTCAAAGAAGATGTCACTTAGATGGTAACTGGATGAAACAAAGAAGTGATTTTCTGTGCTGAACAAAAAATGCACAAGTGTAAGCAAACACAAGAGCACAGGTAAAACCTAAATATTTAATAATAGTAATTAAAAAAAAACCAAAAAAACCAATACACTAAGCCACAAAAGCACTTCCTGAGCTTTACAAAGTTATCTAAGACAATCCAGGAGTACTATGGAGTACTGCTACTACTATGAGGAATACAGCTTCTCAACTTTCCCGTCTCTTTGATTTGCACACATATTAAAGACGAGTCTAAAGAACCACAGCTATGTTGGAAATAGTTATTTTGCACAGCATCTTTCTAAAGGAATTAAAGTCAGAAGGCAAGGAGGGCCAGGCAGTGGAGAAGCCATGCAGTATCTCTGAAAATAAAGGAGCAGTAGAAAATGCAAAAGAAAAATGTTTAAGGTAAAATTACAGGTATTCCATTTTAGAGTGATTTTGCAGCCTGCAGAGACCAAAGAGAACTTTCTGAGAACAGGGAATGCATGCTAATGGTGGCCCACAGAGGTGAGAAATAGAATTCAAAATCTGAATACAAGCAAAGGAGGGAGATAAGGAGGGAAAACAAAACCAAGTTTTCAGGAAGTGACATGGTGGTTTTGCAAACTGAACAAAAAGGGGTTTTCTTCTTTAATTATAATTGCTACCATTTTTTAACTTCTGACAGCCAACCAAAAAATAATAAATATTCTAAAACTGCAACTGGGTTTCCATTAAGACATTTATTATAGTCTACAACAAAACAGACAGCTTTCCTACCTTCTTTCAACTGACTTAACTGTTTCCTTTGGTGATCCCGTTCTGCGAGGAGCTTCTCTGATACCATATGGTGCTAGACAAAGCAAAAGCAAAATGCAGAGATGAGAACCTCACCCTTTGTCCAAATAACATAGAACAGGGAATGACATACACAAACTGTATGCTTACACAGTGCACAAAATGTGGCTTATACAAGGTTAAAAAAATGGAAAGCTTTTGCAAAGTAAAAGTCAGTAAGAGAAACTGCTTCAAGGTCTGCTGGAAGTTTCTTGCTCTAAAAAGTTGTTTTAAAACTGTTCCAAGGAAATCTCTTCAGCTGTAGCAGGTCCTAGCAGCCTACACGTTTACTACATGACAAAGGACAATGCTGTGTTGTTTGTTAAAAGATATTCCTTAGATTTCCAACATGTGATAAATAACCCCATTCTTTTTTGTTTGACAGAAACAAATATGTCCCCTACTGCATCTAACTAACCTTTTTCAAAATGAAATTAAGTATATCAGAATTTCTTGTCAGCACATTACACAAATGGTAATTCTCACACATAAGAACCAGAAAATGTTTTTTCTCATATGTTTTTTGCACATTTCTAATAGCATAACATACCTCATGTTCAAAAAACCTGAGTTTGTGAGACTTGTTTCAGCATCATAGAAGCACCAATGTAACCATTGTAGAAGTTTTACAAATGCTTTTGCCCTCAGAACTGAGTCCCTATTAATATTCTACACTGTGTTGTTGCTGAACAGGCCAAATAAAAATTAGAATGTGTCATTGTAAATAACAGCACTTGAGATTAGAAACTGCTGTATCAAAGTCTTTCATTTATCCCCTTGGTTTCTTTTCCCTCTCATACAAGACAAATGGTGTTTAGTAAATAGGTTTCTAAAAGAGCAGAGGATCCTTTCAAACTGCTCCTGTTTCCAGTAGCTAAGTGTATTGGAAACATATTAAAATTTCTCTTTGGAAGCATTACATTAAGCACTTAACACAAGTCTCCAGAAGTCCATCAGAGATGCATGGCAGACTCCAATGTGCTGCCAACAGCAATACAGACCATTCTGATAAGAAGTCTCTATGCATCAATGATGTCATGCTTTTACTGAAGGACACTTCTTCAAAGGATGATTTTCAGCCACATTGATTTCTGCTGGTAAACACAACATTCTCTCCATGGAAGAAAGTGTCATTGCCAGCTTTGTTACACGTTAATAACTATCCTTAAAATAAATGCAGAGATGTCAAATGCAGATCCAATTTCCATAGTGCTGCTCCCAACAATCATCTCTGGAAACATGGAAGCTGCAGACCTGAGCACTCATCCAGACATTTAATCAATATACACAGGCAATAATGTTTTAGTCACTGTTACTGGGCAACAAAAGGCAGTAACACACTTACGGTCTGTAATGATTGCATCAAACAGCATCCCTTTTCTCCATATTGGTCTGGAAGAATCAGCAACGAGTGCATCGAGGTAGTACTTCTCTAAACCATACTGTCTGAGATTAGCTCTGATATTCTCATCTGGCCCTCTCCATTTCTGGTTCTTTCTGCTTGCCTTGCCTGGAAGGGGAAGGGGAAAAAAAAAGCACACTGAACAAGAAATTACTATACAAGAAAAGCTTTCATATACCCTACCATTTAAATTAAAGGAAAAGAATCAAATGTCACCAAAAAAAAACCTGTCAAAAGTACTTGCAATAAACTTCGTAAATAGTAAGGAAAACTGCAAATACATGAGAAAAGTTCTGCTGCACCATCTACATAGGGTGTCAAAGAACACATTTACAAAACTGCTGGTTTGCAAGATGCTCTCTCCATCCACCAACCACAACCCTGTCCCTCAGGTCAAATGTAATATGCATATTTGCAGAGAAGTAAGAATGAGATTAGGGTTCCTGAGTTAAGTTTTGAAGAGCTTCCCACATCACAGGTTAAAAGAGCACACAGCTGTGGTAATTATTATTTGGAACTTTGTTTTGGTCTTCATTATTCTTCAAAAATATTTCCTGCTCAAAAACAAGATAATATCTTAACTAGCATACATGTAAATTGGTGAATAAAACTAAGCATGACCAAATAAATCCTGCGAAGATTAATGCTGCTTTAAAATCCACTAAGTATCATCTGCTACCATCAGTATTCTTCAATTCCAGAGGGTAAGATTTCAGTGGCTTTGAAATATGTAACATACCTAATCCATGGATTGTGTTGTAATCTATATCAGTACCACACACATATGCCCCAAAATGTGCTGAGGAGATTAGAAGGCCACCTACACAGGGGAGAAAAGAGGAAAATATAAACTTCTGTCATAAGTGTTACCTATGTTAGGATTTTTTCCTCAGGAATTTCAGGAGCCTACACCAGCAGCACACTAGACCCAAGGAAAAGAAAAAAAACCCAAAACAAACACTAAAAAAAGACACAGAACTATCAACCAGTTAGAATCACTATGTAATTATAATCAGACATAGTAACACTAAGTCCTTTGTCTGCTCTACATGATTTTCCTTATCTTGCTATGCCCTATGTCACTTCTCATCTCTGGAGATGGTTCAGGAGTTTTGTTTATGGCTTTCTGTACTTGAAGCAGTAAGAACCTTTAATCATTACATGAACCAAAACTTTTTATTCTACTTTGCAAGGAGCAGAATTTCAAACTGTTGTCAAAACAACTGGAAAAATCATCACCAAACAAATAGCAGTTCTTCTGTGTCTGTTCTCAAAGCCAGTTTCTTTAATGGTGTCTAAAAATCAAACTTCTATAAGGTGGCTATTCCCATGTTGCCAGAAACAATGGTCAAGAGCCTTAAAAATGTAAATATCTCCAATGTAAACATAAATATCAAAAAAGTTTCTGTAATCCTGTTCAAGTGTGAAAACTACATACAAATGCATTTGTCTGTGAGTAGGCTGCCTACTTTGTCAGTAGTTTTACCAATGTACCTATTCTGTAATAAAACTATTTTTTTAAATTAATGCTACTGCAACCCACCTTCCTAATTAAAAAAGAAAAGAACATCCTACCAAAAAAAGTGTGATTTCAACTGACAACAGCTGAACAGCCCACAGAAAAGAATAAATGACATTACCTCCTTAACACCTTCCAAATGAAACAACAGATAGACTGCAGGAGATGAACAGATACCTGTGTGGTCAAGTTATTAATAAAGAGGTCTGTGGCTACCAGACTGGTTTAGAACAGAACAGCAACTGAGAACAAGGCTGTGAACCCCACTAATGTCAACAGTCCTGCTAAATAAAGGGGATGACTGCTGCAGGATGAAGGGCTGACAACACACAAGCTGGCTGGGAGGGTGACACCAGCTCTCCCATTCACCAGGAGCATGGAAAGAAGCATCTCAGGGGGCTGCACTGTCCTGAGCCACCCACTGAGCACCAGCAGATCCCTAATGTGCCCTGTGTGCTCCAGAAAACCCCTGCACCATATGGTAACAAACTCTACCAAAACCAAAGGTGAGCGAGAACAAAAAAAACCTTTTAAAATTCCTCTGCCTTTTCTTGTGAAATGGATCAGGGAAAAACAAAGTTACTCACCCCAAAGGAATCACCCATTTCCCTTCTTGGCTGCAATCCCTCAGAACAGATGGGCAGTACATCCAGAGGGTCAAGACAAATTTAGCTAGCCCTGACCCCAAGTATGGCATACCACCCAGTCCTATAAAAAAAGTAAGAAGAGAGTCCTTTGCCCATCTAAGAATATTCTTAATCATAGGCAAGAAAAAAAAAAAGAAGCTTTGAAATCATGAATTTACAGCTTTTAATAAATCTCAGCTTGTACTAGTTCAATCTGTATTCACACAGGTGGTGCATGGATACTTACATACTCTTACATGGCCAGCCCTCTGATCAGTGTATGAAACAGACACATACAAAGGGTTAATCATGGAATCACTCTGTCCCTGGTGACTTATGATGGCACAGAGCTTCATGCCTTTCTATCACACACTATTCCTCCACCTCTTCAGCACAGATGAGGTCTGGTCCTCCAGGATGTCAAAGAAAAACATCCTGTCATTTGCAACTATGTAGTATCACAGGTTTCTTCCAAAAGAACTATCAACAAGATTACTGAGATAACCTGAACCCACTGTCTAGGAGGAAGCATAAAATATTCAGGTAGAAGACTTGATTTATTCTTCTAGAAGGTCCCAGGCTTCCTTCTACCCAACACTGAGGAAAGAATATCTAAACATGGATGGAAGTTAAAAACATAGTCTTGGCCATTCCAATCCTGCTCGACAATAAAAAGAGGAATCAAATCCTCTGAAAGCCAGCCTGGTCAAAGAGCACTTTATATTCCAAGGAAAAATGCCAACTGTCCATTCTTACACTAATGTGAAAGACTTGTGATTTGGCTTAGGCAGCAAAAAACAGTTTGTTTGCAACAAGCAAGGATCATTTTGCAAGGCCATTCTGGTTTGGTACTATTCACTTTTTCAGTGTAAAAAACCAGGCAGAAACACAGCCAGATATCAAAGATGCACCAATAAAGAAATCTGAACTGCAGTTCTTCAAAACGCTCCTCAGACCCTGAATATGTATTTTTCCAAATGCATCAGCTCAAATTCACTGCATCACTCTCAACTCCAAACCACTTCCCAGAAACTCCGGTGACAGGACACTGCTGTAATGACAAGCTTGAAAATCTTCTGAAGGTCCTCAAGAGACAACTGAAATTCCTGGGGTTTACTCAATAGAAGTAAGTGCAAAAGCCACTGTTATTTAGTCATAAATACACTCTACTGACAAATGGCATGCCACTCAGTATCTCCACTGTACCCTTTAACCTCCAGCCTTTATACTACAAACATCTAGTGAAAAAAATTAAAAACTGCAATTCAAACAATTTGGGGAGATTTTTGTATATGCTACCTTTTGAACTGAAACACAACGTTTATCTTGAATTTCTATAGCTTCATCATTTTTATGTGATTTTTCTTCTTCTGTCTTTACCCTTGTTTTTTATTTTTCTTCAATTTTCCCTCCCAAGAGAAAGCATGCTCTCAGAGACTTTATTTTGTGATTTAAGTCAGCAGGTTTTATAATAAGACAAAAAGCCACAGACACCGAAATGAAACCAACTGCTAAGAGATAAGTAGAGGAATTTCCTGAACCTTCGAAGGACAAGCACAAGAAAGAGGAGAAAATTTCTTAAGATATTATTATGCACGAAAAAAATCAGGTCCTATATGAACAAAATTTAAGACAAAAAACATAGAGTTTACAAAACCCTTCTGTTTTTGAAAATATTACATCCATGCTCTTTTTCTATGGCACAGAGACACATGCTAATAAAATTTATCCTAATAGTGACCCTACTAGTGTAGTCTTCTCTCTCCCTAACTTCTCTGCAGAGATTTTTCTTCATCTTCCCATTAATGTAAGTATTTTTAAATCTATGCATTTCACATGTGGTCACTTTGATTATAAAGTTTAGCAAGTTGAGCGTGACTCAGCAGTGCCCTGGCAGCCAGGAGGGCCAACCCTGTCCTGGGGTGCATCAGGCACAGCATGGCAACCCGGGCAAGGGAAGGGATTGTCCTGCTCTGCTCTGAGCTGGGGCAGCCTCACCTCCAGTGCTGGGGGCAGCTTTGGATGCCACAATGTAAGAAAGGTACTAAACTATTACAGAGTGTTCAAAAGAGGGCAACAAAGATGGTGAAAGGCCTTGAGGGGAAGCTGTATGAGGAGCAGCTGAGGACACTAGGTCTGTTCACCCTGAAGAAGGGGAGACTGAGGGGAGACCACAGTGCAATTTACAGCTCCCTTGCGAGGGGAAGAGGAGGAGCAGGCACTGATCTCTTCTCTGTGGTGACAGTGACATGACCCAAGGGAATGGCCTGAAGTTGTGTCAGGGAAGGGTTAGGTTGAATATTAAAAAAAAATTCTTCACCCAGAGGTGGCTGGGCCCTGGATCAGGCTCCCCAGGGAAGTGGTCACAGCACAGCCTAAAAGTGTGCAAGAAACATTTGGACAATCCACAGGCACATGCTGTGACTCTTGGGGTGTTCTGTGCTGGGCCAGGAGTTGGGCTGTGATGATCCTTGTGGGTTCTTTCCAACTCAGGATACTCTGCAATTCTATTCTAGGTCAGAAACACAGCCTTTGCTACATTTTTGAAGAAACTACTATAGGTAGCTTAACACAATATACTCTGCTATAATTATATGGCACAAGCTGACACAATAGATCAGCTAATGCACACACAGCTGAGTTTCCCTGAGGCAAAAAGTACTTCCATGCCATGCACAGCAATATGTGGAATAAAAGCTCCCCCTCCTGGCTAAGATAAGAAAAGTTCAGCTGGGGAAGGGTATCTTGTGTGAGCAATATTATCCTGAAGACAAGCTGAAATGGCACAACAAAGTGCTCCTCATAGAATGCTCCTACAACCTCACTACTGCTGTGCTGTGTTGTGTGACCAGAAGTGCCCTCAGTACTTCCCTAAAGAGCCAGCTCTAAAATGCTGCTCTTTGTAATGTCCTGAAAGTGACTGCAGAAAGTGCTTAGCCAAATTCCAATTCTTGGTCACTTTGATCTTAAGCAGTCCATGACACATATGGACTGGTGTTTAGGCCATGTGGCATTAAACACAACAGTGAAGACAGACTCTTTAAAAGTGTGAAATAAACTGTTTACATCTTTGGAAGTTGGTCTCCTTCCCCCCAAAATCCCTTTCAGGTTAACAAACCATTAATTTTGTAAACACCATTTTGCCTTTGGTATCATCTCAGATACCAGCTGGGCACCAGAAGTTATGACATCATGTAAAAGAGTGGTACAAGCACTAACACAATCTTCCAGTTTTTCCCACCAGCTGAAAAAAATATATATATATACCTGTTCCAACAAATGGATCATATACAATGTCATTGGGTTTTACTCTGGCGTGGTTTGCCATGATGAAAGAGAGGCAGGCATCCATGCTAGTATTTCCAATAAAGTGTCTCTTCTTCACACTGTAGGATTCAATGAGTTCTCTTTGGCCATCTGCAATCTGTTGAAACATTTAAAACCCCTGTCAGGTCCTGGATACAAGATATAAACAGACATGCTAACAGACTTGCTTAAGTGACACCATTCAAAATCAGGTAACTTCCCTTTGTCACACATCACCTTGCTTTCTGATGCCTGAAAATATGACAGACTTCTTTCCAAGCAACAGATATCTTGGTTCAACACCTGAGTAAATCCTTCAAGACTGAGGTTAAAAATGTACAAACATTTTAGAGAGAAAATTCTTTTAAAGAAATACAGTAACTTTGCTATTATTCTAAGCATCAGAAAAACAATTCCAGGCAATTCAGAGTTAAAAGGATTTCAAAAATATACAAGGATTAGAAATGCATGTTAACACATGCATGCACACACACATGGACGCTTAAGGTCATACAGAATTTATTTCTCCACTGGCATTTCTGTCCCACTCAAAATCTAAATTTAGGATAGCATTGACAGATGAGAATTTAAGGGAAAAGCAAACAAAGACCAAATGCTAGCATTTTCACATCAGACTTCCAAAGTATGTTGGAGAAGAGCAAAGCAATCAGGAATAAAACACATTCAAAAACTATCCAGCACTATCCCCCCACCTCTACTCAGCATCAGTCTTACTGGGTTAACAAAATACACCCACCTATTTTTTCAGGTTGGTTTACTCATTTTTAAACACTTCAGGAATTCAAAACAAATGGGACAACAGCTGCAATGTTTTGCAGCATTGGCACAACCCAGGGTGCTCACACATTCATCATAGGCATGGAGAATATTCGCAGGCCCTAACAGATCACTTGGATCTCTAACTTCCCTGTACACAAGCCACTGACTATAGTTACACAACCTCTGCAGTGGTTCTCCCTCCTTCCAGGTGCCCCTGACCCAGGATACTGCAAGCAAACATTCCCATCAGTGGCTAGTGTCATTCTTGGAGATATCCTTTGAGAAGCCACTTTTTCCTCACAAAAACATAGAAGACTAGATCAAATTTCCTCAGGGTATCCTACTAATGCAGCAGGTTTAGAGTGCATATGGCCAGCAGGCAAGAACATCTGTTGTGAAGACCACAGATGACAGGCTCCAGACAGTTTTTGTACGTGGTTCCTTCTGCACTGTCAGTGTTCCCTTGGGCAGGCACCTGCCTGTGGGCTGGATTCACTGATGTCCAAAGCCTCAGGGATCAGTCTGCATCTTTCCATGGAAGTGCCTGCCAGGATCACTTGAAACACTTACAGAATGCTCCCGTGAGGCTGATGCCACTCAGCGGGGCCACAAGCCATCCACAGTTCTGCACACCTTTCTATGTGTTTGAAACAGGAGCTTGCAGCTGCAGCTAGGTCCTAAACAATGGAACACACCACCCCAGCTGTCCAGTCTCATTGCTGTGCTAAATTCTCTCAGTAGAGGGCAAGACAAAGGTGTGTTTCCAGATAGAACTTCATTTTTTTTCCACCTCTGAATTGTTCAGTGAAGCCACTTTTTCCTAGTCACACTAAGGACTCCCAAGACTTGCTTCAGAGTATTACGCAATGACAAATTCAGACAACGGTATTTTCTGCTTCTATTAAAAGTCAAAACACTTTTAACATTTAAACTGAAGTACACTCTCCTGAAAACACAAGCTTGTAAAAACAGAAGCAAACATGCTCACGCACCCATCTACCAAAATACAGATGAACGGGCTCCTCTGGAACGTCATTTGGGTTCATTCCATAATCTTCCAAAATCCAAAATATGTGTTCTGGAGTCTTTAAATTTACTTTTCCTTTGAATGGTAGAAATTCAAGGGCCTATACAATAACAGAGTCAAAAATAAACAGGGTCAATTTTTTTTAAATAGGTACCTTTCCCCCCCAAGAAAAGAAACCAAAACCAAACCAACAAAAAACCAGCAAAAAACTCCCACAATTTCACTTGTGAAAAATGGTATATTAGTATTAAAAAGTTCATTCAATTCTCACTAGATTTTTGAAATGCCTTTCTTCTAAACAAAAATAGCTCAAATGATTACAGATTAGAAATTGGGAACCATAATACTTTTTATTAACTGAACAGAACTCAAATTCGGAGGAAATTAACTGTGCATACTAATTATGCAATTTTCAAGTTATAGAAACAACATTGATGATGAACAATGGGATGTGAAATTTCAGTGATGTGCAGCTACAGCAGTTTACATACTTAGCATTATTTCATGTACACAAAAACTGAACAAACGGAAAAATAGCTACTACTAATACACCTCATTTCAGTCTCTGTAAATGAAGTAAATTGAATAAATAGGTGCCAAAATAGAATGTGGAAGAGAAGAAATAAACAGTAATTTGGAAAAATTTCCTAAATGAAATACTGATATAGTTAGGAGGAGAGCACAAGTACAGACAAGAATGTGATGACAGAACAGAAGAGCAGCACACAATCCACAGCTTGCAGCTGAAGTCACTTGTTCCACATTCTGAAACAATAAAAGCCTAACAAGGAGATCAAGTAACAGATTTTCCAAAAATCTAGCACCTAACTCTTGCCATTTAACACTTTTAGTTTTCAGCAATAAGCTTCAGTATCCCCAGCACACTGGGCTAAAATCAGCATGGGTATTTGTCTGGCTTTGTATATGCCTTAAACAGCCGGTTTATGGGGGGAAAAAATTGAATTTTGAGAGAATGTTAATTCAGACACAAAAATCTCATTCAGACCTGCTACGACATAAGGCATAAACCACCTCAAGATCTTGAAGACACTTAAATACACTGACAGCAGGGAATAAGAACAACATGAATAGATTAAACCAAACAAAGATTTCTTAACTATCTACTTACATCAATCTTTTTTATTTTCTGTGCTTGGGTCAGTGTTTTATTAAAGGTATGAATACGTATTTTGTAAGTAGAGTCTGATTGTAGATATGGAAGCTGAAGGAAAAAAGGCAAAGACACTTTGATTAGTACAGCTGCAGTGCTATTCAGTGGGCTTAAGGAACAATATTATCCAGATTCTTTATATGTATACCATCTTGTCTGTTGGATAGTTCTTCAAAGATGCATAGAGCTCCCCTGCAGATCTTCCATGGCCCCACAGTTCAAATATAGACCTGAAATAACAAAGTTTTTGAGAGTGCAGTCACACAGAGCAGGGAAAATGCCTTACAGATACTTATTCCTTTTAGCCCACTTGGCAAACATATTTAGGCTTTACTTCATGGAGTACTAGCTTGGCACTTAATTCTTGACAAATGTTTTAATTTTTGTTTGTAACAAGTATTTTTAATCCTAGGCTGATATTTCATTCATGCTTTTTTTGCTTCTCAACATGTACCAAAAGCTTCAGAGCCTTTCACATCAATTAGCAGTGCAAGGGAGGCACTCCAGTGATCTTTCTCTAAAACATGTCCCCACAAGCAGCAGTAGGACAGAAAAATAAGCCACAGGCTAGTTATGCTTTTTACATAGAATTAGCATACATTAGCTGAGAATGCATGGTGTGCAGAATATCTGCAAGCTGTTTTGTCACATTTAACTCCTACTTTTAGTTGCCTGCAGCTGCTTTTTGAAGTGCAGTGCTCCATTCTTCAGGCAAGAGTGGAGAGCTCAAGCCATTGTAGGTAAAACTGAACACCCGAGACAACAAGCACTCAACAGGGACTGAGCAACACTCTGCAGATGGACTCAAGCTCTGAGGAACTCAGCACAGACACCACAAATTTAGTATGGTCAGAGAGACATAACACACCTATGCTGCTTGTCATCCTGAACCATACTTCAAGGCCTCTTTCATGAGCCTCACTGGAAAGCATGTTATTCAGACACCTCTAAAAAGGACCAGCTGGAACAATCACTCTCCAGCGTATTCCTGTGCTCTTGAATTTCCTAGAAAGGATCTCTGCTGCAGCAGTTTGGGCTGAAGGCTCAGATGCCAGCACTGAGGGAGGGTGACAGAACCTTTCCCTTCCAAACACGATAGTCAGTTTTCAGGTATCACTGGTTTTATCTTTCAGTTCCATACATATTTTAGAACAAGCCACTAACTCAGCATTATACAAGGCACATAAAACACTTGAGTGACACTACAAGTACTGTCTCTGGAGTGAAGAACACCATTTCAAGACCCTGAATTGATCATACACTGAGTAAAGAGGATGGGCATGCTACATAATCAGTCCTACAGGAGTCCTGCAGGCTCCAGTAACACCATCTGAATTCTGGAGGGAGTCAGAGGCTATTTTATGATTCCATACAAAACTGATATTTGCCATAATAGAACAAAATTCCACTGCTTATGTTATTATTTACAAGATTTTTCATCTCTTACTTTGCACATACTGTCCGCTTCATTAGTCCCCTTGCCATCTCTTCTGAAGGAATATTGAGAATCCAAAATGGAGACTGCAAAATGAAGAGAAGATAAATGAAGCAAATAGCTAGCTGGAGGATGTCACATGAATTACACAACTACACAGCTCTGTTCTGTAAAAAGAGAACATGCATTCTGAAGATCAAAAAATAAATAAAAAATAAATCTGTTAACTTTAATAATATAGAGAATATGGGGTTAAAATAATTAATTTGAGACAAAATTGTTTACTCAGCTTGAATGTCTGAGAAATTCTGTTATGTATTTAATTTTTCCAACTTAACTGACTTGGTAAAATATTGTTTGCACTTCTCTTGATTATTCACCTGCTAAAGACTGGAAACACTTTGTTACACATAAGCAGTAACTATATCCCAGTAACATTCTCTGACCAAGCACTGAGACCAGAATCATATGGCTTCCTAGCTGCACTCTTCCTGTGTCTCTTTGATTTAGAGACAAACACCAATTTTCAAACTGCTGTTGAGTGTTTTCAGGGTTTAGATATTTTAAAAAGCAAAGACAGCCTCCCAGTAGATGGCACAACTTCTTTTCATGCTGCTGGAATATATTCTGAGGTGCATTTTGTGAATCTTTTTTTCGGTTCTGAGTCTTTACTGAAATTGAGAAGTCCTCAGTTTTGGGAAGATTCCTGATTTTCCTAAGAAACTTCAATATTTATTCAGCTGCCTACATTTAACAGAGATACTGTAAAGAATATATTTTCATACCATACACACACTCAAGTGAAATTTTTGGTACTCACATTTACATGAATTTCCTGCTCGCCACTGAATTGTCCACCACAAAGGGAGAGCAATGATGTTATTTCCTGATGTGAAATTATAAAGATCAAGCTTTAGAATCATTAACTAATGTTATATAGAAAGAAATACAGAAAGACAAAAGAAAAGGCAGCATGACTCAAATTCTAATGTAGATGATGGATAGGGCAGAAGTTTACAAGTAAATTCACACTGTATGTATTGTTCATGAACTGAAAATTAAGACTTCCCTGCTATAAAAACATCTTTCTCAAAATCCATTGGCAAATGTCAGGGAAATTTCAGCAATCAAACCCCACCATTTCGCATTTCTCCTTCATCACAATCTCTACTGTACAATCCTATATTCTCACAACAATATTCCTCTTACAATATTATCCACTTCTGTCTTAAAATATTTTTCTGACTAGGACTCATCAAAGAGATGTTTCACTACTAACACTGACCCAGGGCTAGGATCAGCAGATCATCTACCAAAAAAATCTGTCCTTGCTTGTTCCATTAAGTTTTTGACAAATCATGTCCCTAACATAGCATCACAAAACCAAACAAGCTGAGCAGTCACCAAAATACAAGAAATGGTTCTACTTTCTTCAGCAGCCCTATCAACCAAGTGTCACCAAAACCTTGGTGGCAAAAAGAAAAGCTTTCTGTTACACATGTATCATCTTCTTTTTACTTCATCCGATCTCCTTGCCTAAAGAAGAATCGGGTTGATCATAAATACATAAACTCAGGTTCCAGTCCCCCAGAGCAAATAGGAAAAAGCAATGCACAGAAGAAAACGTTAATGAAAACAAGGAAAAGAAATGATTCAAGACACAATAAACATTTTGTAACATGTAGCAGTCCAATCAATGAGGGAACATCGCCCTGTGAAACAGACCATGGCACTGAGCGCCACATCCAGTCTTTCCTCGAACACCTGCAGGGACGGTGACCCCATCAGCTCCCTGGGCAGTCCATCGACAGAGGCCCTGGCAGCACCAGCCTCTCCTGCACCCAGGGCACGCTGGCGGGAGCTGCCGTGTAACTTAAAAAAACTTTACAAGTCACCAAAGCCAGAAACTTGAAAGCACTTTTGTAACCCCAGCTTCTGCTTCTCACATGGAGCCTCGGGTACTCTGCTGGCAACCTCCCCTAGCGCCAGAGGCTGTGGAAAAGCGAGCGGCAAGGAAAGTGCTGCCTTAAAGCCACCACAGGGAGGCTCTCCATGAGCCTGGGGCAGGAGGGGAGGGGTGGAGGGAGCCCCACGCCTGGGGGGTCCCTTCCCACAGGACGCGGGGAGCGGCGACGGAAGGGGCGCCGGGCGTTCCAAGCCTCCCGGAGAGAGGGGACCTCCGCCGGGGTCCGGCTCCCCCGGGGTCAAGCTGTCCGGGAGCGCCCTGGAGGAGAGGAGAGGAGAGGGGAGGGGAGGGGAGGGGCGGGCAGCGCCTCACCCGGCCCTGGCCCTGGTCCCGGCCCCAA
>VXBB01024639.1:528422-640552 GCA_013399915.1 Illadopsis cleaveri | reverse complement strand
TGCGCCAGCAGCAGCAAATAGCGCCGCAGCGCCGCCATGTCCGAGCATCCCCCGCCTCCCGCATGCGCCGCGGGCAGGGAAGGGCGGGAGCGGCGGGAGGAGCTCGGGAAGGGGCGTGTGGCGGAGAGACCCCCGCGGCCCCTGGAGCGGGACTCGGAGCTGCGCGGGCTCTTCAGGCATTACCACTCATTTCATCCCCTTCTCATCCTCCTTGCAGTTATATTTTGGGTGTGCTTTATCAGGCACGCCACGTGTCAGTGCAGCCGTGCCTGCGTATGGTTTATAAATAACTCCGTGTACACTGGGGACACGCTCGCTCAGGGGTGCTTCACTCTCAGGGGCGCGCTGCGGCCTCTGCCGGCCACATTTAAGGATCTGGAACATTAAACAACATTAAGAATTAACAGGTGCCAAAGGAGTTTGCGTTCCTTTTTCCGTGAGAAGGAGGTCAGCGCCGGCGGCGTGGGTGTCGCAGCAGGTAGAGAAACATTCCCAGGAAAGGGGCAGAGGTGTGACGGTCCGGCAGAGGGGCAAAAAAGGGTTTGTCTTGCGGATTATGTTTTATTTTAATATCTAGTCTTGATAATTGTAATAATCCCCTACTCACTGATCTTCCTGTTCTGTTGATCTGAAAGGTTCGTCTTATCCAGATTTTGGTAAGCTGTTTATTAGGACCAGGACAGCTCAGCACTGAACTGATGTTCTGTGTTTTTTGTGCTGATTTTGGACACTTTGTTTTTTGGCTTTTTTTTTTTTCCTAGATGGCTAAGATTTTGCTCATGACCTGTGAGCACTGCACGGGACACCTTCTTTATGCATCTCCATAATCTCATCCTGCATCTTCTCCAGTAATCAAAACTGAGGTTACTGTGAAGCTTTAGCCCTGATGATTGACAAGAAAGCAATCTTAAAGACCTGGCACCTAAACGTGATCTTTCCTAAGAGAAAGAAAAGAGGTAGATGTGGATCCGGCTTGTTCACCTCAGTAGTTGGGTGCTGAGACCCAGCAATAAGCATCTTGCTGAACTGCTGGCAAACCCTGCAAGACTGAGATTGCTTCCAAAATCTTGGAATTGCTGAGAGAGCTTTAGTGGAAGAAGTCCGCTTTTATTTTTCCAATCTGTCTAATTTGAAATTTCTTAGCTGTATTGCTTCCATTTTAGAAACTCCTTAGAAGGGGATGTTGGTATTATTTTTAAGCTTAATCTCTTTGAAACTGGCTTTTGCTTACTTTATCTGCACTGCTTTACCTTGGGGCACTGCTGTCCTCAGAAGGTGAATACCTGTTTTTCACTGATACTGTTTCCTACAGAAGACTTTAACAAAAGCCCTGTTTTTTTCTTGCTTTTGACTTGAGGATCTATGCAAAATCTCTGGCAGTGTATACATGTTGCTCTACATAGTTTGAAAGTGAATGTGCATTACTAAGTAAGATTTACGGAGTATTTGATTCTGACATTAAAACAAAATGCTTTTCAGATGCTGTGTTTGGAAACAGGACCTACATTCCTGTAATGCCACTGAGAAGAATCAAGCAGTTTGTTAGTGTGGATATGGGGAGTCATCTTAAAAACATTACATAACTCTTCTAGAGAGGGAAAGGAAGAAAATTTACACTTTTTAGCCTTCAGGGGACTTTTATATACACAAAGTGTAATTACTCAACTTGAAATTTATCCAAGAAGCTAGAATAAACCACCTTCCTCTCACAAAAAATACAACAATGGTAATATAAAACAATCATGAGTTTCATTTCAATTTAAAAGGGAGAGACCATGAATTAAAAGATATTATTTCATGTGTGCTGTTGCTTATTATTCCCAATTCCCTTCTCTGGTGATCATATTGCCACTGCATGCTCACCTTGTGCACTCTTCTAGACCCAGAGGCAACACAAGTGTTATTTGACTGACCTGGAGGTTCTGCTGGGGAATTTAAGGCACCCTGTCCCTGCTCATGGGTTCAGGTACAACAGCAGCAACATATGTATGTGGGCAAATGAAATGCCCATGAAATCTTACTTTTAAAACAACAATCGTTTCAAAATACCCAATCTGTAATTCAGCTGTTAAGCTGTTCAGAATTTGCATTTCTGTCCATTTCCCCGTAGAAAATCCAGCACTAATCCTGTGTTTTAGCTTCAGATGTCGGTTGTTGGGGAAGATGAATCAGGGAAACCTTATAAATATGATTGCTTAGCAAAAGATTCTGAAAATATGAAACCTATCGGTGAATTAGAAATGAAAGCTTACTTTGAGTTGTAGGATACCAAGTCTTAGTTACTAGATAACCTGAAAACAATAGCCTAGCCAGCTGAAGGAGAATCCCTTTTGATTGAACATTACCCTTCTGCTGGCTAAGGGATCCAAAGATCAATGTAGCAAAAGCGAATAGTCTAAAGAGTAGTTTTTAGAGTTTAAAATATAATACAGTATGGTAATGTAGTAGTCCTTATAGGCTGTATGTAGATTCTATAGGATTTTGTGTCTTGTACTGGTTGGTTAGTGTAAATTAGAATATTCAACACAAAAGGAGTTCTAATGTATTGTAACAAAGACCTCGCGCTCTCTTACTCTCTTGCGCTCTTATCTCTTGCTCCCTTCTTCCTTTGCGCCCCCTCTCTTAGCTCTTACCCCTGCGCTCTGACCCCTGCCACCTCCCTCTGGCTCTCTTGCTCCCTCCTCTCTTACCTCTTACCTCTTACCCTCTTGTTCTCTCTCTCCGAGACTTCCTTTCAGCCCAGGCTGGTGGCTGAAGGCAAGGCCCTTTTTACCCACGACCCTTGCAATAAAACCACGTGTTCTCTAGAATATCTCTGTCTGCAGAGTTCCCTCTCCCTGCCGTCCACGGATGCTCCTACAGTCGGTAAAAGTATCAGCTCCACTTAGGTGCTACCTGGAAACTCCGGCTTGACGCTTTCAACAGGTGAACGATACGACCCAGCAAAGACATGGCTATAGCACATTCAGGTTTCTGTAGGGATATAAATGTCTGTCCCTAATTCACCAGAATAACCATGTCCTGCACAGGTAGACCATGATCCAATCGCATGGAGTGCCACAAGTGGTGGGCAGCCCGCGTACCGGGAGCGGTGAGGCTCTTCCAGCCCCGCCTGCCCGCGGGCTGTAGCCGGCAGCCATGGCCGTGCAGCACAGCCTTTTAAGGGAGAACAATCTATTCTGCCTTAGTCTTCCTCACTAAATAGGGTGCTGCAGGCAGAGACACGCTCGCTAACTGGATTTTTACTTCTACTTGCAGTGCCTGATGAGGAAAATCCCCCCTGCTCCCACCATGTATTGGCGTTTCGGCTCCAGATAATATCTTCTATGCATAATAACTTCCACACTCTGAGGGCACCTTGTCGGCGCGGCGTGAATTTGTCCACCTTTAATCAGCGTTCAGGCAGGAGAGAGGCTTCCCACCCCTGTGCGTGGGTTGGTGCCGCTGCTGCCGCTTGGGAATGGTTTGCTCGCTCCGCAGCTCAGCCAGCACTGCATCAGCTTGTTTGGGAAATCAGCGGGACCGCCGGGTGCCAGGATAAAGTTGTTGAAAAGGCGTCATTGCAAGAGGAGTGAGTACTGCACTATGTGTTGCACGGAGGCTGCGGCGTTGGTTCGGTAACTGCGGGACCGGTGGAGCACCGTGTAACCTTGTAAGCATTATTTACTGCCCTGTGGTCCTAAATTACTTCTGAATTTCACCTGAATGACTGTTACTTTCTTCACTGCCGTAGAACTATGAGTGGACTTAAAATCTTCATACATTTAACCTCTTTTTCAGCAGCCTTGCCTCTCACTCGGGCAAAACTCTTCCAAAAAATATCAGGCTGATTTTTGTTTTTCCTTCACAGCTGACAGTGCGCATTGGAACCACAGTTACAGCCAGTCACTGATTGGTTTCCTGCTTGAGTGCCATAAAATATTTTCAGAAATGGAAGGAGATGAAGGGCAAAGTGCTAAAGCTACCAGTGCAGTGGGTGACCTGAGGAAAAGCTGGCAGACCTGGGCAGAGGATCACATTGAATATCAGAGGAAGAATCCGTTCAGCAGTGACGACAGGCTTGCGTCTAAACCTGCCCACACTCACAGAGGAGATCCTACCTATGGGAGACCCCCTGAAGGGTCTCGGACAGAGCAGAGAGGGAAAGATGCTCACTCACACGTGGGTAAGGAAGTAGAAGAGCTGTGCTTGATCATCAGAAGAACTGGAGAGGTGGGAGAAGATGGACACGTGAGTGTGACATTCGGGCAGCTGTTTGAAACGTATGTGACTATTTCCAATAAAGTAGTGGGAATCTTGTTGAGAGCCAGAAAACACGGTCTGGTTCATTTTGAAGGTGAAATGCTTTGGCAAGGAAAAGATGATGATGTGGTCATCACTTTACTACAATAAGGCTTTGTCCTGGCATGAACTTTGCTGCGTGGTTCCATATCTAGATACCATCTTCACAGGTTTTGGTTACAGAATTTCAACACGGCTACCTACTGGGACACAAGCAGGAGAGGAAATGGGCAAGAAGGATAAAGCATATTTTTGTAAAAATGGTAGAGATTTGGGCAGAAATCGTAGATTATGAGCTACTCCATCACGCTGACATTGGCTTGTCCTTATTATCATCTACTACCAAGTATATGAAAGCTCTTCAAATAACTCTGCTGGCCTACTGCTTTTAGGTTACTGAAAGTATAAGTTACTAACTTGCTATCCTACAACACTGATTCCTGCAGGTTGTGAGATACTTACTGCCTGGGAGAATGGGATTTGTAAAACATGGAATTGAAAACTCTTGTGGGAATTCATATACTTCTTCAAACGAAGGGCCTGGTATATAGCAAAAGTTTAGGTTCAATCTCACAAGGTTAAACTGAATAAATGGAAGTTATTTTCATGAAATAGATGGAAATTCCCAAACACTTACAAAAATATCACAGGAAGGATACTTGATGGTTCCTAAATTAGTTGCATCTTGCTTGGATTTTGGACAGCTGCACTAGTTCTGGTATTTAGTAGTCTAATCTTACAATCGTATCTTCTCCACACCTTCTGTGTCTCTTGTTCTTTTTGTTTTCTATCTCACACCATTTTTACCTTTTCTGTTCTTCTAACACTTCAGAAGAATTCCACAAAGCTCTGCAGCCTTCTTGGTGAATTCAGCTATACCCCTTCATAGAAGGTAGGGTGCCACAATGTAAAGATGCAAAAGTCAACAGAAACTCTGTATTGGGGCACTTGTGCATTCATAAGGAAAAAAAGGCTCTTCTTTCACCAAAATGTAGCAATGTTTTTTACAAGAGGAAAGATACTGTAGTGCCAAATGCATAAATAAAAGCATAGCAGCACAGTCCTATACCTCATTTACCTGTTTCAGAGCGCAGTTGTGAGCCCTTCAGAAAGAAAAATAAAGGATTAGTTATATAAAATAGTTGTAATAGTGCTATGAAAAATAATCAGGAGCTATACTTACAGTAGTTCCCACCAATAAAGCTGTATAATTAGAAGTCTAAAGTTCTATTTTTTAGCAGTGCAAATAGAAACTTCTGTGTGGTGTTAACTACACTACTTGATGGGTCTTTAAAGATACTGTCTTGCATCAAAAGGATATTAAAATTTAATTTAAATGAGGAACTTGATAAAAGTGATGTGTAATTTTATGCTATTTATATAAAAGAACTTCTATTTGCAAAAAGCCTAAATGAATGGGGTTTTGTTTTGATGTTGTCATCCAGTGGGGATTTGCACCAAACTAAGTCTGTGGCTGAGGATTTCATTTTTACCCTGCCTTCTTTTTTTTTTTTTTTTTCTTTTGCAAGACCAAGACCATGCACATTCAAGGATTCANTTTTTTTTCCTTGTGAAAGAAAATAAAAGGAGAAAAAAAAAAAAAGGAATAAATAATGTGCTGAAATAAGTATATCTGGGGAACAGGGCAGTCAGATCCAGGTAGAGAATGGGTTTTAATCACCACATAGTTTTACCACATTGGAAAGGGGAAATATGTGCTGCACCAGGCACTGTTGGTGTGTTCCCTTAGGTTTCAAACCTACTGCTTCTTTCTAAATGGATCTACAGCTTGCAGCTGAAAAAGAAGACATGTAGTTTGTGACCTTAACATATTTAAAATGCTTTGTTCTTTCTGGCAAAGCATTTCTTGCCAAATGACATGAACACACTTCAGGGTATTTCAGCTCCTCTTACAGGAAGTCTTTGCATGCATTCAGATTTTATCACAAAATGAGCTTTTTATAGTGCAAATATAGAATGAGTTTTGTTTAATTCCAACAATTCTGAAATCCACTCAGTTCTGCTGTAGTGTCAGTTCATAACTTGCAGGAAGAAGCATCTGGCAAGCTGACTAGGCTGATGGCACTATCAGGAATAATAATACATTGCTGGACATGGTACAAATAATTCATTGCAAGACACGTGAGGCAGTATGTAGCCTGAGCACCATAAAATGCAAGTCCAGCTCACAGAAATGTATCAGGTTTTAATTAAGACTGGCTCAAATAGTTAAATATCAGCAATGTAGGCTGTCACTGCCATTAAGTGGTAGATGCTTAAGCACATCTGCCAGCACTTTAAGTACACCCCTGATCAAAACAGAAGCAGAGATGACCCTTAATGACATGGTCTGACCTACTTTGTTATCAACTAAAAAGAGCTTGCTCTATTATTATATTTTTGATAGAACCACAGATTACTATATAACAAAACTATTATTTATAGAGGGATTTTTTAAAAAAAAACAGTTACAGAGCTATGTTTCCAACCTGACAGCTTTAGATGAGCCTTCTGGAAAGTGACTGAAATCTTTCTGTGTGCCCATGCAATGATTATAAACACGGAGCTGCCAAACTGGCTTAGCACACAGGTTGACAAATCCAGTCTTGTGCTTCCAGCAATAGCCAGTATTTCAAAAAAAAGACAAAAAGATAGATAATAGAACTGGTCAGCTTACCCACTGGTACACTCTACAATAAAAAATTACTCCTGAAGCCTGCAGAGTCATGAATGCATCATATCTAATGCACGACTCAGTTTAGCTACGAGTTTTACAAAATTATGCTTATCTGTGATTAGATTGACATCTACAGATGAAACAGGAATTTAAACTTTTCAACTTGCAACTATTTTTTTTCAGCAGGCTCCCCTTAGAGTAAGTGGAACTTATTAAAGTTATTAAATTTATTAAATTATTTTTGCAAAAATTGTAGCATGTGAGGGGTTTTAGTATTACAGATTATTTGGAGCAGTAAGTAAACCCCAAGCTTTTAAAAGGTGTTCTTGCCCTACGAAGCATCTTTCAGCTGTTTAAATCTCTCCTGAATTTCACTTTGTGACAGATCACCTCAGCAGTCTTTCCTCTCCTTCCACTTGAAGCCTGTAAACTCTGCATCTGTTTTGGACTGTGTATCATATAGGGATTATCCGTGGTTTGTTTTGTCAAACACTGAAGACACTATCACCATTTCAATAAATGTTGCACATTAGTTTGAAATGACAACTTTTTATGCAGCATTTTATTGTTTACAAGTTTCTCAAATTTCAAATACAATTTTCACAGGTTTGCTCCGATTCTACTTTTATTTACAACTTACACTTAAAAAGACTTTGGAATAGTCTGAGTTACTACTGGTTTAAGCACAATTTCTTTTTAACAGCATTTTATGTGTATCTGTTTCAGCATAAAAGCATTATTCTCTGGGTTCGTGTTAGGTTGGGAGTTTATGTAAAACAATTGAGCAAAACAGTACAAATAAAGCTTTGTCACTGCTAAACATGAGGTCAAAAAAGCAGCTTTTCTCAAGACTGCTAATACTGGATCAAAGAACAGAGCCAGCAGCAGTGGCTGAACAACTTTCCTTTGCTTCCCCAGGCTCTTGGAGAGTAAGAGCTTCTGAGTTCATGCTCCTTATTGATCTTTGCTCCTTAGAAAGCTCTACGGATGGTTTCTGAAGTTTTAAAACTACTGAAAGCTTCTACAGAAGACAGTGACAAAGTTATTAGGATCTGCCCACTGTCTCTTCCAGGGGCTAGCCAGTAATTCAGAAATGTGTTGGAAGTATTAGGTTAGGCTTTTCAGAAAGTATTTCTTTACCTAATTAAAAAAATTATCTGCAGAGTCCAAGAATGCTTGTCAATGCAGACAGAAAACAGACCACAATTCTGTGCTGAAAAACGTTAACGAGAGGCTGAGCATTCCTCCCTAATTACTATGCCTCTGCTTAATGCTTTGCTGTTTCAGCTCTTTTGAGGCCTGGCTGTTGTTGCTGTCAGGGAACATGGGATTTCCCCATCTTTCTCATCAGTAAACTCTGGAAGCGACATTATACCCAGATTTTTGCCTTTCCAGTCTTGTCATTCATGGGGCCCATGTCCAAAGTTGAGATATAAAGTTGGTCTTTGTGCTTTCATATACATTTGGCAACACAGAGAGTCTGGCTGGGATAGAGGTAACCTCCTTCAGAGCATCCCAGGTTTTGGGTGACTGGAAGTGCTGGTAACACAGGAGTTCTGGTGATTGCTGAGCAGTGCATGTACAGTGTCAGGTCTTCTTTCTCCTGCTCTGTCCCCACAGTGGGCAAGCAGCTTGGAGAGAGCACAACCTGCACACCTGACACTGACTGGCCAGCAGGGATATTCCATGACATACAATGTCTGGAATGAAAGCTGAAGAGAGGGCTTTTTTTGGGGGGGTGGGGGCCACTGCCACTGGCCTGCCTGTGGGAAGTCATGAGTGATTACCTTTGCTTTTTTCTTCCTCTTTCCTTCACACATTAAACTATCTTTATCTCAACCCATGAGTATTTTCATTTTGTTCTTTCTGTTCTCCCACCCCACTGGGTTAAGCAATGAAGAGTGAGCAAAGGGCTATCAAGGGTCAACCCCCACAAGCAACTATTCCATTGCACTGGAAAATCATCCCAAGATCAGCATTTATTAATCCTTTTTGACAACAGTTCATGTTGCTATTTTAAATATTTCATTACATGTCATAGTTTGGTACAGATACATAAGTTAATTACAGATCAGAAGACATACACAAAATTAACTCTTGAAAGTCCTTAATATTCAGGTATTTCACTAAGTAAGGAGCCAGCTCAAACCTCTTAATCTATTGCACAGTCAAAGTTTGGTGACTTTAAGTCACACTTTTCCTACTGAACGTAACAAAACCCTAAAGGGCTGCAAATGCCATGCAAGTGCCCATTACCAAGAATAAAAAGACATTAGGAGGAATATCTTACAGACAGAGAGGTGTAAACTCTGCCAGGTAGAAAATGCAGCTCTTCAGAAGGGTGCAAACTCTCTGAAGTACTGTAAGAATATTACAACACATTGTATCACTAAGGCAACAGGTGCTGGATCCATGGAAAACACAGAATAATATGTTCAGGGAAGCTTGCAGGTGCAACAGATGTTCTCACCTCAGCTGCACCTGAATACATCAGGCAAGGGCACTTGGTTAGCTGGGCACCAAGACAAGCTCTGTGAACAAAGCAAATCCACTCCATGTGTTCTGGAGTTTTAACTTGCCAAACAGTCTGCCTTATTATGGTACTGAAAAACAAGTGCTAGCATTCCTGATTAGAGTCATGCAGCAAAGGCAAATGTTCAGCAGGTTCCTTAAGCAACTTGGCATGTTCCAATTTTGGGCCGAGTCCCTGCTATCCCAAAGTCAAATCACACTGCTCTTATGTAAGTTTGCCACACAAACACAAATGCTGCATTTCAGACCAGCTTCTCCTATGACTTCATTTAGAATCCAAATTTGGCCAAGGCATTTATAATCTGCCAAGAACTTCCAGTGACAATAAGATCAGAAAATCTGGAGTTTTCTATCTACTGCCATACAGAAGAGCAGTATATTAAATCCATTCTTCTGAACTCTTTACATTCTTTGTGAACATACAGTAACTAATTTCAAATATTATGCACACGAGAGAAAAAAAAATCTTTAGGTCTATTTACACATAAACTATATTCTATGTTATACAGCATTATCACATTTTGGGCACATGTTGTATTCACTTTTAATGTGCCACTGTGATGCAAACAAGTCAGGTAACACTGAAGTGGTTTAGCACCAGAAAGTCAGCACTGTACTTTCAGCAATGTACCTACTCATCACTAGGCATAAGTAACACATCACACAAATGCAGATGGGAACAAATGTTAGAAATGTTACCTGCAATCCCAGAACAATGCATCTTGAAAATGAAAGCCTGATTCCACAACAAATACTCTCTTTGGTACCACTCACATGCTGTTAGTTGTAACTCGTTGCCTTGGTTGCAATACATTCTGCTGCTACACTTTGCCTTTTAATAGGAAGAGTTCTCTGCCTGTGTGCATGTGTGTGTGTATTATGTATGTATCTACACAAATAGAAAATTATAACTAAAATACATCACGCTATTGCCAGGGAAGTATACAGACTGACATATCCGAATGGAAGAATTAGGTTAGCAGCTACAAATTCTGTGTGTATTTCCTCATAAGGAACTAAAGCTTTTTTTATCCTGGGATATTATTGGCAACATCAAACTGTGCAACCTTAAATCAAAGCTCAAAGACCAAACTGGCTGACAACACAAGCTTTCAGCTGGCAGCATTTTCAGTTTGCAGTCTCTCGATCAGTTGTTCAGCCTATGGAAGAGAGAAAGCAATGCATTAACTACACCATGGGCCTTCAATTTACTGAAAATTCCATTCTAAAAATAGTGACACAGAGCATTTGCTTTTCACTTGTACAGATAAAGTGTACAGGAGAAGCAGAATACAACAATTCCTTTCAACAGCAGACTCACAGTTTCCACTAAACACTCATGAGGTGATCAGAAGAGGAAACATAACTTATGGAGGTCAGAGGAGGTTTGAGCAAATAAACAGCAGATCTGTTAAAGCACTGTGACTTCAGAGACCTCAGAAGACAGCAGTGCTCGGAACAACCAAGTGGTGAGGCCTGGGATTCTCTGTGAGCCACTCCAGAACTGTTGTGACTCCTCATCACCCACCCAGCTGCTCCACCAGCCATGGACACTGCTGAGCGAGGGGAGGGCGTTCACGTGTGCGGCTCCTGTCACGAGCTACTACCTCATCCTTTGGTCACATCACTGCACCAACACATACTTTTGTCATTATCATTTATGCATCATGGGTTGGTCTGGGACAGCTTTGTACTTTGTACATGTAACAGCAGCAGCTCACAGAGTGCTCAGGAAGGCTCGGGGCAGGAGGAAGTCTGCCAACAAGGAGGCCAGACTGGGCACATGGAGGCTAACAAGGACACTTCTGAAAAAAAATCAGTTTAATGTCAGCCTTTGCATTTTTTTGCCAGTGCTACTGAATTAATCTTTTAATTTGATCTAGTGCTTGAGGCTTTATTAAGATCTCCAAAGGAACTACATTAAAAGGTGAAAAGCTCAAGTTTGGCATATTATAAATGCAGACAGTAAAAATGGCATACAAAAAATGCAGACAGCTACTTCAGGCAGGAGCAACTCAATCAAGAGGACTTCAGTAACTACTGCAGTTTATTTACAAATAAAGCTACATACAGCATGCATCAACTGAAAATTATATTATCTGAATCTGTTTTGCATTCTTAAACAAGTACCACATTCAAGACACTGTAATTTAAAAAAAACCAAAACAAAACCACCACCAACCCAAGAACATTTTCCAACCTGACAGCAGGGCAAAATATCAAAGTGCATCCATACTGGATAACCAGACTTAGTGACTTAGTACGGATCTGCCTGAACTCATCCAAGATAATAAGCAGTAAAACTACACAGTTACATGTATTTGAGGGACAAATATTTGTAAGATGGTCAATAACACAGCAGATATATCTGCTTTTTTTGAGCTAGGAGTGAACTTCAGCAAGGTCCAACTGTGAAGAAGATGTGTTTCTTCTAAGTAAGAAGCTGTCTATATTCTTTAGATGAGATCTTTAGACCTTTTTCAGCAACTTTGATTTGGGGATGTGCAATGATACCAGGATGCTGCAGCAAGGACAGGTGCTGTGCTGTATCAAAGCAGTGAGAATGAGGTTTAGATCTCTAGAGAGAGATTTTCAAAGTGCTTTAGTCAGTGTCAGTCTCATTGCTAATCTCTACTGACACAAATCAGTACAAACAATGTTTTTGTCAAGCAGGCACTAGGTTAGTCTCGACAAGATGAGAAAAAGCACATGAAGTGATAAATGCAGTCACTAGGTGGATATGTTTTCACCTACATGGGATTAACCAGGTTATGTGCAGAAGAGTCCCTCACATTTGAATATAGCCTTTTATATCAAAACCCAAATATTTACCAAGTGTCCACAGAAGTACATCACAGAGCTTGAGCTTCAGGCAAGATCCTGAACTACTGTACTGTTTTCTGTTAGTTATTAGCACTCCATTCCCCTTAATACATATAAACATTACGGTTTTTACCTTTATTTTTTCTCAGTTAATGCAAAATGTATGTAACTGAGAACTAAAGTAACAACAAAAATACTTGGTCAGAGAATTTTTGGACACAGCTAAAAGGTTAGAAAGACATGGCATTTTCAACTCACAGTTGAAAGCCTATGGCAAGGCTCACCTGTGTTCCACTTACCGTGATAAACCAGTAGGAGTTGATTCTGTAGTAGATCCGGGATAAGAACCCCAGCTGACTGTCCGGGGCCAGGACGTGGAGATGCAGGTGGGCTATTGAGCAGAATGGAGGCCAGTGAAAACCCATTCTTCAGAGAAGGAAAAGGAGCACAAGACAGTGGTAGTGTTAATTCAGGGAGAGGTGGAACACTGCATGTTATTTAACATGATCCACAGAGCTAAGAACTCATCACATTTTCATTGTACACAGAAGCAAGAACAAAAACATGCCCTTTCATCATACCACAAAAAACTCTTCAAAAGTTCATTAATCTCCTTCTTCACATCTCTATATTTAAAATACATTTTTAAAAGAAGAAGTTAAAAGAAGAAGTATCTTAAATCTATCCTATCTAGTTTTCAGCTGGAAAGCAAACTATCAATCTTCATCATGAAGAGCCAGCTCCCTATTTCTCTACGGTGCTTAAACTGTGTAACAGTTTATTTCAGCTATCAGGGGCCTTAAACTGAAGTGTCCAGCACCAAAATCCAGGGGATTCTGGTATGACTGAAACACAATGTAGTGTCCTGCTTCAATAGGCCAAAGTTTACCTCTCTTCTGGCCTCTAGGATTTAGAGCATATTTGCAGAACATAATGGAAAAGCAGACTCTTTGGTAAGTTGTTTGAAGTGCCCTCCCTTCTCCAAGATGTGTTCAAGCAAGACTCTCAGAGCTGGAACCCAATTTGTGCCAGAACTTTATCACAAAAAAAAGTTTATATTCAATACCAGTAGATTTAAATTGAGAATTCATGCACTAAGTGAAACGTAGAGCAGATTTCTTCCATAAATCACAGTGCAGGTTCTGCTACCATCTCTAAAGTAACATTCTGAAAAGTAAGAAACACACTCAATAGAAAGATGGAAGGTTTCTATTACATACCTTACATCATTCAAATCATTAAAATTATTCTTCTGGAGAACAGCTTTTCCAACTTCCATCATTCTCCTCACTATTAAAACACAAATAAATTACATTTTTAAAAGGTATTCTTCAGATTATTAACTTCAACAGACAAATCTACATTGAGATCACAGACATGGGGTTTTCAAAATATAAACACTGTAACTACTACAAGTCAAACAAAAGACAATCAAGAGAGTGTGTGCAATGATTTACTTGAAAATTGCCACTGATGCCAACTTCCACTCCTGCAATGCTTTCCAGTGTGATATTATTAATAAGAACTTTGGCCAAAGCCATGCTATCACCACACCCTTATTAAAAAAACTCAACAAGTACTGACTGATTGGTCAGAATGATGACTTTACACTANCCACTGATGCCAACTTCCACTCCTGCAATGCTTTCCAGTGTGATATTATTAATAAGAACTTTGGCCAAAGCCACCACACCCTTATTAAAAAACTCAGCAAGTACTGACTGATTGGTCAGAATGATGACTTTACACTAATTCCAGTGTTGTATCTCTAGGCAGCTACAGGACTTTGATCTCCAGGTCCTGTGAAGCCTGGAGTACATTTCAGAGACAGTGCATAAACTTAAATTAAAATTGTCCATCTTTCTTATTACTAGCACACAGTTTCATTATCACTGAACAATGCAGTAACACAATACAAAAACTCAAGGCAGAAGTCAGAAGAATTGCCTTGAAGCCAAACACATACAAAATTTNTGTATCTCTAGGCAGCTACAGGACTTTGATCTCCAGGTCCTGTGAAGCCTGGAGTACATTTCAGAGACAGTACATAAACTTAAATTAAAATTGTCCATCTTTCTTATTACTAGNGCATCACCTGTACATTTCCTTAAGGTGGAATTTTCTCATGGCTGCAACACATTTAGCTAGCCACATGTTGTGAAACAAATTCCAAGACAATGTCTTCTTAAGGGAAAAAACCCTCAAAATAAGCCTAGCAGCAATAAATAATGGCTTCAACATTTCAGAATTTTATTTTTTCGAAATTTTTTAAAGTTAATCGAAACACTGTTTTTCTTTTTCATCTATCACTCCTTTTTTTTTCCCTGACAAATAATGAAGCACTTATCTGAAAGTATACACTTTATAAAATTCTTCTGTAAGCTTTTAGAATTGCATATGCATATCTAAGAAAATGAATGAAGTAGCACACATAAATGCTCTAAAGATACAGCTGTAGTTCCAACAAAGTGCAGAGGCATCTATACTCCATGCAAACTGCAATGTTTTTCCAGAACTACACAAAAAAGAAGTGCCATTCTAGACCAGCACATAGAAGTTCCGAGAAAGGGTAAGTCCCTGCCTACACTCACTCACATCAGCTATTTCCATGTTTACAAATAGTGTCCAAAATTGTAATTTACCTGACAACCCCCTATTTCAGGCTGTGAAAAAAGATCTTCCTTTAGGTTAAGCACACACTTGCAGCCTTACCTAGAGGTATGTGCTCTGACTTCAGTGTTTTGCAGTTTCCCATGTGCTTCACGGGCACCACCAGGTAGTGGTGCGGGGCACCAGGTTTTATATCTCTAAAGCAAACAAGGTCTTCATCCTAAAAAAGGGTGCAAACGTTTTAAAATGGATTAGGATGCGGATAGTGGCACAGAGTAGGTAACGATGTCCATATGCCCCATATCGATGCGATACCAAATGTCACAGTTGACACGACTAGCAACAAAAGCTGAGGGTTTTTTGGAGGCCGCCTCCAGGCACGGTGCGCGTCCGCTGCTGACCTTCCGCAGCCAGGATTCCTCGGCGCCAGCGTTGAGGCTTCCGGCTGCTGTGTCCGCATTTACGGGAGGCACGGTGCTTTCCATCCGAGCGATGTTGCCCCGCTCTGCCCACTCAGGGGCTGAGGGCCCTCAGAGCCGCCGCGCCCCCGCCAGCCTTAGCTGCGACCCTGGGCCTGCCCGTGGGGGAGCGGGGAAGGAGGGCGGGCGCCCCTCACCCACCTCGCAGGGGAGCAGCGCTGTGCCCGGCTCCTCCCGCCGGGCGATCCTGCAGAACACGCACTTCCCGTCATAGTCATTGCGGTCGCCATTCCCGGCTTCGCTCCCCTCAGCGGCGGCAGCAGCACCGGCAGCCTCAGGCCCGGCCATGGCCCCGCTGCCAGTCCCTCCCGCTGCCGGCCCCGCCCGCCGAAGGAGGAGCGCCCGGCCCCGGGAGCCCCCGCTGGCACCGCCCGCCCCCTCCCTCCGGGAACACCCGGAGCGGAAGCGGGGCTCCCTATCTCGTTGTGAGTTTTTTGGGTGGTTTGTTTTGTTTTGTTTTGTTTTGTTATGGTTTTATGGGAGCAATAAAACCATGTGACCGCATTCTGAGTTCATTAAAAGTCGAATTGCCGCGGGGTGGGGGAGAGGGAAATAATCAAACATGCAGTAAAGACGGCGGGTAGAAGGACAATAAGTGCTTATGATGCTGGACCTTTCTGGTTTTTCACCAGAAAGTTAAGTCCAGCAAGTCATTGATCAATACAAACCGAGAAAAACTTTCGAGAAATTTAGACATTTTGCCCCTATAATTCAAGTTACTTGCATTTTTATGTCCATAAATAATTTTAAAACACCATTTCAGCACTGTTGCAGTTTGTTCAGGGTCACCAATATAATTCCAGAGATTTTTTCCAACTGAGTCTACATTTTTTTCTTCTACACTCCCAGCAGTGAGGGCTAAAATCTGCAGTTAGTTCTAAGCTGCCAGCCCTGAGATTGATGCCTGCCCATGGACAGCTATGCTACTTCACAGCCAAAGTAAGATATTTCATAAAATCACAGAATGGTTTGGGTTGGAAGGGACCTTAAAGATCATCTCATTCCAACAACCGTCCCTGCCATGTAGCCAGGTTGCTCAGGGCTCCATCCAGCCTGGCCTTGAGCACTTCCTGCAATGGGGATCCTAAACTTCCCTGGACAATCCGTTTCACCACCCTCCTATCAACTACTTCTGAAACTGTTAACAGAGGGCATTCCTTAGTGGTAGTTTGCCTTCAAGTTCTAAAAATGTTTTCTTAATAGTTTGTATTTAAAATCATTTGATCTGTTCATTAGACTAGAGCCGCACAATCACTGACCCTGCAACTTGAATGTATTCTTCATGCAGCTCAAAAGGCACAAATCGCTTGTCCCACCGGTGACAGGCTACAGTGTTTTAAAAGGTAATGAGATGAAAAATTTAGACTGAGATTTTAAAAAATGCTTTCATTTTTAAAAAGCAAGCTGTGCCTGTACAAACAGGACATAGTTGGCTATTCTACCTGAAGCAGCTCACTTGGCAGATGTGCCGACGTGCAGAGTGCTAGGCACTCCCTTTGCAATAACCTAACCTGCTCTTTTACTGTTACAAACAGGCAAATCAAATCTTTTGTTTACAAATGAAGATTGTTCCAAATGTAACTAGACTTTCCTTTGCTCTAAAGCCAGCCTTTGTGCAAAACATCCAACATAAAACCTGCACTTAAACCAGCACCAAATAAAACATCTGCAATTACGTGGGTACTAACAAGCCTGATTTGTGAGTGTGTATTTATTTGAACACGGCCCTGAACCAAAAATCTGTACCCAAGTACCACTGAAGGAACACATACTTGATGTTGCAAGAACAAGATCTTGTTCTCCCTGAGAGAAAGATTACTAGTGAACATAATTTCCCAGTTACTTTAGGAAAGTTGTTACTGCCATTTCACTCAGAGCAAGGCTCATGGGTAGCATGCTTGTTCAATTCCACGTTATTGTAGTTTGTTTTCTTTTAATGCCACTGCTGTATACAATGAAAACCAATAAAACCCAAGAACCAGGTACTTTTAAGACATTTTTGCTTTGCTTGGCTGGACATAAAAATACATGTGAATGCTTTGGAAATATGAAAAAGGTGCATACAAAAATGAGGCACATTAATTTTTGATTCTGGGAAGAGGTTGGTAAAAAAAGGTAAGGGGATACGTGTCATTCACCACAGCTGAGAGCAGCAGCAAGGAACTACCAGGTAACTGCTGTTTCCTGGCATTTCTTAGTCCTTTGTCACCATCTGTCTCAGAGTGAATTCAAACCACAGCCCTCTTTAAGGATGCACCATACTACACACACAAAAAACCCAAACCCCAAAACCAACCCCACCAAAATTTCCAACCTCCTTACCTGTGTTTGTAAAATACAGTATTGCTGAAATTCTCTTTTTATGAGGTGGCACAGGTATTTGTCAGCATAACCTGTAACTTAAGCTGCATTCTTTAATCTTTAAAATGTTCTAAAGTTTGTGAATAACAAGAGATGTGAATAAAAAGAATGCATCTGTATAATAAAATGTGAATAAAAGAGAAAGCATCTGTAACAAGTTTCTGAATGCATAAATTCCTTTATTGAAAATATTGTGATAGCACTGCATTACATATATTCAATATTCATAGTTTCAAGGGTCACAGAATTTTGATTGAACAACACTGTTTTGAATATAGACCACAGCGCTTAGATATGCTTTGACAAGGATAATATGATGGAGTAAGTTGTAGGTAGCAATAGTGAAATGTATGCAAGATGTTGATCTTGGTTTCATTTTGTTTTTTGTGGGGGTTTTTGGTTGGGTGTTTGTTTGTTTGGGTCTTTTTAACTATTAAGTGGTCTTCTGCCACCATTTAAAAGACCGAAGAGTGTCAGATAGTCTGGGTATCTTCAAAGCATTATGCTGTTAACAACTTCCAAAATATTTTAATGCATTAACAATAAGAACTTTATTTATGACTGTAGTAGACCACAAAGAAAGGAAGTGTGAAAAGCTCATGTGCAGCGTGTTACAGGCTTACTGTGTATAGCATTGGTTTTTGTTTTTTTTTTGCACTGTGAAACTTCTGTGCAGCATTAAGATTTGGAAATGCTTTTTGAAAGAAAAGCAGTTGGCTTTTTTATTATTTCATCTATTCAAAAAGGAAAGAGCAGTAACTCAATTGAGTTGTATTACTCAGTTAATAATATTCCAACATTAGACTGTATGTTTTAATGCACTCTACTGTCTCTAAAACCTTTCTCAAGACAGTGAAACATTCAAGTCTAAGGGCAGGACAGGATCCTAATATTAGTTAGGCCTGGACTGTGTAAACAAAACCACAGCAAAGCAGAATTCCTTACAAGCAGTGAAGATTGCCAGTCCTCTCTCACACTCTCCCCATTTACCAAATGTTTTATAATTTTGTAATATATTTTATTTGTAAAATAAATTGTACTAATTTTGTAATATAGAGTCTTTTCAGCTTTGGCAGTGGGGGAGGGGGAAGCATCTGATAATTTCACTAAAAACAAACAAGAAGATTTAGTTGCCTGTCAAATCCCAAACCAGACTGCTGCTTGAAGTATTTTTTTAAACGAAATTATATATGTAATTATGAGGAAAACAAGTTTTACGTGACCTGGCCTGTTAGGAAAGGAACTTTCCTCTCTAAATCTCAATTGTATCTTCTCCTTAACAAATTCTTCAATTTGTAGAGAAATGCTCATAAAAGCACAGTGGGTGGGCTTATTTTGAATCATTTGGTGGTGATACAGAAAACCAGTTCTCTTAGAAATGTCCTTCATAAACAGTCAAATAATACTGGGGCAGGTGCTCAGAGCATGCTATTCCAATTCTGTGGACTGCAACACAACTGATAAAGTCTACACCAGGGGGCAGTTGCCCAGTGTCTCCATACATTGCCAAAATAGTAATCTATTAACAGGAATGTGACAGCAGAGTTAAGAAGAAGCACTATCCACCTTCTCCCTCAGTTCAGGAAAAGAAAATGAAACAGAATTATGCACTCAAGTGTTTCTGCCAGGAAAACAAACCCTCTAATTAGGGTATAATGAAAACCAAATCTCATTTACAAAATAAAAATATAAAAATTAACTTCAGAAATCAAATAAATTGATTCAGAATAAATGCCAATGCATAAGAAACCTACCTCAACAGTAATTATCAAAATGAGATTTGAAACATTAAACAAAAAACCTCATAGCTAATACATTTACAAAAAAAAAAAGTACTATACAGTAACAATAAATAAAATAATTTTAAAAACATGTTCCCTTAAGTGCTGTGTACACCCATTTCTGATTCTTTTCCATGGCAAACAGTATGCTGTAGATTTTGGTAAAGTAACCTTTTATTTTTGGTCAGCATTTGCATGTTGAACATAAATACACATGGAATGTACTAGACAGTTATAGTTCTTCCACAGGATCTTTTTCACAGTTACAAAGAAAGTTTTCAACTTATACATCATGAACGTTTTCATAAGCATTGCATCTTCAATGGAAGAGTGCTGAAGAGGAAGTAAAAAAACACTTCAGAGTGATCTCTTACTGGTCTGTCTCTTACTGCCTCTCGAAACCAATTCTTTTATTCTTGGGTTGTTTGGTTGGTTTTTTTGCGTAGTCATGCTCTGGTACAAACTTGAGGAAAAAGCGTGTAACATTGTGAGGCAGCCTGCACCTTCTGGATAGCTTTTAAGTGCCTAATGGATCCAGTCCTTAAGGCAGTCAGTGTTTCACTCAAATGTCCATACTTCTACATCTTGTACTATGAAATCTTCTTTCTTAGTTAAGATGTCATTATTGAAGGTGCTGCAGGAGTTGCTTCTCCCATGATACAAATCTGCATCCAACCATAAACCAAACCGGCCACTAGAGAAAGGAAATACACAACAAATTTGGTGTTAGAGGGAGCAGTAAAAGCACTGAAAGCTGTATAAACAATCAAAGAAGCAATACAGAGGAATCTTGGTGACTCAGGCCACATGTGAAGAGCTCAGTCCTGGCAGAGCACTCACCAAAAAGCTCATGGAGCAGTCCCCTTTTGTTTCCACCAGTGAGCGGGGCGGGGCAGTGTGTAGGACCCTGCTCATACTGCCAGCTGTGGCTACACCAGGGCACAGACCTTGGGGTCCCTTCCCTGGCTGGCTGGATGTGGACAGAGCACCTTCTGGTTATCCACTCCAAATGCGAACCACACCCAGCTGTCCCACTTGGAGGTTGCACTTGGATGTGCAACCTCCAAGTAAGGTTTGGTTGGTTGTACAGCCTCAGCCCTTGATTTTGAACCTACTGACGATTGAAACTCATGACCTGATTATGACCTGTCTTATGTATCCTTGCTCTGTGCATCAACAGAAAAACAACTTAGTGAGGACCATGTGATAAACCCTAGAAACTGATGGCAAAATTGCCATTAGGGGTTATCTTCCAGTGACAAACCACTTCAGCAATGAGTGATGTATCTACTCAAAACATCTGGGTTTTTCCTGGCTAAAAACAACCCCAACTCTGCAACAAACGCTACTTGCATAACATCAGTCACTCTAAGCAAACAAAATAGCTCTCAGTCAGTAACAGAAATCTGATTGCTGAGGTATCTCCACTAAACAGTTTACTAAAAGTAAGTTCAACCACTTTACTGGTAAGTTTTTCTTGCACCTACCATTGTCTCTATTTCCATTTAGAATTTTTAAAAAAAGCTGGCTATACGATTTGAAAACCAAACACTCACTCACCCTCCACCTCCAAGCTCCAGAGAGGTAGTGTCTCCGTTAATGAAGTAGGTGTTTTCTCCACTCCATTTAAATACCTGAGGGGGGAAAAAACATGAGCATACTTGGATTGTGAGGATTCTTGTAATCTCCAACTACTGGGTACCTACTCTTAGCAGCTAAGAGGTGTGGTCATCTTTTAACTTTTTCTTGAAAGGGGAAAAGGTAAGGTAGAAAGGAAAGGATCAATACCTATTTAAAACTACGAACGAAGCCTAAACCTTACTTTAAATCCTGCTTCCCTCTCTAAATCAGAGTGGTAGCCTCTTTAAAAGGAACAATGTGTTCAATACGGAAAAAGTGCATAAACCATGAGCATCAAGGAGTATTTCAGTAGCACTCTTATCTCTGTTTTGCTGTCACTGTGATCCTAAGAATGCGTGGAATTATATTCTTGATGTCATTGCCTTCCAAGGTGAATCTTTGACAGTCCACTCCTTAACTCCTTCCTGCTTCCCTCTTCAATGCATTTAAAACCCTCCCCTCGCCCTTACAGACTGTCATCTCTTCAGATAATTATAGACACTTTTGCTTAAAGTACTGCATTGAAGCAGTGAATGATTAACTGCATTCATCAACATCTGGCACGTCTTCTACACTCAAACATGCTATCATCATAAAAGTCTCATAAATGTTTCAGAAGTGGAACCCAAAAATCTTATTTTAGAAGGTGGACACCCACTTACCTTGAAATGTGGACTGAATGTGTAGAGGAATGTTTCACCAGTGCCATAGTAATGGTCACTAAACCTGAAGGGATGTGTAGCATACGCTCCAAATATCTGTCAGAATAAAATGATTACACTACTTTTGTGGAAAGTGCAGAATTCAAGAGAAAAACCCCCAAACATTTGAAAATACTTTCTAAGAACAACTGAGCTGATTTTCAAGTTACAAGAACCAACTAGCAAAGTGTAGTAGATATGCAAGTATTCCTCCACATCTTCTGTACCCTGCAAGTTAAAAGCCAAATGACAACAATGGCAGCAGCATCGCTGTCTCTAGCAGCTACTGAAGATAAGGCCTCCAGAGAGACATTGCTTGTGACAGCTCCTTAACTGAGACACCTAAGAAACATATTTCCAAAGGCACTACTGCACTCACTGCAATTCTGAAGCTTTTATTAGTGCTGAAGTACTTTCCTGTGGTAACTCTAGTTTGGGCAGTAGAAAATACAAAAGAATACACCCATGTCTTATTTTGGTATGACACCACTTCACAGTATGACTAGCATTTCGTAATGATCACTTTCTGCTGAGCCCCGTCCAAAGAAGCGCTGCTTACCTGGTTGTCCATGTCCTTGATGACGAGGAGAACGGGGCTGTCGAGAGAGGCCGATTTGCGGTACAGAGTCTTCAGGCTGGTGCCATGCTCCAGCGTGCTGTACGCCAGGCGCCACGGGTAGCCCTGCACCCGTGCAGGCAAGCGCCGGGCCAGCTGGGCAGGGAGCAGGGAAGGAGGAAAATGGTTACACCAGCAACACAGGCAGTGCCCCAGCCTATTCTCCTTCTCACACTCGACAGAGACAGCACCACATCTACGAAGAAAACCTGGAGGTTTTCCAGCCATACCTGCTCTATGTGCATGTTCTCCAGGAGAGCGCTGTGATGCTTTAGGATAGGCAGAGTATCATCATCTTCTTCCTCTTCATAGAAACTGCAAACACTCTTTCGTCGTTTAGCTTCTTCTACAGTAATGATCTGTGGCAAGAGAACAAATGTCCAACCTAAAGCACAGCTCTTACACCATCAATACTCTGTTGAAGCCAATTCATTTAAAACTTACTCCTCAGCTGTCACACTGGAGAAAAAACACCATATGGGATAATTTTATCAAGTATAAGTACCCTTAAGCAAATGGAGAAAATCTTTAGCTGGGGTTCAGTGCCACCATGGCACATAGGAAGCAACAGGTAAAGCTCCAAAATGGAACTGATGAGAAAGAAAAGGGGAACCAACGAGGCCTGGCAACAAAACAAACAGGAAACCTTAAACCGTCTTTTCCTTCCATGAGTGTATCACCACAGTGGCCTTATCTTGAAGCAGAAATCCCAGGATGCAGCTGCAAGAGCTCACTGTGCTCTGCTATGCACCTCGCTCTCAATAAGGCTTCCAAATGGCTTTCATGTTACACACGGATCAAGTTTTGCATAATTCCTCCACACCTTCACAATCACTGCTGGAACTTGCAGAAGCTGTCGACAGTCGAGACCATTGGGAAGAGATGCCTGGAGGTCCTACACACACCTGCTCCTCAGGCAAGAAAGCAAACGTGCTAGACTGACTCCAGGTGTGGATTTAACCACACAACAAAGCACAGAAGTTTTGTTTGACAACCATGGCTGGTGAGGAGCTCACACAGCCCTAATACCCTCTGTCACACTGGGCATACCCAGTGGGATGAGAGGTACAGATCTGCTGCATGCACTCATGTCCAGCCCACACTCCCACAGATGCCTGAGCAGGGCACCTGGGCACTGGCACTCCAGTGCAGGGTTAGGAAGAGAGAGGAAGGCAGGATCACAAGGCAAAATTCAGCCTGCAGAATTAACACTGCTGTGTGTCCCTGCACACCTGAGCAGTTACAGGTATTCCTGCCCATGATACTACAAGAGCTCTACAGCTTCATCCTGTCCCTCCAGCCTCTCCTTCTGAGACTGCAGATAATCCTGTACTGGAAAATTTTTCATATGGTCAATTTTAGGAAAGGTTTGCACTGCAAAATTACGGTAATTAAAAATCAAAAAACCGCCCACAACAAACTGTTCAAAGAAAACAATCTTTCTACTTGTATCACTGTTCTTTTTGCATCTTCTGAGTGGTCTGCTTTCCCTCCTCATCTCCCAGACCACTACTGTATATAATACATTTACAATTAACATTTAATTAACATTTAATTAAAATAAAAATTAAATTGAAAGTACACAACTCCCCTTTTGAGGACTTTCCTTCAGGAATAGTCTCCCCTCCAGGAGTGGGGGGAAAGTATCAGCCAACAGCAAATCAACTAACAGGTATCTGTAGCAAAATACAAGCAAACTCACTGAGGCAACCAGAGAAAACCTATTAACACAATTCTAAATTGCAAACTGGCTTCAGAGACAGACAAGCCCCCCTTTTCTCTGCATACACATTTATTCAGTCTCTGAACTGTACATGTGAATGAAGTTCAGTCAACAACTGCAGAAAGAGGCATCGGCAAGATCAGGTATTTACAGACCACACAAAAGCAGAAATGGATGAAAAGAATTGACCACTACAGAAACTAGACCTACAAAGTCTTTCAAAGATTTTATAGGGCTGAGAAAGGAAGGTACCAGAGGTGAAAATGCCCCCCACTTGAGTACAGAGCCCATTTGTTACTAGGACAGAAGTTCTGTCATCAGGTCCACACTGTTCAAACGGGAAACAATTCAACATACCTCCACAAAAGGTTCCCCCTGGTCCGGTCTGGCACAGTAAATAATTCGAATATTCAAAGGCATTTGTCTCTGTTTCATCATCTAGCAGTTTATTTTCAGTAGCTACTACTCTACCCCTGCTCTAGTGGCAAGAGTTCTCAGCTGCAAGACTGACAGACAGCTACTGGCCATGGCATGCTGTGATAAAATTGCTTATAAGCTTCTCTACAATTACAGTTTCTGTTTCCCCGCAAGGGAGAGTGAAACTTTCACAGTCATCATGCCCAAATTTGGACTTTATTCAATAGAGTTTCCTGGCAGACCTACTTTAAATTGGTGAAGCTGGAATATATTGCAAAAAAAAGAGACACACCTTTAAAAGCAGTTTCCAGCTTTTCTCCCTTTCAATAAATATCTAAATAAAACAATGAGAGACAAGCTCCCAGTGTGGCCAGAACTCTCCTACATCTGTCTTCAGATCACTGACTCTCCTTCATTGAGGTTTCATGAAAATGGCATGCAAATAACTGAAAATTGAAATCTAGAGCAATGTATGACTGCACTCAGCTCTAAGCAAAGTAAGGAAGGCTTTTTTGTATCTTTCAGCTCACAAAGCACCAACACTGAGAAGCTACAAAACTGTAAAAATATTAGCTCCTTAGGAATAGAGGTTGCTACATTTCAAATGACAAGTTCCACTTCCAAGCTCCATTTTTCAACAGAACATACTGTGAAGATAAAAATGCTAAAAAAAAAGAGAAGAGGGTAGTAGAATTTAAAGAAAACAAGTTTATGTTTAAGATGAATAATCAGGTAACTTTTAAAATCACCATCAAGATATTTCCCACTTTGGAATTTATGTGTCTGTTTCACTATCCCATATCCTTAGCACAGAAAGTGTTTGAACATGATTTTTAAAAATGTGTGCAAGCTTATTTCCATTAGAAACTGGGCTTTGTATGCAGAAGAAAGAGATAACAAGCACAGGCATGCCAAGTGGTTAAAACAGATTGCAGAAGACCACACATGAAAAAGCCAAAGTCCAATGATAAACTTATCCCACTTACACCCAATATTCAAACAGTAGTGCTGTATGCACCAGAGAAGCAAGGGTCTGGCATGTCACCACACACCAATCCATTTCAACCAGCACACAGGAGTCTGGGTTGATGTTTACATGCATATATACATTTTGAAGATCTCATCTGTAGTATATAAATACATTAGGAATTTAGCTATGCTGACCACATACGCCTGCACAGCTTTGCAAAAGACTTATATCACATGGTCAAAATATTTACACAACTTCTGCTGGTTGCACACCAGAGAGCTCCCAGTTGTTTACCTGCTCTTTCTAGGGAGAGAAGAAATGGAGACTGAAGGAATATGAATACATTTGTGAGACAGATACAAGTCTTAAGGTGTCTTCTATATAAAGCAGCAACTGTTATAAAGAAACACCATAAAAATCCTCAAAAGAACAACTGCTGAGATTCTTAGCAGAAAATGCACACTTGATATGCACACGCTTCATGTAAAGGCAGAAAGCACTCACCTCCCAGCTTTTAGTAGTGGGCTCACTAAAGAAGTTGTCAATCATGTCAAGCTCCTCCTTTTCTACTACAACAAAACCTTGCTCTTTGGCATCTTTCCCATATATTTCTGGTGACCACTGAACAAAAAATGTGTACAAGTGATCCACCCTGTGAAGAGAAGATAAGGAGACAACCATTGTCCAGTGGTCCGTGAACCAAACTGTGTCACGCAACACAGAGGTTTAGCCCAATGCCAAAACAGGGACAACTACACAAACAGGATACCCGTACACCGCCACCCTCCCACACCACACAAGGCAACACATCCCTCCACCTGGCAGCCTGAACCACTTCAAAGTTTCTCTGCTTTCACTCTCCACAATGTATTTTTCTCCTCTGTGTGCTATATGCAAAGCCAAAGCATCATGGCAAAACAATGTGGCTTGTCCAGTCCCACACAGTTCATATTAAGAAGTCAAACTGATATTAGGTCATAGTCACAAAAGTTAACTCTGTACAACATCCACTTTACCCATTTAGTTTGACCTCCAGCATGAAACAAGCAATGAGATCACCAGTGAAATCTACATAACAGTTTTTCTGCCCTTTAAAAGAAAAAGAGGCTAACCATAAAACAATCTTCATTCTCTTAGCGTTATGAAAATAAGCTGTTACTGACAGCTTTGCTAATGATGTAGCACCAGCAGCACATGCTCTTCCATAAATGTAGTCAGGTCTCAGCCACTGTCTTTAAAAACATATTCCTTGACAACATCCATAACAAATCACAAAACAATTTCTGAAGAAGGCATTTATGTATTAACTTAAAGTGAATACATGCAATTTCAAACAAGAATACAACAGTGGATCCACTATACAAGAAACTGAACTGCCAAATAAAACATCAGACCCACAGTAAAGAGGGCAGACAGAAAGATAGTAAGTGCTTATGACACTGGATCTTTTTTCAGCTTTTCATCAGAAAGGTTCATCCAGCAACTCTTAGATCTATAGAAAACAGAAAAAATCTTTCAGAAATTTAGACATTTCCCTCCCATATTTTAAGTCACTTGGATTTATATGTATGCACAAATAATCTTAAAATACCCTTTCAGCACTGTTACCATTTGTTAGGGTCACTAGTATAATTCCAGATTTTTTCAAATGAGTCTACAAAAAGAATAAAGGATTTACTTTGCTTCATCACGGAAATAATGAAAAAAGAATAAATCAGCATTGCTTACAGAGGTTTCAGAAAAAGCAGTCTGATTAGCTCTTTGCTAATTAACTTGAGCTTTAACTGAAAGAGACAACTGACTTAAGCACTGTGTATTTTACATACAGTAGTCCCACTCTGGAAAGCTAACTACTTAATTCCTACAAATAAATCCCTAAGAAAGGGCAATAAAAGTAGTGGTTTCTGCTGTCTGGCTAAAATCAGTTTGAAAGCACATTTATGCAGGTGGATGAAGGAGAGCAGCACACTCGCATCTCAGAATCATAGAATGTATTTATGTTTTAAGCCACCTCTGGAAATCATCTAGGCCAGCTCCTGCTTAAAGCAGAGCTAACTTCAAAGTTAGAGGAGGTTGTAGATTCTTGTCCATTTGAGTTGGAAAATCTCCAACAGTGCTTCTACAAGTTCTCTGTGCCATTCTACAAGGGTCTGGTGCCATCCTACATTTTCTGTTTCTTGTCCCCTCCCCTTCATTTTTTGACCAAGTGTCTAAAAGGAAGAGGGGAATAATGACCACCCAAGTTGTTTGGCTGTACTTCCTTACTTGAGTCAGCAAGAAGCAAAGCCCTCCTTACTGCAAGGACACACCACTGACATGTTGAGTTTGCTCTCAACTTCCCCAACTCCTTTTCAGCAGAGTTACTCCCCAGGCTGCCTGTCCCCACCTACTGCTGCAGGAACTGCTCCATCCCACGTGCACAACTTTTGCATTTGCCTTTTCTGAACTTGCTGACAGAAATATCAGCCTGTTGTGTTGAGATCCCTCTGAACAGTAGCTCTGCCCTCCAACTATAAGCACTCTTCAAATTTTGTGTCATTCCCCAAAATGGCAAAGGTGTGTTCTGTCTCAATGTCCATGTCACCAGTGAAGGCTTTAAGCAGTATCAGTCCCCAAGAATACCATTTGTACCTCACTGCCACTCAGACCAACTACCAACCCTTTGAGCCCAATGGTCCAGTCAATTTTTCAACCACCTGCAGCCTACCTGTCCAGGTCATATCTTTCCAACTGGGCTACAGGGAACTATGGAAGATTATGCTGAAAACCTTAGTAATGTGATGGTAAAACAACAATCCCTTGTGCTCTCCTTGCTCAGGGAGCTAGCAATCTCAAACAGAAAAGTTATTTGGTCAGTAGAAAAGCGATTTGCCCTTGGTAAACATGTGACAGCTGATCCTGATCACTTCCTTCCCTCTGTGTGCTTGGAAATGGTGTCTATAAGGACTTGTTTCCCAGGGACTGAGGTGAAGCTGACTGCACTGTGCTCCCACTTCTCGATTTTTCTAACAATGGTTGCAGCATTTGCCTTCCCAATTATTACGGAATACTCCCGGTGAACACAACCTTTCAAAAGATGATAGAAAGCAGCTTTGTAATAACATCAACCAACTTTCTCAATATACTCAGAACATTTACTGTCAGGCCCCACGGATTTGTATATGCTCAGTTTATTTAAGTAGTACATAACTAAGTTTCCCTCTGCAATGGATGGTTGATAAATAAATCTAGACAGTCCAGATTTAAGAAGCAGCAGCATAAAATAGAAATAGGTGATCACAGAGGTGATGTCATTCTGAAAAGGGATGCTCTGCTAATAAAATTGTAACATTGTGCTACAACGGTATTTCCAAGCTACCAAATTGAAAATATTTGAGCCAAATTTTAAACTGAAAAACCACTTCTTGAGGAACTTTCTTACAGCCAACTTGACAGTTGCAAGAAAATTTATCCTAGAACTCAATAGCTGTTGTGGTGATCACATGCTTATGAGTGTCTCATGCACTAAAAAAGAGACAACAATAAAACAAAGTACTTGGAAAGCGACAACTATAGAAACTTGAAGTTAGTAACTCCAGAAAGAAAATATTCAAAAGGCTCTAAGTCCAACCACTGCTCCTGGCTCAGAGAAAGACATTAATCCAGAGGGATCCTATGACTTTGTTATAAATGTGCTTGACTAAATGATGATTCTTCACAAATTCTGAAGGCTGAAGTACGGTAAGACCTCATATGCTTTTATAGAGACTTCTATAAGCTCTCATTATAAGGCATTAAACTATAGATAAAAACAGGTTTTCATAAATTTCCTCTGTACAGTTTGATATCTTATTATCAGGAGTCTAGGAGTATTCTCCTTATAAAAAGAAGGCTTATTCAAAAGGATTCTAAATCTTGCAAAAAAGTGGATGGCATCTCAGCACCACGATCTCAGTGCAGTGTCTTTTACCTCAACTTCAGTGCAAATTATACATTCATAAACCAAACCTGTTTGCAAAATTTACACTGTGGAAAATTAAAGTGATTTACTTCTTGACTGAGGAACTAGTCAATGCTATTACTTACAAACAAAGAAATTCTGCATTACTATCTCTGTCTCACTGCAAGGCATTTTCCTGTAAAAGGTCTTGAGGAAATGTGTGACCTAATTACTGAGCTACTACTACTCAAAATTCACTACGGTGAGAAACCTACATACCGTTTAACCATAAACTGACCTAGTAAGAGCACACACAGACTTACCCTCTAATACTGTAAGCTATACCCATTGCACAACTCCCCAGCAAAACAGTCAATCTCTGTGTCCAAAAGCATGGGTGCCCCTCTGCTCAGCTGAACCTGGCAAGAAGCTGCCCTAGACAGAGCAATCTGTATATAAGGCAACTCAAGATGCCCAGCACCCCCTCTGTGTGCTGAGGTGAGCACTGCTGTGACCAAGCAGGCAGCACAAAGCAGTGCTGCAGTCACTGATTAACTCAGCCACGCCGTGCTGGCCACAGGGCGACGTGTGCCGGGACACACGCGGCGCCTGGGAAGCCATGCACAGAGAGAGAACACCTACAGCAGGCACAAAAGGCAAACCAGACAGAAGATTTAGTGCCTTTATAAAGAATTTCAGCCTTTCTGGAAGTCTTCTTTCTGTATTAATACAGTTTACAGAGACTTCCAACAAAAAATAAATGTAGAAGTACTGGGCACAGAAAGTAGCAGCAGCCTGCACAGGGAAGAGCAGCTCTGCTGTGGGAGTTGTGGGCTATGGGACCAGGCTGAAATCGGAGCTATTTTCACAACTGATGACAGAAGCTGTTTTAACAGCAAACATTATGACCATGGAAAAAATGTAACTAAAAGCAAATCAGAGGAAGATTTAACTTACACTAAATACAGACATGCAGACCAATTTTTTTCACAATCTCATTCTAAGTTTGGACAGTTTTAGTTTGGGCTCGTTGTGGGTTTTTTGTTTGTTTTTTTATTACTACAAAGCACTAAGATGCTGCACAAGCTACTGTGACTGGACTGGAGCAAGTGTTTTATTTATGCTGCTTTGTGGCCAACAAGATAAGAGTGGTATTCTTGATATTTTCACACATGAATATAAATTGCATTCCAAGCAGTTTTAAACTTAGTAAATTATCTCATATTTTACTAAAATACAAAGCTATCCAAAACAACCCACTGTTTATATATGCATTAGGTCTGTTCACCATTCAGAAAGTTCCTGCTCATAAAAGGACAAGTAGAAAAGCTGTTTTCCAAGTCTGTGGTTAGAAGCTTGATAGATTTACCTGTTGCACAGAGCAGTGATTAGAGACGACCTCAGCCAGCTCAGCAGCTTTATTCACTGTTAGCTGCACTATCCCCAAAGCACTGACTGACCTTGGGTTGTATTACAGCATCACCCCGGCTCCTTGAAGTATTTACTGAAACTTCAACCTAGAATTTTCTGAACCCACCCTTTTGCAATCCCTGAGGAGCCAAGGACTGGGATCCACAGATAGCAAGCAAACCAAAAGCTATCCAGCTACTCTCCCAAGGACCACATTCCAGCTGGATTAAACCACTCCTTCTCCTCCAGGAAGAGCTCCAGGACAGCAAGTTCCACGCTACTATAGACAATCAAAACACTCCTTTTTAAACCACAAAAAATAGAAACAGTTAAATCAACACACATGCTACATATCTGAAATTAAAATTATTAAATAAAAATTATTTTTTAAAAGTTGATGGCATCTGAACAAGACACCTCTGAGATGGATCACAAGTTCAGATTCCTGCTTCCTGACATCTAATTTACCAGAATCACTGATTTTGGTTCATCAACAGACCAGAGAATTGCTCTAGTTGCCTTCTGTCAAGAAAACGATCACATATTTGATTCGTCACCACCAGTGAAAATTCTTGGGTGATTTATGTGGAAAATCACAGACCTCCACGTCTCTAGTCTGTTGGTTTGCTTTTTTCTAGAGTACTATTTATGCATTAATACATTAAAACATTTATGTTCCTCAATTTTACAGCAATGGGACTATTTTTAATGGGACAAAAGACAGAAATATTCACACTTGTTCAGTTAGGAGTGTCTCCCTTTTCCCACATGATGCCGTTTGCTCATGTGAAATACCTCCTTTTTTTTAGCACTGACACCTTAGTTGATTCCATGCCCCTCCAGCCACTGCTCCTCTTCCCCTCACTTCCTAGATTACAGCTGAAGCCTCAGTCATCTTGTAGTTCTTTTATCATATGTTAGCTGCACATATATCCCTCTTTCCATCTTCAAGTGGCACCTGAGCCCTTTTTCCTTCCCGCTGACAGCCACATTAGACCAGCAACAAACACTGCCTAATGCTGCTGGCATGCAATGAAATGAGGGCACCCCTCAGCATCCCTGCTGCACTTCACACCTTGGACCACGAAGGTAATGTAAGATTCAGCTCTAGAAAGCACTACACATTTTAAAAGGTAACAGACAGACATTTTTGTGCTGACAGGAGTGCAGCTTACCTTTCCCGAGGAACAGCAAACCAGTACTCTGGTTGCTTTTTCTTTTTACTGTACTGCTGAGACATGGTCATGCTCTGAGACACAAAGGACTTTCTCATGGGCTTGCCTACTTTAATGCACAGAAACATTGGAGGAGTCTTGCTCTTCTCCTCTTTTGAAGGAAGCATATCTGAACAAGACACAGGAGAAACAGTCTGCTTACAGGAAAGTACCAATACTGCAGCTGATAAAACACTGTGACAAATATTAACAACCTTGTGCAAAGGAATACTCAGAGCCACCATACACAGAATTACACCTGACTCCAACAGCACAACTGGTATAGTATAACCATGTTCATCCTAAACTGAGGCCATTTATTCCCATTTTATCACAGTCTGTATCCCCCTCAGCTGTACAGCTATGTACAGAATAGCCCTGTAAAGAAATAGGTCAGATGACCAGGTGCTGCCTGGAACATGAAGCAGGCAAATAAAGAGGACATGTTAGGCTCCAGACAACCCATCCAGGCTGAAGGGTAATCCTGCATGCACACACACACGAAAAGCCCAATCAGTTTCTCAACTCTGTCGGTCACACTGCCACACAAGCACCTTTTATCTGCACAAGACAGGGCCAAGCCTAAAAGCAGTTTAAGCTCCTCAAAATCTAGTGTGCCAAAAACGCTGTTTATTGAGTATAGCCTCAATCACACTGAAGTCGCCTTCTTTGTTTTAGGTGTACACATACAGCCAAATACCATCAGCAAGATATAAACCCTTATGAAAAAAAGGAAAAATCATTTTAAGAACAACTGTTCATAAAATAAGGACTTCCACTTTCATAATCCTCCACCACCTGATGTGAATCAAGGCACTGGTTCATTAAATTTCCCAGAGAGGAGCATCAATGCTCTAGGACAGGCTAGTGCTTAGAGGCACTGGGCTGCCATAGAAATGGTAATATGTGGTAATAATTCACACACTCTGAACAGAGTTTTCATTCTGGTATGTGCTTTCCTTTAACAGCCTGAATCATTTCTGATAATGCAATGACCAATCAGGAGAAAAGTGATCAGTCAGTAGGACTACACATGTATTCCTATTTATCACTTCTTTAAGGGTTTCCATAGCATGAGAGACACCAGACATATGCAAATATTGTCAAGAATACTTTAGTGTCTCCCTTTACAACAATGCTCTACTACCTTGGATACTATCAGAAACAAAACTGACAGACTTCAATGAAGCAGTAGTGGTCACCAACACAGAGTGACAATTCCTAGGCCATGAAGTGTCCCTGCCAGGACTGAAACTGGATGACATTTCACTATCCTTCTTAAAGCCAGCAAACATTAAGTTACGATTATATAAGCAGTCATCACTGAATGTGGAAAGAGCACACAAGCTACTTATCAAACTACAAGCTTAGAGAACTTGAAGATAGCAGGTAATATAAAATTGAAATACACAAAGAGTAAAAAAGAGACAAGTATTACAGAAAGAAGAAATTTAGAGAAGGCTGTCAATGCAAAGGTTACCGTCATAATGCTGTCCAAGTCTCAGAGGAAACAAGGATAACCAGAGACCTACCTTCAATTGGCACTTGAATTTTCTGCAGCAGCCACAGTCTGATTTCTGATTGACTGTCTAACTGTGTTTCTTGACAGGTCTTGTCTAGAGCTGGTACTAATGAAGAGTCCACAGACTCTTTCAGATCCTTTTCCTCTGCTGCTCCTGAGCTGATTTCTAATGAAGGTGCTTTCCTTTCAACACAGCAGGAATCAAGTTCCATACTTTTAACTGTATGGACTTCATTAGCTTGGGACTTTGAACAGCTAAGTGTAAGGTCTATGCCAATTGCTTTATTGTTTTCACCTTTCTGGATTTCAGCGTTGTGTAAGTCTTCAGATGACTGAGACCCATTTCCATCTTTATTGAGGTAAAATTCAATAAGTTTATCTTTCTCTAGCTCTTTCTTAGTGTCCAATTCAGTCTCCACCTTACCTGTCGGGGTACTGACACATTTGTTTACTTCTGGAATAACATCTTGCTTTTCACACAGCTCTAAGTCTAAGTCAGCTTTAGGTTCAACACTGTCCTTTTTTTCCAAGGAATCAACTGTCAAGTGCTCCTGGACTTCTGTAGTAGGTTTGGTTACCTGCTGCTTAGTTCTCCCCAAGTCCTTGGGGTCAGCCAGCAAGCCTTCCATTACTGAGATTTTCCTGTCCAACCCTCTGTCCATACGAGATGATGTCTTTTCCAGCTCAGTGAAGTCATCCTCTCTTCCTCCTAGAAGGAATGTTTCTTTGGTTTTGGTATCTGAAGCATTTTTTCCCCTGGAAGGGTCCTTGGAACATGTATCTGCATCAAACTTTTCCAAATGTTCAGTGGCAGTGATGTTGTTGGGAAACTCCAGAGACTTTGATTTGATTGAGCCCGTACTCTCCGATGACTGAAGAACTTCAAAATCAGCAGACTTTTCCTTATCTGAAGGCTTTATCTGTTTGGCACCCAGAGCAATAGATGCATCCCCACTCTGCTGCCTCTTTTCCTTACTAAGGGATTTGAATTTGCTGAAAGGATTGATGTCTTTCTCAGAGGACAGGTCTTCCCATTCTCCTGGCCTGTACAGAGGACAAAGATCCTTTGGTATGTCACTGTCAGGGGAAACGATGGATGTACATATGATGTTAAAAGCAAAATGGAAACAGAAAAAAATGAAAAGAAAAACTAAACATCAACTTAACTTAAATCATGAAACTCAACGAAAAATAACTTTTTCCAAAATAAACATACAGTACTGGAAATATGTGACTTTAAAGACAATGGAGAAAAATGCTGAAAGTATAATACCAAAATAAAATGAGTAAACCACTTGGCAGAATATGCCATGTGGGTGAACAAATGTAACATGCAATAAGAATGTGCAAGTCATCAGAAGTTCCATAACAAAAAAACAGAGGACATGTATTTAGCTGCTGGAATGTAATTCAAATCATATTAATATTGTAATTTCCCACACCTGACAATGAGTCAACATCTACAACCATCCATGCTTCCCTAAGCAGTACAAATGTATTTTTGAGAAAAACAAATCGGAGATGTCCTGTTTGAACATGTTTACTGCAGAACAGTAACAGGCAACACAGTTAGTAGCTTTCTTCTTTTATCTGTCTCCATGATTCAAACATACTGTTTGAATGCAGGCTTCCCAAATATTTCTTTTTAAAGCAGGACAATCATAAAACATTTAAAAATGAAAAATTCTGAATAAATGTATCAGCATAAAACTTGAGCTCTTTGTTACTGCTAATACTCTGAGGAGAATGAGAATACAAGATCTTCATCCCTTAAAAATTACTAAGAAGTTATTAAACACTCCAGAAATGAGTGCAGCAAGTATCTGGAAAGCTTTTCTTGACATGAGAAAAGGGAGGCAATTCAATGAATTTCACTGTTCAAACAGGTATTGCCTATAAGAACAAAACCCTGCTTAGAGCAAATAGATAAGCAGTGCCTGGTCTGTGCATAAATGAAAGTAGCCCAGCCCCGAAAGTCTATTATGTATTATAGATTATAACTATCAATGCATTTCGGGTTCTGAGACAGAAGTATTACAGAGTCTGGTGTTTCTCTAAGTTCTGAAGATGGCAGCTAAGATGCTGTTATCTTCAGAAGTTTCAAATACTCCTCTGAGAACAATCCTGGTAACACAATAATGGTCGAAATCTAAACCTCTTCACATCCACTGAAAGAGCCCTAGAGACAGGTTTGTACAAGAGCCCAACCATGGCATGTTATAAACACTTATATTAATTACTGGTTTGTACTGGTCTCTTTTGCACTTTGGTTCTCACATTCATGACCCATTTGTATTTAATGCCACTTCAATGTTCTAAAGAGAAAGCTGTTGCTCTAAAGAACAAGACAAGTGAATCATTCCTTTGCTGGCACTTTACTCTGCTGCACTAAAACTCTTCCCCTCCATTCTCCCTTCCCCCACCCCTTTTCCACGACCCTTACAGAAAATCTGCAAATGTAAGTTCAGGGAAGAACACTCCTTACGATGGCAATGCATCTTTAATCTTCATGTGAGAGATGTCATTGTAGAGAGCTATTGAGACAACCTCCTCCATGGGGCAGATGAGCCCATATTCTTCACAGCCATTCTCAATTACCAGAGGATCAGACTTATGTGGGTCAAACATGATATTGTTTGGAGTTACTATCATGACTCCTCCAACGACGCCCTAAGACAGGAGAAGAAAGAGTCAGCATATCACATGTAATTCACTTAGCATTGGGTATTGGATTTTAGGCTGCTATCCTAAAAAGAAAAATCACTTTTCTGCCTCTTTATACTGTGTCATGCAGTGTTTGCTAGCAAAATAGTTTGCTTTCCAATTGCACCAAGTCAGACATTGCAAGGAGAAAAAAAAAAATTCTTAGTAACATCCAAGTTCCTGGCTGATAAGGAAGAACATCTGAACTATTCAACTTTCAGTGCTTACTACTACAAGCTAAAAATGTGATTGTTAATCAATCTCAGACAAAACAGATTTTATTTTTCAAAAAAACTACACAGCATTTTATGCTGGGTGCAACTACTTTCATTTGATCCATGAATTTACATGCAACCAACACACCTGCATGCATTTTTACTCATGGAGACATCCACGTTACTATGCCAAGCTAACATCAGAGGTCCCCTTGATCTACTTTCCCAGAGGTACATCCAAAAAGCTTCTCCATACAAGGATCTGATAAGAGACAGCTTCTTCCCAACCTAGAAAGAGCTCCTACAATTGGTCCAAGCATATTCTGCACAGCTGCAGAGGGCTCATTTAATTCTTCAAAATATGCTCTAGAAATCTATTTGATAAAAGCCTGCTGCATCAGCCATTATTCAGCATTAATCCATGGCAACTGACCATTTTTCAAGGTTTAAAAAGGAGATTTCCACTGTCTTGCTTCTGCACCCTCTCCTCCAGATGAACTACAAAATTCACCAGACCAACTCAGAAGCTGTGAGTAAATCATGACATCTGATAAACGGGAGACACAGATCAACTGTAACGACCCACACTGCAGATACTACTAACTATCCAAGGTCATCTGGCAAGGCAAGCCAAGGAAGGCTCATAAATAGGCAGGTAAAAAACCACAAGCTTGGTTTGTGGGGCTTTTTTTTAAAGCAGTAAGAGATCAAGCTGATGTTTTGGCGCTGGCAAAGGAGTACACGAATGCCTGCTCCTTTATAAAGCAAAGTCTGTTCATATTTCCCATTTGCTTCTCCTGTATGACTCAGTTGACAAGCTTGGTTTGTGTCTTGATGATAGAATCAAAACAAAGTGCAGAGGCTTCTCCCAGAAGCCAGAAGATAACACATCAGTAGGCTGTACTTCCCACCCAGCCACTGCAGGAAGCCAGGCAACAAGGGATTTCAGCTACGCTGGCAAAGAACCCATCTCATTTTTGATTGCTCGGACTGAAAATTGCTTTTTCCATCCTGTAGCCATAAAATTGGCAATCTGTATCCTCTGCACCTAACAAGCATCACATAGCAAGTGACAGTACTGCCCTAATTTACATGCAAGACATCAAGTAGTTCTCTATTTCGTTCTACAAAATAGCAGACTGTAAAATTGCAGAGTGGTTAAATACAGTCTCCATCTACTTAATGCAAGAAGCAGCTAGAAACTGTAGGTGTAAACACATCCATCTCACAAAAGTCAGGACTAAGGGGAAAAAAAATGTTGCAACTACAATGATTAGCACCTCCAGTGTTATAAATTCCAGAGAACTTGAAAACCCAAACACGCAGACAGCTAACTGAAACCAGAGTAAACAAGGACAGATATATCAAAGTAGGCAGTCCAGGAAGACAGTGTCTTGCAACCTTGAGAAAAGGGCTAAAATACTATCCAATCTTTGGGCCTTTGCTTCTAAAACACTTGCTGTAATTTAGGATTGCAGTCCTGGTGTATGCTACAAGAAACAGAAAGAAAAGATTGTATAATGCAGTATTTATCCTTTTATTAGGCTTGCACAACATTCATTAGCAAGTGCAGAAGCATTGCAAGGAGATTTGGAAACAGTGCTCTGGAAACAGTTAAAATTTATCTTCAAGTCATAAATGAAATAGATTGTCGTGTACTCATTTTATAAAGCTGTTGCTCAATTTGATGGAACTGGACTAATCCTGACATGTCTTAACTCTGAAATGCAGTTCTCTCTGTCTATCTAGCAACACACAAGCAAAAGAACCCAATTATATAGCATATTACCACAGTCCCAACAAACACAAGTTATAGACAAACTCAACATAACTTTTACATTCTTTAAAAATATGAAGCACATTTGAATCCCCCAGTATTCATCTCTCACTTATCCAAAGAGAATCTCAAAACAATGCCCAAAAATCAGAGTGCACCTACCTTACCATCTGTGAAGTAACGACAATTCATTTTTAAAAATTTGACAACCACAGGCTCATCCTCTTCTGAAGTAGAAGACAGGACTCTCTCCACTGGTTTGAAAGCCTTTCTTGCCAAATCAGCATCCTTAGAAAAGAAAAAGTTCAGTGTAGAGCAACAGGGCCAGAATCATATACTTCCAGATTTTTGAAAACTAAAAGGCCAGGTTCAAATAATTATTTTCCATTTGCATAAGGGAGAAAAGCAATGGTCATGTATGCAGGTATATATGTACACTTCCACAGTATCATGTATTGAAAAAAACACCCCTTGTAACCTTACAAGAAACTCCACACAAATAACAGGCAAGAAATTAAAAAACAGCAAGGCAGGCCAGCTCACCAAAATTCAATTATATACTCTCATTAGGGAGAGGGCCTGGCCTGACCCATCATCTACACTGAAGACCTCTGCTCACAGAGCACTAGTGTGGTTCTCCATGCAGATGGCAGACGGGCGAGGTTAAACACAATTATTCCCTCCAAGCTTCTCTCCACTTTTGGTTAGTGATGTATTTGAAATGACTTATTACTTTTAACCTTAAAAATGTTAAAGGCAGCTGAACTGTCTAAAGGTATTATCTAAAAATCATCATGGCCAATCACCCTTGAAAGATAAACTATGCTGAGGCCTTTCACAAAGATTAAACAGGTCTTGTCCTGTATATGAGTACCACCACAATTAATAGAAAGAAACTGACTGCTTAGACTGAACTAACAGCCTCCCCATTCAAGGATGCCAGTACAGGATCAAGGCTCTGGATTGTAGAGCAGCATTCATTTTTCATATTTAGCTTTTTATTCTTTAAAGACTATGCACTACACTATTTTTAGTAGTTTTGATACACTTAGGGCCCAACTGAACTTGTAATGGGTTTCCACACTCAGAATTCCCTTAATTTGGAGTATTTTTAAGACAATGGTAGATTTTGTAGTACAGCGAACTAATTTAATGTAAGACACTACACAAAGCCTGTAAACTCAAAGAAATGCTATTTACACAGCCTTGATTCTCAGCTTCAGACTCAGAAAAATATTTTGAGAGTTTAAGACTAGGGAACCGTGTTTGACTTACAGGGAGTTTATCATATTCAGCATCTGATGATGAGGGAGAAACAGGAGCACCAGGACTAGAAGACAGCCTCCCCGCACTTGTATCTGGCACAAAGAGAATCTAAATACAAACAGGTATTTCAAAACAGTAAGGCAAAAGCTTAAAAAAGTTATTAACTATGTTCTACTAGAAAGACAAACACAATACTGATCACTCATATCTGCAATGTACACCTTAAAAATATTCAAAAAAATGAAACTAATTTCCTTATTCCAGCTTTTGTCTGCTGGGTAGTCTCAGGTAAGTCACATGATCTCTGTGTGCCTCAAGTTTCCCTATCTGCAAATCAACACTTCAACCTCCTCATGGTTGTGAAGAAAAAATAGAGATCTGTTCTTTATGAACCAGGTGTACACATGCATTTCCAGTCCTGGACTCTCCTAAAAAGTCTCTCTCCATTTATTTCTCATCTTACAGGAGATTGACTCATACCCAACATAATGGCACAAAGCCATTTCAGTTTCTGTCTCTAACTTTAATTCTTTAATGCATTATAGATTGCATTTATCCAGACTTCCCAGTAATCCAACTCCCTTGCAACAGCTGTATTATCTTCTTGAGCTTCAGAGTCATCCTTAAACTTTAGTGACAGTACATAAATAACAAGTCAGATATGGCAATTACAAAGCTTCCCCCTCACACCAATTCCAAATAATAATCTACTGAGTTTCACTTTGAGGGAGGGTTTTAAATTACTGTCCATTATCCTTGTATCAAAGTACCTTAAAGATACACAAAAGTAGTAAAAAACTTCAAAATACATAGCAAATAATTATGTTTCAGGTATTGAAAAAACCCCAAATAAATAAAAGATTTACCTGGCCTGGCACAATTGTCTGTGTGAAAAGCTTATTGAGCTCCACAAGCTTGTTTGGGGTGACGTTGAACTTTAATGCTATGCTGTTTATGGTGTCCTGATTTCCAGCCTGAAGAAAGAGTTGATGACTAAGATACCATACTGAACACAGCACCACACATGGACTGAACCCATTTAACAGACTGTTTGCAAGGACAGACTTGATGACCTCAACACCACATCTATTTAATACCTTAGATGATAAACCAGTATCAAAAAAAAAAAAAAAAGGAAAAAAAAGGACAGAAATATTCTTTCACACTATACAGGAGATAAAATGCAGAAGTGTTACAGATGTCCCTCTCCTTTTCTCCTAAAACTTTAAGCAGCACAACTGTACTTAGAACTGGTCTGGCAAGGGGGAGAAAGTCATGGATTGACTGCAAAGTTCACTACACCTCCAGCAGCCACAGCATGTCAGGCATTAGTGCAGTTCCCAGCTGGGACACCACCTTGCACAGAGGCTCTGTATGGTAGAGAGTGGAATGCACTTAGCCTGAGGGCCCACACAGACATTTTGGGCAGAGCTAGCACACTGCTGCCCTGCTCCAGCTTAGAGAAACAGATCTCATCAAGCACAGGTCAACTGCTTGATAACTTAAGCAGAATGGGAGTATTTGTCAGAATAACAAAACCATTGCTCTACTAGAGAGCCATAATGCCAAAGTAAAAATGGAACTGGCAGCTGCAAGAGGCAGAGATCCTGGGTTGAATAGAGATTCAGGATGTGACCCTAACTCTCCCCACACAGTGCTATTTGAATGGTATCAATAGGGGCAATCCCTATTGAGATAGGGGCAAACTGAGAAAGAATTAGTGCTTACAGTTTTGTGCCACTGCCTCCCTCTCAACCTCAACAACTCCACTTTCAAAAAGTAGGCACACCACACACCAGTACTTACTGTATATTCTATGGTACCATGGGGCTTCTGAGAAACCATTTTCTTCTCTTTCTTTTCATTGGTTTTGTTTTGATTGTCACCTGAAGAGCAAAAAAATATTCAAATAATTGAATTATTTGAATTGAATATTCAAATAATTGTCAAGATGTTCACCTTTCAGAATGTTCTGAAAGAGATCTACAGTATATGCAAATTGCAGCTGTGAAGAAGAACAAGACAACACATTAAAATGCCTATTAGGCCTTAAGATTGAATTGTAAGGCAAGAAAACTTCAGGTACAGCAGGTTTAGTAATAGTTCAGGAACTCTGCAAGAGTAGTCTATATGTGATACCATAGCAATACACAACTGCTGCCATGGCTTCTTCTGTGATTCCTACACAATTCAGCTGCTGGATACAAGTACTTTGTACTGTCAGGTGAATATACACTCATCTACTGCCCTGGTACAACCACGACAAATATTGTTTAATCACCATTTCACCACAAGTACATTTTATTTAAACGCTACGTGTCTGAAGGTAAAAGTGTGCCAAGAGTCCTGCAAAGCATGCATGCATACAGTCAAGCATAAGAAAGCAGCAACTTTGTGCAGAAGACTTTTTCTATCAGCTGCAATACACAGAGCTCACTGCAGCTGCAGACACCCTTGCAGGCAGGACCCAAAAGGTACTGGCAAGCTGTCAGCACCAGAGCTTTCTACCAGAGCAGGGCAGAGATTTCCAATTCTTACAACAGCAGTGGGTGAGCAAAGCCAGGGCTCAGGAGGGATGGAGCTGCCCAGCCAGCCCCAGCCCCACAGGGCTCCCCTCCAAACCTAGAGCCCAAATGCACATACCTGGGGGGAGTGAGGGAAGCATGCAGCCCCAACTCCAGGAGTGGGGATGGGGTGCCAGCAGGCAATTCATGGCTCTCCCTGCCTGACTGCCCCCCAAGCTCTCAGAAAGGTCCTGCTGCCTCCAGCAGGTTGCTGCAGCCCGGATGAATTCGGGAAAGGCAAGAAGACAAGGCAAGGCTGGGCCCAGCAGAACCAGCGGCCAGGACCAGGAGCAGGGACACGCTGTCCTTCTGGGAGAACTGACTCTTCTTGTGGTCCAAGCCGGCAGCTCTGGAAGATCAGGGAGGAAAGGCCTGGGAATGGCAGTGCAGGGCTTCTGGCTTGCCTTCAGGCTTTGCTGCAACCTTTGCTATTTCCAGAGAGCAGAAGGCAGATAGTAAAAGGAAGGGCGAGGACTTGCCTGCCACACTGTAATGTACACAAGAAACAAGGAGGGGCCCCGTGTGCTGCATCTGACCCTTCTGCTGACCCATGTCCACAGCAAGATGAATGCTGTGGGGCTGCATCAGTGGGTGTTGGGACACCACCTTGCACAGAGGCTCTGTATGGTAGAGAGTGGAATGCACTTAGCCTGAGGGCCCACACAGACATTTTGGGCAGAGCTAGCACACTGCTGCCCTGCTCCAGCTTAGAGAAACAGATCTCATCAAGCACAGGTCAACTGCTTGATAACTTAAGCAGAATGGGAGTATTTGTCAGAATAACAAAACCATTGCTCTACTAGAGAGCCATAATGCCAAAGTAAAAATGGAACTGGCAGCTGCAAGTCAGAAGAGACTCACAAGAGCCCTGGATAGGCGTCTAGGTGTTCCTGCTGGCATATCCCACCCACTACCTGCCAGGGATGCAGTCATGAGAAGTGCGTTGGTTGGGGACACTACAGATAAGACAACAGAGGCAGAAAGCGTGTAGAAACCAAACAGAGACAGTATAAGTACATGCACATAGTATACATGGCATGAAGGACAGCAGAAGGAAGGAGAAGATCAGGATGATGGTGGATTTTCCCTGACAGCATTTTGAAACACAGCATCACCCGATGTCAGACACTTTATCTCTGAGACTGGACACCCACATGGAAACTTTTTAAATTAGCTTCCTTACTGTGTTTTTCTGACCATTTGTATTTTCACCATTGTCACACCACCTTCTGCTGACCAAAGTGAAAACAGTGTGTGGAAAAATAAGTAATGGCAGCATTAGCAGGGCACAGTATTAAACCATTAGAAATAGTGACAACACGATAGACAAAAAACCTGATGAATTTTCTTTATCCATTACCTACATACAACTGCCAATATGGCACAATCATGCCTGAAGAAACCCTGCCAACTACTGAGTTCACAGTGTTTTGTGCTACCAGGAGATACCACTTCAATTAGTCCAGGGTAACTATAATTACAACTGCATATCACACCCACGTAGGCAAACTACCTGAACTTTTTGTGACCTTTCCCTGGAGAAAGACAAGAACAGTAGACTTCACCTTCTAGTAAATTATTTGGTCCAGCTGGAAAGTTTTCAAATATTTTACCCTTACTTGTCTCTGAAACAGTACACATAGTAAGAAACAGTTAAGAGCAACAATCACACACTAACTAGACATGCACCAGTAAGACCTTGGAGGGGTGAGAATAAAAATAAAGTAGGTCAGAGAGATATAGAGAGAGAGAAAGAGATTTTGCACCTGCTGAAAGGGAAAAAGTTAAAGTCTGGGTGTAGATGGGAGAAATAATGATATGCAATAAAAGCAGTTTCTCTGAAGGGCTTTTAGTATTTGCTATTAGCTAAACATTTTTTGTTCCAAAGCTTTGTGTTTGAAAATGGAGAGCTGACTAGAACAGCAACCACTAGGCCACTGCAGCACAAGACGACCACAAAATATCAATACAGACAACTTTCTCCCCTGCAGCTTCCTACCTGGGAGGTAGGACACCTCCCTCTCTCCCTGTGACAGTCAATATTTTCCCGGTCCTCCTAATTGCACTGCCTGCTAAGTCTGGAAATTAAAAAATAATATCCAGGAAAATGTTATAACCTGAAATACTGTATTCACAGGAGACATATAATATGCTCTAGTTCTTGGTTGTCAGGACTGTGAACCTGTTTGTTTAATAGGGTCCTGAACACAAGCGTGGCGCAATAGAGAAGAGTGAACTAAATATGCACACACAGTTGAAAACTTCTAACCGCAAGACAAGAAAAAGAGAAGTTCAAAAGACAAGCTGAGTTTAGATTAAACAAAACATCATGCTTTTTTTGTCAATAAATGTTAATATATCCTAAATAAGTCGAACAATTGGACACTTTTCTTTCACACCTATGTTCCAGAATTTGTGTTGTATACCTGTTTAGCTACAGGCTACAAGAAGCAGTCACAGTCTGTGAATTTGTCTCCTGAAAACAAAATCTGACATTTTGTGTTTGGATACTTTTTTCTTCTACCCCCTAGTGCCTCCTTTTTTTTTCTATCCCATCAACAAAGGGTCGAGAACACTGTCCATACATTATGCCTAACTACCAGACAGGTTTGGGCAATTCAAAACCACATCCTAATTATTCTAATAGTGTGAATTCTTAACTGGTCTATGCTTTTAATTGTGCATATAAAGATCTAAAATCACAAATTAAAAATTTCAGACCTTCGGAAGAAAAAATTACAATGCATCCTTTAAACCTGACAGGTACTGGTAAGCCCACATACTGCACACGTGAGGAGGTCGAGGTCACAAATTGTGCTCTGCATGAATGGTTTACAGCAGAGTGACTGGAAAGTCTGGCAAAGCAACACACCACAATATACTGTCTCTCAGTTCCCCTCATCTTCTCTCCTTTCTCCTCCAGGAAGCAAAATGTCTTCTGACCCGATCTACCTAACCGAAGGCAGGCAGCTCTAGTATAGCCACAAAGGCACCCAGAGCACACCCAGGCATGATGGAAGCCCCAGGAACGGAGTTTCTTTCAGTCAGAACCAGATGAAGAGCTCCACAGGCTTTAAACAACTGCCTTTGGCTATTTTTTGAACATGAACATTTGCTTAGTGGTGAAATGACTCACAGTTCTGCCTCCCAAATATTCCTGCACTGCATGTACACTGGAGATGGGATTGCACAGCCACGAGAAGTGACTAGATGTTAATGCAAATTTGATCACACTGCATTTTTAGGCAAAGAGCAGAGTGGGTGGACTGAACCTCTCTGTGGTTTTGAGAAACTTGTAAATTAAGAATTATGTAAAAATAGTAAAATAATAAGCAGTGAGAAGAAGAATGCCAAGTGAGAACAGGAAAGAAAATACAGGCTTACTGAAAACAGACAGGTCTAGAATGGGAATTTTTCTGCCCTTAATGATACATTTGTGTCTCAGTTTCCTAGCAGACTCTTGACATTTCATTTAGCAGTGTTACAGGAAACCTTACAAAAGAAGTTACCTAAGAGTAATTTGGAAAGCAACTATTGAGGGAGTATGATAAAGAGGTCAATCAGTTTATCACCTAAAAGACCTTGACGCATGATAGGAGAATTACACCTCTGCAACTGTGTAAATAGCTCTGTAAGTAGATAGAATAGGTCAAGGAGCATCGGGAGTCTCCTGGGCTGCCCACACAGAGGATGGGTCATCACCACTGCAGGATGATGCCACCACTATCACCACTGATGCTACAGACCCACCTGCTCAGCCCAAATCAATGCCAGGTGTGGCAGTGACAGCTGAGGTCCACCAGTCAGCCTCACGTCTGCTAGTGCTAGCAGGAATGCTGGAGCAAATAAGGGGACAAAGGACTGACCACTTTCCACACCTGGCAAACAAACTCAGTGGCCTGAGAGGATAGAGGCAATGACATATTTGGTGCAAAAGTCCATTTTACTCAATGATTTCTGTCTTACCAAAGATTTAGGCCACATATAAGTAGGGAAATCTTTCCCCTAATAAGCCCCTTGGCTTCTAGAAATCACAGATTTCCCAGAGTAACAGCATTCACTAAACTGCTCTGTTCTTTCAAGAGCTCCACACCAGTTCTATGCCAATGAATCCCACACTAACACGATGTGCTCACAAAGCAGTGCTTTCCTTCTTGTACTTTGTAATTAATTTCACTGAACATCCTAATTAATGCTATTTTACGGGTGAACAAATAAATAGTCATTATTCACCTTCTGCATACCATTCACGATGTCACAGATTTTAAGTATCTTTTCTTAGTTAATTCACTTTTTCCAGGTGACTAATACTATGATACTTTGGACTCTCCTATCTCTCTGATCACACCTTCTTGTTAGCTTTTCTTCTCCTACTACATTCTTTTTGAGATGCAGGAAGTAAAACCAAACACAAATTTGAAGCTATGAAAGAAACAATAACCTGTGCTCATGACAGAAAAGAGGGTTTCCTTATACCTGTATGATACTAGTCATTTTTCCATATCACACACTAAGCATTTTTCCATGCTGCTCAGTACATCACTGCTGCTTCAGGACATTCCAGTCCCACATCTCTATTATAGATTTGTTAGAAGCAATAAAATGATATTACTATAGTCTAGTCAAGCACCAGGAAAAAGGAGTGAAAACCTACAGGTAGCTTAAAAGAATCTGAAACGCAATAAATTCAGGGGAGAACAGTTATCCCTCAGAGTAACCTAATCAGGGTATGGTTAAGAAATTAAGCAAACAAGACTTCCTGGGGTGGTTTCCTTATCAGTGAATGAGGCCTCATACTAATTATGGTGACAGAGATGAAGTACTGTAAGTATCACTTAAGTGGTTTTAAACACAGAGATCTCAAGGAAATAAAAGACCTACTTGGGATGATAGAGGGGGAAGACAAATGAGTTTATCTGAACAATTTTTTTCATTCCTACTTTCCCCCCAACATTTTAATAACTTTCAGCCATTCTGCTACGTGTGAAGTTGTGCACAGGATGATGTAATTGTGATTTACAGCATCTTTCTGATGCTTTAAAAAAGGCTTTTCTCATGACTCTCAAAGTGATGAACTGAACAGCATTCACATTAAAATTACAAGTTTTAAATAAAAAGTCTTTCTTTCAGCTCCTGTCAAGCGTGGGTGAACCCCACCACCACAGGGGCCAGATTCCTGGTTTGGGACACCTTCCACCCACTCTGACGTTTCAGCTGCAGCAGCCTCTGAGAAAGACACTCCAGCCCCATTCCCTCCTTTACCCAGCTGCAGCAGTTAGGGGGCATATAGAAAGGGGTTTTGGCCATCTGATCAGACCTGTCTCCCTGAAGAAAACCAGCAAGTGAGACAAAAACATTCCCTACTCATATTTTGATAGTGTACTGCTACCATGTTAAAAGAGAAATAAAAAAAATCCCTACACTTTCTCACCAACTCAGGTATCTGTTTTTCTTTTCTGCTTCCCACTTCCCCCAGAGTCTTCTGACAAGCCCTCACCTTTACTTCTACATATTTTTACTCTACTGAATCATTTCAGAAAATACAGACATTCGCTACCTCCTTCGCTACTGCTGAAGTCACTTGAAACAAAAGGGCAGCTGTCATCCATCACGACCACACTTGTACTCCTTCATTATTGAGACTTCTCCTGACACAGGAAAACAGCAATTCCCTGATCAGTACAAATCCAGACATATAATTCTGAAATATTTACGCCATGAACAACTTTTCTCCATTCTCAATAAAAACTGATTGTCCACTAATTATTTTCCAAGCAATTCTTTCAAATGAATAAAGAGATCACCAGAAAATCAAGGGCCTCAACGAAAAAGGACAATCAGTTCAAAGAACTGATAAAAAAAGGTAGTAACTCCTTCTGCTATTAGGTATTTTTAGACACACTTCAATAGAAATTTGACTATTGATATTCACACAATACTCACATACTGCAGCTTCTACATGAAAAACTGCAAATATTTAAAGAAACTTAAATTTCTTCTTTATTTACTTCATCCCCAAGAAGTGGCATTAGCTCCTTTGTGGTCTGACAGCATTACCTGTGAATCCTGTTCAGGAACATGTCAACATCTAAACACATCTTTTACAAAAGTATCACCATAAAATTTCTGACTATCCACTACATCAGGTACTCAAGGACAATATAGAGTGAGGAAAATCAGCCTGTCAACAAAGCAGGGCTGAGGGAAGGAATACTTAGGCATCACAAGAGAAAATATGGACATTTTAGAAAACTGTTAACACTACACATGCTGGTTTTATTTATTTTACTGCTTGAACACACCACAGGTTGCCTGGGAAGGCTATGCCATGTAAGTCAACCAGGACAATGTCTCCTCAAATCAAGCACTGCACTGTCCTGTCTACTGATTGGTGTTTACAAGGTCATAGGTCAAAAAGAGAGATGAAAATCACAAAGATTCTGAAAATACAGGACACACGCCCTGTTTTCATGTCTGGAGATGACATTAGCATCTGATGTGCTGCTGACTGTCATCACTTCATCACACAGATCCTCAGAAACCATGGAAAAGAGCAACTCAGTTTATACATGCTGCTGATCCCAAGTGTGACCCAACAAGTTGCAACAGAGACATCGCAACAGACTGAGAAGATATTAGGAAATGTCAGTAGAGAAAGCTGGGAGCAAGGGCGTTACACAATCAAAAAGATCTGGCTTAACTTTGTATTATTATTTAAATCCATGTGAAGAGAGTGCTGCTTTTCAGAGCATTTATATTAACTTTCAACAGTGTTTTTCAAGCACAATATGGGAACTTGGTGAAGAAGACAAATTAAAAGCCTGCCTTGAGGATACCAGGCCTGAGTTACACAGACACCCTAAAAATGACTACCTTATGCCTCTGCTTGGAGATCAAAAGGTCTGCAACATGATTTGAAATGCAGTTTATTGTGCTTCTTACGTATTTGGCATATGAATATTTCTGTCTCAGAGAAGAATGCCTAAAACTAAAATGAGAATATTCTGCCTGTTCCCTGAGGGTAGAAATCCTAAGAGAGCAACAGTGAGTCACTGGGAAGGAGAGAGAGCTGATACACGTGGGTGCTGCAGAGGATTGCTCTGCAGGCACTCAGGGTACAGGTTCTGGAAGTCTGGGTAGGGGAAGAGGCAAAGGATCCAGTCTGCCTGGTTGATTGGAAATATGGAAGAGAAGGACTTGTCAGAGTCCAACTCTTCATCCCAGCACAGGATACACCACCAAGACTGCCTCCAAAGAGGCATGCCCTGCAGGTACTAACTTCACAGTGCACCCGTGCTCAGCAAGCACAAGACTCAGCAGGCAGCTGGCACAACCCAGGAAATCCAGACTACCCCAGGCATGATGAGCCAGTGGATCCTGGATGTGACGAACTTGCTAACCACAAAGACATATTTCCTTTCATTATCCCTGGCAGATATGACAACTTAAGCTTGTTAAAAGAGAAATGCTTTCTTTTCACCTCCTGCACACGCATACCTGTCACAGTCTCACCATGGACTATGGGACCAGTCACTCCAGAGCCTTCCTCTCTTCCTCTGGGAACACTTTCCAGAGGTGTTAAGTGCATGTGAGTTTAAATATAATTAAGAACATAAGTGCTCACTCTTTCTGAAAATTCAGGCCTTGGGAAAACAGACAGCCCTTGGAAACACACCTGGGTCTTTCAGCAGTGAGATCAGTTTTAGCTAACCAAACAGCAGCCTGTCATTCCCTAGTCTGACCTTTCCAGAACAGATCACAAGATGTCACTGCCTTAAATCTTATTTTGAGTAATTGCTATAGTGGAATGTAACTTTGTAAAATAGCAAATCTTGGTATTTTTCCCCCATGACAGAAACAACACTTTTTAATTTTCTGCCTCAGTAATTTATGCCATTGTTAAAAAGGTACCCCTGATTTCTAATTTCCACTTGTTTCTCTCCATGTCCTGGTCTGCTGAGCCTGTCAAAGCTCTTTTCTATGATATTTCAATTACAAAATTAATTTAGGATAAGGTTCTTGGGTTTTTTCTCCCTCAAGAAGAATTATCTCAAGGGCCTCACAAAATACTAGTACATGACATCAGTAACGTAATGTTTACAAATGCAATTTGCCTTGATTGACTATTTGAAAATTAAGGAAGGAATATAAAAGTCTTGTATCAACCTTTTTTAAAGCCTTACTGAAAAAAACACATCAGCTGTCATGAATCCATCAATAAACTCTCAGGACTCCTACGTGAAAAACAGCTCTGTCAATTAAAAAAAATAATTGTGTCTATTAAGCTACTGTTTACCTCCATTTCTAACTGAGTGAAGAAAATCACACCACAGTATATAAATAGATCAATTCTCCTTTCATCTTCCTTGCTGTCAGAAGCGCCACAAAATGACAGAAAATTCAACTGCTAGTATCACATACTGAGCTATAATTATTTTTAGTTTCTCTTTTGTTCTTAACAGAGTTAAGTAATCTCTTAATTTTCATGTTCCTGGACAGTTTTCATGTTCTGTTCTTTACTTTTCCATTCAATTCCCTTGCCTCCTACTTGAAACATACATTAGATTACTGACTATCAACAGGTGAGTTTACAAGTTGGTTTTATATACCCCTATAGCTTCATTTCCTTCTAACAGCAGACTTAAAAACCGCTCAGTCTTCTGTCTCAAGATTTGGTAGTCATGTGTGCCACTGGGATTAGCCCATTTGCTTTGAGCATGGTGCTAATAATACCAAGTTTGTGTTGATGGACAATACCTACCTATAACATATAAGTTTCAACTATTTGCATATTTTACTTAGTTTAACAACAAACAAAAGCTTCAGTGAGAATTTGAAGAGGATGCCACACATCAGGAGCTTGCCCAGTGTTAAGACATTTCCACACAAATTTTCAGAACTTAAATGCTAACAACATAATTACTGGTACATACTGTTCAGATTGAATTCTCCTGCCTATGGACAAGGCATCTCTCCCCTGTGCAACTGTTTCTAGCAAACATCTGTTAACAGCACAGCTTGAACATAACCTGGTGGCCTTAACACTGATCCACTGGGATTCAAGACCATTTGTTCTCATTCCAAAACAAGTCACCTGAAAACAGCTGCCTTTCAGTCATTTGTCCACTTTATTCTTTCCACATGGTTTCTATAACCAGTGCTAATAAAACAGCTTCCTGGAGCTTCCCAACCAGCCACTGCCTAAGTCAGCACCTTCAGTTTACCCTCATATGCAAGTTATTCCAATCCCCTTGTATTCTACACAGGCAATTGTAACCAAATTGACTTCTTCCAATGCTGCTTCAATTTTGTTTGAGATCTTCATTCTGACAGAAACGTATTATTTCCATTTTCACCCCTCCTTATATTCACAGTCATTTTTGGCCTGAAGCACAAACACTAAGGCAAGGTCTCAGAACCTGAGAGAATTTAGATCCTGTTCTTACTGTTGTATTAAGCAACTTAACACAACACTGAGTAGCCCACTCTGTAAACCACTTGGATTACTCAGAGTAGAAAGTACTTTGCTACACGAATAGGGCTGACCAAATCAAGCCCCCATGATTACAGTTAGATAGCTACAATCAAAAATTTATATGGATTTTCTCTCTTTTTTTTAAATTCTTTCTTCTTTTTTTATGAGTAACACCTTAATTAGGTCCTCAACTGCATCTTACTGTTCCGCACCAGGTAATACAGAAGAAAAAAAACAGAAAATAAGCAGAAGGAAGTTTCCATTTTTAACTCAGTATGTATTGAAAAGTCCTCTTCAGATTAAGCCTACTTAGCAGATGACCTAACTATTACGCAATGTGCGTTCAGCAAGTGTCCCATCATTTCATTATATTTAAATTCTCTATAAATTTTCTGCACTGCACTGCACTGCAAGCAACCTTCATCTTTGAAACAAAGTACCTCTGGTGTCATGGGAGCTGCCTCTGCTGTTTTTGTGCCAGTCAGGGCCATCTCACCATGTAATGAGTAATGAAAATTGCTATGCCCTCTCTGCTTTACTTACTAAAATTTGTTCTTGGTCATTTACCCAGAACATTCAGAGACTTGGTAACTGCACACACGCTGCACTGCTCCTGTATCACTCCCTGCTCAAGGGATGGCAGGAAGAACAAGTTAAAAAAACATAAGCATCTGCTTTCTACCCCCAGGGAGATACTCTGGCACCTCCTGCTCAACATGTGTTATACTATCTCATTAAATAGACATATTACCACTTTCCTTCTCATGGTGTTTAAGACTCCTGCTTGTTTTGATGTAAATCAGAGCTACAATAAGAGGGGGTTTTGTTACTCTTACCTCCCACTCCTGCAGAAATTGAACATCATGCAGTGAATGGGAAAGGATGGCTTTATGATTACACAGCAGAATGATAAGCTAGTCAAGTGGATTTTATTTTGTTGACAAAAGTAACTCTGTGATATGGGACAAGCCACCTAAACCAATTTTTCCTTTATGATATATTCTTTAATAAAGACCAATTCCTCACATATGTTGCCTGCTCAGATTTTCAAGCAAAATCAGTGGAATCTAGGAATATTATGCACATCTGGTAGAAAGACACATTATATCATGCTGGAATAAATATAAGGATGAAATTCAGTGTTGTTTTCAACCGCTGTTACACCCTTGTTTTCAGAAGCTCACACTTTTAACTGCTTCAATGTCTTCAGCGGCACAGCACAAATGTTTTCATCCAGTCCAGCAACTCCTGACAAGAACTGTAGTTTCCTAATCTCACAGGAATCAAATCAACATCTTTCAATAAAAACAGGCTTCCCAGAAAGAGCATGTCAGAACCAAGCAGCCAAGCTGCAAAAGGTCAGCTGGGCTATCCCAAGAAGAGAAGAACATCCTGGGCATCGAGTACAGCAGCCAGAGCACCTAAGCAACTATTGTATTGTGCCAGACAGACACATCCTTGGAAGTCTGAAAGCTCTTTTCTGCAGCAACAACAGCAGAAAGAGAAGAGTAAGATAAAGTTATAAGGCAGATTACCACATAAGCCAAAAGATGTGGCAAAAATATAGAGAAAGGAGTGTTATTTCCATAGATCTTCAGGAAAAAAACCAACAACCAGTGTCAGCATCTCTGTTGTTTCAAAGCAAGAGAACAAGGGCTGTATCTGTACGGCAGTGTCTTATAGGATGAGATTTGGAGACTGAATGTTGCAAATTATTATGGAACTTGTACTGAAGAACAGTGGAAGTGCTAAGAGGAAAGGAAGCTATGAGGCTACACTGGAGAAACTTTCTGGCAGTAGGACCTATTCAGCCACTTAGCAGTGCCTCAAGAAAAATGATCATTTCTGCGTACCTTCACGTTATTTGTAAGGATGCCACCATAGTGCAAGCTGATAAACCGTAATTAACAGTCTTGGCTGGGAGAGGGATGCTGAAGGATCCCTTCCTAGAGGATGCCCCAGTCGCACCGCCTCCTCCTCCTCCTGGCTCGGCTCGGCGGTGCCCCCCGCCGGCTGCCGGCATGAACACAACGCCGCACCGGGATGCAGGAGAGGAGCCGCACCGCTGCACTTCCACCTTCCTCAAATAATCCAAGGCTTTTAACCACTCTCGTTTGCACAAAGTTTGGCAGGGATAACCACCTCCAGTTCTGCCCAGCCTTCAGAAGCTGTGTCAGTCCTTCCACCGGAGAAGAGGAATTAATGAGTCAACAAAATCCTCCTGACAGCACTGGTGCCTGCAGGAATCTATTAAAAAGCACAGCATTCAAAGTGGGAGTCAAGATGTCACTGCATTTACAAATTCAAAAAGGCAAACACACTCACAAGCCTCTAACGAAGGGACGTGGTGTGCAAGAAACAAATCATAATGAGATGTTATGTTCCTTCCCCCATCTTTCAGAACAATAAATAAAGAAGGATTTATTGTCCTGTAAAATATGAAAGGGAGATTATTCACAGGACAGTGGTCTTCATTCTGTTAGACTCCTCTGGACTCAAATTATCTAATGACAGAATCTCCATTAAGCCACAAAGCTTGGGTGTATCATGGGAATATGCAAGGCTGTTGCTACATTTAATGAATTTTTCTTTGGAGGAAAACTTTAACATTTTGACAAAGTGCAGAAAGCATTTGGGGAAAAAGGAAGTAATTCTTGTGTCAGATTTTCATAAAGTTAGAATTACGGAACAGTTTGAGTTGAAAGGGACCGTTAAAGATCACCGAGCTCCAACCGCCCTGCCATGTTCTAGACATTAGTCAAAACTGGATAGTTGGGCAGAAACAGACACCAAAAGTCCCAAGCCCTTCAGAAAACATAAATGGAAAAATGGTTAGCAGAGAGAGAGTGCATGTTTTTTAGTCAGAGCACTTCAGAAACATCAATAATGGGACAAGTCAGAGGGGGTAAAAAGATGGGGAAGGGGTGAGAGGGAAATGAGGTATATGTATCCCTGACATTAAATAATTAACATAACACAGACATATTTGCATGGATAACCCCTCTCAGACACTTTCATATGAAAGAATTTCAACAGTGAACAGATAAAGCCTTTACAGATTTGGCAGTACCTTCCCACCACTGCAGCTGACACATCTTCCAGCAGAGAATTGCTGAATATACACCTGGCAGAACTCAGCTCAGTGAGACACGTGGGTTTGTCCTCTGTCACATCATACACAGGTAAAAGACAAACTACTTAAACAAGTCCAGCTCTTTCAGACTGCTGTGGGTGTACAAACAGCTCTCAGAAACTATTCAGGATGAGGGCAAAGGAGGCAGCTCTCTGGACAGCAGCAGAAACAAACAGCTAAGCAGGTAACCCTGCAAGCTACAGCTGCAGTGAGTGAAGGCAGTATAAGCCATATAGTCCAGTGCCATGGCAACTAACAATTCTACTGAAAAGACTTCATTTTGAAAGTTGCATAAGGAGCTACTGCACTTGTTTCACAATCATCTCTTTTCTTCCTCTGTTTGAACTTTCACTTCTACAAGTTGATCCTCCGGTTGGGTAAAAGCCTTTAGGAACAACCAAAAAAAAGGCATTTAAACAAGGTGGTTTTTTATCTCACTGGATTTTGCCAGTTGGGTCTGTGCTCAGCTCAACAGCAGCATTAAATTATTTCTTAATATGAATTCTGTATTTCTGAAGAACGCAGAAACTTTGTACACCTACATGACAATCAGTAGCACTCAAGTCACCCTGTAATGATGCCAGTCCAATAAAACTGGGGAGCACTTATGAAACAGATATAAGTAAAACCTGAGTTTATATTGACTGCTGGATTACAAGTCCAAGACAACTCAAAGACATCTTTACATTCTCCTTAGCTGGCACTGCCACATTCTTCAGTGACAGGCAGTAATCTCATTGCCCCCCATCTCGCACCCCAAGTACCAACTGTTGCAGAACTTTTAAATTTAACACTTGAAAAACTTGAGAAACAAAATTCAGATACCTCACAAACCCCTAAATCCCTCTAAATGGTACAAACAAACAAGTGCTTCTAGCTGAAGCATTTTACTAGGAATGCAGCAGAAGTTTGTATTTTGGTGTGTTTGGGTTTTTTTATATCAGCATACTACCAAAGCAGAAAGAATTTACAGGTTTGTTCATTAACAATTCTCCAGTTTGCCTTTTACAGATTTTATTTCCAGAACAGTGTGATCAGAACTTCAGACAGAGAGAAGAAAGTTTTCTTTTAGTTCCCAAATTATTGATCTCATCACATTCACATCTGCCAAAAGTTGCAGCCTGATCACTGTAAACCCTTGAGCTTGACAGGAAGCATTATTCCAGGGTTTATCTTCTTTATGGCAAGGCCTATACTGCCTTACAAAGGGCACTCTTCAGTTGTGGGCTGGCCTGCACGACCACTCCACATATAGCAACAGTTTCACTGCAGATTTCTTTTTTTTTTACCCTAAAGAGGACGACGCCTTAGGAGTCAGTCATCCATGCACACACTGTGTGAGCAGCAAAGAAGTCTGCTTTGAGGATAGCTACAGTTTTCTGTTCCTTTCCTTCTCTTTGGAAAGGATTCCTTACAAGATGGAACCAGAGTTCTCCAAATCTAGAAATTCATTTCAACAAAATACCAAGATAAAATCTGGAATGAGAAGTATTTCATAAATCATATCTAAAATCAATTAAGAGAATCTAACAAATTAAAATCCAGACCTGCAAACAGATGTGTACATGACTCATCTCATATTATTAATGTACAATTTTTTTTTTTCTGAAGTACTTGCAAAAAAAAAATCTAAAAAGAAATTTATAATTAATGAGTTAGACAGCTGGAGGCATGAGGGGGAAACAAGCCATCACACAAACTCTCTGACATCTTGTTTAAAAATATGTAGTTAATTTACTTACTTCCTCGCACTTCAACAAACATGAATATGAATTAAGACTGAAGCCTTAAATAGTATACATCAATTTATGAAAGAAAGAGCCCCGCCAAAAACACTGAACTCCATAAAACATTGAAGAGTAATCTTAAAAATAACTAAAATAAAATGCAATAATAAACTAACTGCTGCCTATAACAACAGTGAGTTTTAGAACTGAGAAACCAGATGTAGCTATTTTTGTGAGAATGCAAGGTTTACGTTAATAGCAGATATTTTGAACTATATAATTCTATTTGCTTTTACAGGAAGGAGATACAAAGTTAATTATCCTTTCAAGCAAGGCCTACAGAATATAAGAAAAATACATTAGCAAGCTATCAAAACAAATAGATTTTAAAATACTACAGCATTAACTCACCGGTACTATAGTATCTTTTAAGTTCTGTGCGTCTGATGTCTTTCAGTTGATTGTACTTTTTCTTTTTCTTTTCTTTGTCTGGAGCAGTCTCCTTTTCCCCAGGAAATTTACAGTTGTCTTCAGAGGAACTGATTTTCTCCAAAATAACTTTACTTTCATCATCTTTCTCAGAAGGTGTTTTGGAATCAGGAGATCCCAGGGAATTGGCAGAGACAGTCTCGGTGGTTTGTTTGACTTGCCTTTTCTTTTTCAAACTGTGCATAAAGAAAAGAAATCCACATTAAGACTTAGCCAACCTCTGGAGACAAGTTAATTCGCTTTCTAAATTGATCTTTTTTAAAATGAATTTAATATCAGAATTCCTTACAACCCTTTAAAAATCACACACTTGGCATCAGTAACTTGGTAACTAAGATGATCTCACCTCACACTCTTTTCTTCCATTATATCATAATCTCATGAATACCTTCTCAAGAACAACAACAACAAAAAGGTAGTAAAGTTTTTACTGTTGTTTACAGAGGAGAAGGAACAGGGAAAAACAAACCGACCATTGAAAAGCTGGGGGTTTTTAAAAGGACCATACATCTAAATGTAAAAACAAAATATTGAATTCATGTTTTCAAGATGAAGCCTGGTATAAAGTAAAACCTCAGATCACAATGTACTATAACACAACAGCTAACAACAATTCCACAGTCCACTGCTCCTGCTTTATAAAACCATCTGTTCTCATACAAACTTGCTAGTTTTTTCCTTTTTGTCCAAGGCTATCTCTTAGAAGCCACTCATGCTACTCCACAGCTGTTCTGGCACAATCCACATTAGCTGGTATTCCAAGTGTCACCCAGCACCTCCTTCTGCAACATTATCAACGTGGCTGCAAACTGCTTGTGCCAGAACATTTTCCAGCTGTCTAGATTTCTTTAGAGAGAAATCTTAATGAGCTGCCTATAAATCTTCCAACTTATCACTATAGCAACAGGAGTATTTTCTTTTTAGAAGACTCTTTAAAGCATAGTTCAAGTGAGAAAGATACTTCAGGAATCCTAAGACAGAATTTTCTGCTAAATCACCATCTACAGCACTGAGTTTGCTTAGTAAGAGCAAAGACTGACTTTATGGGTTGAGGGTCACTGTCACTAAATTAGTTCCCAGTTAATCACTGACTCATACCATACAAAATGAAAAACTAATCTATCTAATGGTCCATCTCTTCAGTACATTAACTTCTTGGTTATAAGGTACCTAAGGGAGTGAGTAGTATATTTATCTTGTTGATGCCAAAAAAATTGTTTTGTGCACAGGAAGAATTATGCATAGAAAGTACAGACAACCAGTGAGTCACCACTAATGGGAAAAGGTTATATGAGCTCACAGCAGTAGCTTACGTAAGTGAAAACTTAATGTATTAAGTTATTAATACAACACAGGAATTTCAGAGATTCTGTCTTCCACCTTTTGTGTTTATATGCATTTCATGTATTTTTTTACACCACAACATTAAAATAAATACACAGAGCAATGGAACATTTTAGAAAGACGTTTCAGGCTACACACCTTTTTTAAAAAATAAAATATTAAAACCAGGTCCAAGTTTAGAATGTTTAGATTGACAAAGGTCAGTTTCTCAGACTACATGTGACCAACACTTTCCAGTGAAACACTTCAAAATACAGTCTTACAAACTGTGTCTATCACACAGGTATGTATATATATTTCTTTAATGCTTCCCAAAATAGGAAGATTCACATCCCGTGAGGATGCTGTGGTTTCCCATTCATTCAAACCCACAGATCTGCAAGACAACCAGTAGTAGTAGTTCATGCTCTGTCCAGCAAGAGACAGTTACTGTATATGAAATTTACGCATTCAGTTCTGACTACATATGAAAACATCCTACAGGGATTTATAAAAGATAAAAGTGACTGCAGTCATATAACAAATGAAGTGTTTAAACTGACTACATGTTGAACGAGACTAGTGAAAATTTGTTTATGCAAAGGAGGCTTATTTTTAACTAGTAAGCCACAGCCCTTATGAAAGGCTGCTGTAGCAATCATAAAACATTACAAACAGTTTGCATGCACAATAAATATATTTAGCTCTGGTGTAAATCTTGGCAAAGCAGCCCTCTACACTGAAATGGCATATTCCTACCATGTTATACCCAATTCCAGACTTCTAAATGAGCCACATTCCTGACTTTTGACTCTAGTGACTCCATGACCTTCCTGTGTGTGCATATCACAGGATACCCAAACCACCTGCTTCAGTAGATGAGAACTAGCAAGCATCCATTGGCACCCCATTTCTACTCACACTGCATCAGAGACTTCTGTCTTCAGATCCACAGACCAGTTGTTTTGATCACAAACTGTTAAGTAAGCTTTCTGTAATATGAATGTAATATCTCAAAACAACAGAAGAGCCACTAATGGAAACACAGAACCCTTTCTGGCAGGGGGAAAAAAAGAATAAAGAGAAAAACGTCTCTAGAGGTCAACAGTCCTGGTGATAATACTAACAGCTTCTGTCAGTACTTTTCTTAAAATATTCTCATTCGAACTGGAGTTTTCAAAGATGCCCCTGGCAACTTTCAGAATAAAGAGCTAAAACAGAACTGGTCCATTAGTGACAGAAAAAAGGAAAGCAGAAAGAAGAGCCCAAACCGACTCACTGCAATGCAACTGACTGGTTCTTGTCCTCAGTGTTTAATCTTGCTGCATTCCCACTACTACAGCACACTGGGGGCTCATGACACAACGTACAGCATCCCCAGCACACAACTACTACTGCTGTGAATGGACAGCGTCATGGGCATCTTACAGGTGCGATCAAGAATTTGGGCACTCCATAATTTCTATTCCATCCCCATGGCAGGTATCAGATTTTCTGATAGTGCCAAGCTTACTCCTCCTGCCCACTACCCTGTTTCAAGGCCATGACCATCCAACTCCAAAAGTGGTAACCTTGGCACTAGGAAAAAAGACTAAATTAAAACCAAGTATCCATGACATTCCAGACAGGACTCAGAGTCACTTCAACTCTGTCTAGAGTTATGATCTCTGCTTGTAAGATGCTCCTTCCAGAGGTTTCTAAAGCCCAGTAAAAATTACCAAAACCTCTCCAATTCACCACTCCTGAAAAGCTTTGCCTGTAATATCCCAAAGAACCAAAACAAGCCTTCAACAGCATCTAAAGCCGTAACGGCAGCCTCAAACCTACTGTGCTTTTTGACATTATGCACCCTCTTAGTAAAGCAAAGGCCTGTATACACACAAGACAATTCATTATTAATGCACACTGGTACAGTGCAGCAGAGACTGGGCTGTGAAGAGCATAGCTGGAGGGTTTACTACATGTTTAACTCCATCCCCCTGAGGTACCTCCTTCACCCTCCACTCACCCTTCTCTCACGCTGACCTGTATATCCCACACAAGCTGACAGTCCTTCTCCCACTCAGATTTCAAACCTGTCACCCCCTGAAGAAGGTGGGGGCTGGAAGTCTGATCTACTCTTCTCCCAGCTCTCGGGTATTTCCCAACCTCCATGACAAGAGCTACTATGGACAATGGTTTTAAGAACACAATTTTTTGAATTATTTCTTTTTTCAACTACGTTTGAAGATTTTGAGCGGGTTTGTTCAGTTTCTACGGGGATGTCTGTAAACAAATCCAGCATTCAGTTTTGTCCTAATAGTTATGAAAGTAAAAGTGAGCTCAACAACAACAAAAAATTAAACCCCTTGTCAATTTCATGTTCTGCAATTAAATCAGCCTTTCAGGCAAAACAAGATGCGTAAAGTGACTCATAAAATGTTGCTGCAGAAAATGCTTGGTTTTCAGTATTAGTTGATGGATATATTGTGTTCCACTAAGAAAGCTGCTGGGAAAAAAAAAGGAGAAAGAAAGAAATTGGGAGGGCAGGATAAACAAACATCTGTAAAAACACTCCTGTTTATGAAGAAAGTCTTACACATCTGTAATTTCATTCAGACACCAGATAACATTTTTCAAGTTAATTGATTCTGACAGGCAAAACATTTCTTCTGAGTTTATACAGAGGGATCATTTTCCAGCCCCTCAAGTTCTTTCTGAGCAACAACCAGCAAGCCATTTTCTAAGTTTGTCCAAATACAGAGTTTATCAGCAAAAGCAAAACTTACTGCAATACCAAGATCATTTAATTTAATAAAGACTAATGATCTGAAATGGACACAATCTCAGAGTAGGCCGGTAAAAATGCAAGGTTAGCAGTGCCTACTTAAATTAATTTGCAACTGACTGTTTAATACCTTGGGCACTGACTTACAGGAAAAGAGCTAGGAAAGATTCCAAGAAATGGCCTACTTCATCTTCCAGATCCAACTCTATCTGACTGCCTATGAAAAGCACATCATTTTTAGAATAAAATAGCCTGAACTTCCCATTACACTTACAAGGTAGGTGGTTAGGGTTAAAAGAAAACTGCTCAGAGAAAAGAGGGGTGATATTATCTGCCCAACTTCCACTAGAAACTACAAGCAACCAGTAGAACAACTCTGACACTGAGACAATAAAGACATGGAAATCTGACAGTAACTTTGTTCCTAGAAATTTCATTTTGCTTTGCTTAACATTCATTCAATAAAGGTGTCTAACAGACAATTCAGTATGATCTCATTCAATACATAATACCACAATCAAAGAGCACTAGGTCCATATTATAGGATGTTCTAAAAAACTCCTGTGATAGTAAGGCATGGGTTTTTTTATGATGTATTAGATTAACAAAGATCATACACCATGTAAAACTCTTGCTTTAGAAACAAAAGCATCTAATAAAGTGGCCCTCCAAAAATATAAACAAAAGAAGGGGGAAGGGAGAAGAACTTTTTTTATCTTTCAGCTGACAAGCTGAAGTTTTCCTTTAGAAATTTTCCACAACGTGCATCCTCTAAAATGTGCCTTGATATCTGGCATACAATCATCTTAACATCCTGTAGAGCAAAAACAGATCATGTTCCTCAAATACCTTTTTTTTTAATCTATTTATGCATATATACAATAAGATTTTTTTAAAAAACCTCTAAAACACTGCAAATACCTTAATCTGTTTTGTTTCCGTTAAGATTCCTTTATACAAAAATTATATGCACCCCAATTATTTACTTCAGGATTAATCATTTTAATCTTAATTTAAATCTCTGAACTGATCATAACATATACCAGTTTCTTTTTACCCTCCATGCCTTTCTCCACTCATGCAGAAGAGATAAATAAATCATGTCAAAAAAACCCCATATTTACCTACAGAAATCTTACAGTAAAAATCTCCATTAGGCACCCACTGATCCTAATCAGCCATTCTCTCCCAGCCTGCACAGATCACTCCTCTCCCCTTCACCCAGCCCAGTGCCAGCATGACTCAGCCAGCTCCAGGCATGGCTGTGCTCTCATCCCACCCGATGGAACCTGAAGAATAAGCAAATCTCAGACAAAATAAATCATTGCTGCTTGGAAAGCCAAAGTAAGTCAGATTGCTTGCCAGACCGTAACACTTTACCCAGACCTCCCCAGTGCAGCTACTTTCACATCAGCACAGAAACAAACACAAAGCCATTCACCCTCAGAAATCTTCCTAAAAGTGAACAGCATCCATCCTGCAAGGAAGCACACTTCATGGAACACCAGCCATTTCAGGTTCGCACATGTCCTGTTTTGGAAACAAGCAAGCCACAAGGCTATATGTTTACTATTAAAACAGACTATTAAGGCATATGTAAGGGAAAGAATACCTTTTGCCAGATATTTTAAGAACTAACCACAGGGGAAAAAAAACCTATCAAAAAAAAAAAAAAAAATTCTGAAAAAGTTATCAAGGACAACCGCGTGGTTCCAGTGTGGTGGTTGCACACACTCAAAAGTGTCCATAACCTGGTCATTCCAAAGGACAAAAAACAACTCCTGAAAGCTCTGATGTTAGTAGCACAGGTCAAAGCTGGAAATTTCCACTTTTATTGGAACCCCTGTTACTAATTGACAACAAGTACCAGCACCAGGCTTCACAGATGGTCAGCCTGCAGCCATGCTCAAGAAAGCTGGCATGCTCCAGAGAGTGAAGTGCTGTACTGACAATCCAGGGCATGTCTGTTTTCTTCCCATTACTGCCATCAGCTTAAAAACCAAGTCACTACATCTATCTCACCATCTGTAATGTGGAGGGAAGGATCTGTAGTAAAGTTGTTCTGGAATTTTAAAGACACTACACTTTATGATAAAATGAGTTCTTAGATTATGTAAAATATGTTCATCTCTCCTCCTCAGTTTTCTGACTTAGATCAGGGAATTTTAAATATCCCACCTAACTGATTTTATGTTATTTAGGGAGTTTCTCTGGGTAAAACTCAAGAGGGTTTTGAGCTGCCAGGAAGTTTTTTATTTTCCTAAATTTAAGATTACAATTTTCCCACCTTAACACCTTAACAAACTTTCCATTTTCAAAGGCAAAAATATCCCCATCTTTTGTGTTTACTTAGCAAAAGAGGTTATGATGTATTCAGCACTCCATTGCTATGACAACAATTTAATAAAATCTTTTCCATAGGAAAAGGATTCTGGAAAGTGATTTTGCTTGCTTAAGACATCTATTTGATTCTCTCCCTTACAAATTTAGTTACTCCAAGCTTTTAAAGAACAGCCTTAGGCAGAAGGCAAAATGAAGAAATCTTTCCCTTCGGATGATTCCTGTAACTTTGCCAGAAGTTCACTTAATAGACTTATTCAATTAGAGCAGCACCACAGAATTATTTTGTCGAAAATACTAACTTGATTCTTAACACACTCCCATCGTGCTCCTCCTGCTGACAATGCCAGATACTCTCTCCTACTTTGGTGTTCATTCATCACCCCAAACAGCTCCTACACATGCTAGGAATTCTTCCAAAAGTGGCTCAACAAGTCATTCTCCCTGCACTGAAGCCCTGGCAAGGGAGGGATGGGCTTGCCCTGTCACCTCCAGACAGTGCTGGCTCCCAGCCGTTCTTCCCCACTTAATGCCAGCCCCTTGAGCCACCACTCCCCTCCATATCAGCTGAGTGAAACTGCAAGAAAAAGGGAACTGCAGTTACACAGCAAAGGAGGATGTTACAGAGAAGCTGCACAGAAAGAGTCATGCCATAGTAAAAAGTTTTTATTTTGGTGAGGACAATAAGCTCATAAGACTGGCTGACACACATCTCAAGTTTTGGAGAAACTTTGATAAACTCCTCACTTCCTGCCTCAACTGAACACACTTCATGAAACTCAAATTCCATGAAAGAGAGAGGAAGGCCTCTCTTTTAAATATCATAGGGAAACAAAATGCAAGAATTGAGAACAATGCCAAAGACAAAAATAGGGAACATGGAAAGCTCTGGGAGATATGTGCTGCTCCATACAGTGGTTGCTCCACACCCACTTTCTCAGATCACCTATGTAACAAAATTTCCTGATAAGAGAAAGCAGTTTTAGTATTGATTAAACTCACTGAAAACAGTCAGAAAGAAATGCAGTGCTCAGTGACTCAAATGGCAATAAACATTTGCAAGGAAGCAATAAAACAGTAGGTGAAAATCAATGGTCATTTGAAGTAAAACCCACAGGAAATGTGCAACACATCATGCAGCAGTAATGAAGCTGGAACCCAGGAAGGAAAGCTTCCTGGCATGCTGGGTCCTACCCCTGCTATGGCAGGTGGGTAAGGAGCTGCTGGCCTCCCCTCCCCTCCAGTGCTCTGGCACTTCTCCCAGCAGCCACAGCGCTTTGGACCCGCTCCCACCACTCATGCCTGGACAGCTCAGCTCCTACAAGCAGCTTTCACTGTTCTCTAACACCTAACAGTATGGTTCTTCACATGCATAAAACTGCCCAAATGCATCCATCCATGGGACCAGAGTCATATGCTGTAGTTTTGGACTGCCACCAAAAAAAAAAAAAAAAAAAAAAAAAAAAAAAAAAAAAAAAAAAAAAAAAAAAAAAAAAATTTTTTTTTTTAGAAGTATTTTAANNNNAATCAGTTATTAGTTTCAGCAGTATTTGTAACACAGAACATCTCCGTAACAACAAAAAAATCCTTCTCAGCCTCAGGCAAGCAGAACTGCTACATGTAGCACCTGCTGTGGTCCAGGTGGAAAGAGCAGCATCATCTTTTTAACATTTAGTTCACTAACAGATAGTGAATATACAAATAAATCTTCTGCTTGAACAGATTTGACTTTTAGACTGTCTGATTGAAACATGTGATTAACACCTTCAAGCCATTTATTTATAGAAGCATTACTGAAAGTAAAAACCCATGACAGAAATGCACTGTTATGCCCAAACCATAATATAATTTAAACTAAGCTTACCAGTGCTTGGCTAGCTGTTAAGCTTATACCTACTGAAATAAAAATAGCCAGTCCAGAAAAATAGTAGCAAAAGCCTGAGGTTAGCAGTATAATATTAAGTGTTATACAAGACAAGTTCTCTGTGCCAGAAACTGCTGTCTGCAGGAAGATGCTCAGTGTATTAAGACACCCAGAGAGCTGATTTATGGCTCATTTACATTACAAAGGTTTTCCAGCATAAGGACAATTATCTCCCTCCTCCCCAAATTCCTAACTACTCCTGCTGCTCTCCTTGGGATTTTCTCTCACATAAATCAACAGGAGGAATTCCACAGATCTCAGTGGAATAGCATGAGAGACTTAAAGCATAGGTAACATACACGTTCAAATTTCAGATGATCCTATGACTCCTTGCTCAGACTACAGAGTAGGACAGAAAAAAACTACCAAAAACCTGAACTTACTACTCACCTCCACATAATCAGATTGGCAGGCACAGGGTAGGTTGGAAGAAATCCCTTCCAAACACAGTCTGGAAACTGGATTAACACTGAGGGCATTAGAGTTTACCATGGGGAACCTAAGGCCACCAGGAATATCCACGTAGTCTCTTACCCTGTTCAAAGCCCCAGGGCAGAGCCAAAAAGCTTCACTTCCTTGGGGAGACAAGAGTGGGGAGCCCAATGCCCAGAGGCATGCAGCAAGAACTGCAGAACATGCAACTAGTAGTTCAGACACAGTGCAAGTAGATATCCAGTGTATCCACAGAGAATCCTCAGTATTTCCTCTCCTACCAACAGAATTCCCTTAGTTAGCTATATAGTGCTTTCCAATCTCACAGACAGAGGGGGAAAACTGCCCCTTTCCAAAAGCATGTTCCTGCAGGTATCATTCATACCTTTCCCCTTAAACATGCAGCACCCTTACAAAAAAAAAGACTATACAATGTAGCATGGCACATGCGAAAACCACACAGGCAAAAGCCTGGAATAATGGCAGATACAAAGGCAGGCAACTTTATTTGTGAGCCAGAAACACCTTCCCTGAGGGTGTATGTCTAGTTTATCAACCTGTGTTTTCTTCAATCCAGCAAACTCTAACATAGCTTACAATGCTGACTGTTCTCAAAATCCTGGACAGCCTAGTCCCTACTACCACGTGGTACAAAGCACAGGAGAGCTGACCAGGACTGCTGCCAAAAGGAGGCAAGGCAGTTGTTACTTCTTAGAGCATGAGCAGAAGATGATTAACAGCACCACTAAAAAGTCAGTATCATTAGGCACCTCTTTAGGTGGCTGCTGCAGGAAAGCACCTTCATGCTGGAGCAGCTCAGTGGTGACAGCTCTGTCATCCTTAAGAGACATGGCAAAAGCAAAAGGCTGAGTGTGACTACCTCCTTTCAGTAGCATCTTAACAGTATCAGTTTAAAACTGACCACGCAACCACACTTCTGCCAAGTATTACACTACATTTCCACCAGTGTTCAAGTGAGACCTAATTTTAAAACAGTTCTGGGTTAACCAGAACTTTATGCAGTAGATACATAAAGAGCCTAAGAACAGAAGAGAACACACACCTGGGAGGCTGAAAGAATAAGACCGTATGGTCAGACACTACAGAAACAGTGCAATTTACAAATGTAATTATATCAGATACAGTCTTCTTACTGTATCTCACCTATCCAGAAAGCCACCTTGTGAAGCCTACAAGTTTTATATTTTTTTAAGATATGTCTTTAAATCCCTCCAAGAGTGAAAAGGTAAATGGCATGGCCCACCAGGACCATGCAGTACACCCCTCAGTGCCCGGAATTCCCAGCTGTAGGCTGTGGGCAAGCGAAGTAAAGGAAGACAAATTACACTGCAACGATGTAAATAGCAACTCTTATCAAAACTGCACAGATGTGTACATCAAAAGGCCCATCGTGTAACTATTTATGTTCTATAAAGAGGGCTAAATAAGTTTCTTCTCAAAGGCTGATAAGAGACACCCAAAGGTCCCTTTGGGAGAAGTAAACTTAAGGTCATTCCATGCTTCTGTCAAACAATCCAACCTTACAAGAACCTTGCAAGGCGAAAAATTGTGAAATTACTGGTGTGACACAGAACATTTGAAGATTAACTAAACTCTTTTCTCTGCCTAGTCTCTGATACAGCCCTCAAAGAAATCAAGAACATCACAAAACTCCACCTTTCTTCTCTGTCCTAAAAAAAGCCTCTTCATACCCAAGTCTCACTTCACATGCAGGGGGAAGTGAATGGGTGAGGCGGTTAACCATGCTTCCTGTCTTACACAAGCTTTGTATCTCCATAAACAGCATTTCTGGTACTGGAAAGTTTTAAAGATGCCTGAGGAAAGCCTCAGGGCCCCAACAAATACTTTCACTAATTCTGTTACCAGTAACAAAACTTTTATTCAATCCTAAATTACTCTACTACTCTTGAGGATGAAAGCACTGGAAAGAATCAAGACTGCTGAAATCATTCTCTTGTTTATGTTTCCCAGAGGAAGCACTCATATTAGGAATAATTCTGTGATTTAAAGACTAATCAGAAAATGGTGATTCATGCTCTTTTGCTGAATACTATCCTGCACCACAGAATTACAAGACTGCTAACACAGAAACTTCGGAATCCAGAAAGCAACTCCAATGTGAGATGAGGAAACAGTTCCCAAGATAAACAGCTGTTCAACTTTTATCATGCAACACTTCAGAAAAAGCAGGTTCAATTTCCTTCCCAATCCTCATTCTCCAGATTTACACCTATGAGAAAAAGAAAACTATATATATACATACACTAAGAAGTTTGTAAGCAATGAATAGCAAGTGTCTCTCAAGCATCTGAAGGACCTGACCAACCTCCCAAAGCTCCACCCAACAGGTCCCAGCGATGCTGTTTGTGAAATTCTGGATATTTTTCAACATTTTACACTATGACAGTTGCAAAGGGTAGCTAAAATACTGACCTACAGCACAGAAGACAGAAAGTCTGCTAAAAACATTGAAACTCCTCAAGCATGAGTACCTGGAAGGTAAATCATAATACTGTATGTTTCAGACAATATTTTATGGGTTTTTTCCCAGCTATCCACCATAGCAAATCAACTATCCTGGACACACACCCCCTAAATAACAGAGCAAATAATAACCACTGCACCCCATAAATCTGAAGTAGTGATATATTCAGCCTTTTCTTATAAAATAGAATGCCTCAGACATACATGGTACTGCCTGCAACAATGTGAATAAAATGCGATACTGTTATTCAGTTTCAGTAACCAGATTATGAGGTAATGTTTATATATCTGGAAGCAGAATTAAGATATTTTCATTGTACAGAGGAATTGAAATGATGTATTATTTCCTAGAGCCTTTTAAAAAATATTTAAGCATCTCCAGGATCCTGACTTGACTACTTTTCACATCCAAGATAAACCTCTACGACAGTTTGTTTTAAAGACAATGTGTGGAAAACTTTTCCTCCTAAAAGCAAAAAATAAATTATGGGTGCTACAGGAAACCTGAATAAACATCAACACATTGGCTCAGTAGAATTAGAACAATTGCAAGGAGGCTGGAACTAGAACAATTAGAACAATTGCTGGAGGAATAGTGAGCTGAGGAGCACCCAACACTTGAAGTCTGTTCCACGGATAAAAATGAGTCTGGCCAACAAGAACCACACCTAGCAGAAAAACTTATGAAAAAGTCTCACATGCATGAGACGCCCTCAAGGAAGTATCTTTGTGCATGTATTTCTTATCTAGGTTTTCCTCTGTCCTAGCCACCACTGATGCCCTTTCTCCACACAGTCCCTCTGCGCTTACTGCATTTTTATTTCATCATCTTACTGTGTCTTAATACTCACAGGAATAAAAAATATGAAGTGCACGATTACTGAATATGGGAATAAAACAGAAGACAGGAAAAGTCCAAATGAGATGCTTACAAATGCTTACATATGCAATATGCAAAAGGCTGACTAAGGAAATGACCAGAGCATCGGACCAAGGGTCTGTGCAAGCCCACATCCTGCCTCCAACAGCTGCCAAGAGCAAGGATCAGGGAAAAACCGTAACAACATGACCAGTAAACATAATGCCTTTCTCAGCTAAGCTTTCCAGACTCCAGCTGTTTACAGCTCAGTAGCCATGTATCAATGATTCCTACTGTTGGAATTATTGTGAATACTTAAAAGGAAAGCTAAGGTTAGGTCATACACAATTATGTGACTGAAAAGCTACACACCATTTGTTGTATGGTTTTATTTATTTTTAAGTATTAAAAACAATTAGAAGGGGAAAAAAAGCTGTAAATTGGAGCTGGTAACAAGTAAACAAAACTGCAGTAAACACTTACATTTATCTTCTTTAAATCTTGAGTTTAATGTATAAACCTTCATCTCTATGGATGTAAATGTAGGTTGTAGCAGGATGCCACACTCGGTCCATATGTAGGAGGATCGGACCCGCAGAAGGAACGAGGCAGGCAGCAGCAGCTGAAGGGAAAACTAATGATACTTTATTCTACAATCTTCTTCTACCTTCTCTATCAACAATCCAACTCCATCTTATATACAGTTTGTACAAAGGCAAGAGATTGGTCATTTAGGTCACCACCTCTTCAACCTGGATGGTGAACACCACCATCAATGAATTCTCCTCTCAGAGGAGAAATAAGAAAAAACAATCTAAAAATATACATTGTTGATGGTGAGCTGCGTGAGAAAACAGGACCACAATGTCCAAACACGCACGAGCTAGAAAAGTGAGGACAACAGTAGGTATCTAAGCCAAGAACCTAAATGAACTTAAAACATGCTGTGAATTCCTTTACTTCCCTTAGATTTGACATAATAAGGAAACAGGAGGTGAGCATCAAGTTATACAATTGGCTTCAGGTTCTGAAAAAATATTAACAACCTGCAGCTAAAGGGAGTCTCTGCCTCCTCGGATGGCCTTTGGAGTACGTCCTTGACATCTATGTAGTTTTCTCAACAGAATGATGGTAAGCAGGACCAATGTAAATTCAATAAACAAAAAGCACCCAAATCCCAGTGAGAATATTTTCTCTAATACAAGTGCTTCATTTTTGGCTTGAAATCTGGCTCTCAGTGGTGACCAAAAAGAAACTGAAAACTAGAATTCATAATTCCCCTGGAAACTATTAAGAAATCATTCAACATAAGTATGGTTTTTACAGTTCATCCCCACACAGATTGTTCAGATAAAGGTCACCACAAGTTGAAAACATAATGATTAATAAAATTAATGTAAGTGTTTTGGTCAACTTGTTGAAAAGCAGCATTTTTTCAAATACAGCATACTTATTTCTTTTCCCTAAGACAGTAGTAGACAGCTACTTGACACAGGATTGTACAAAGCATAGAAAATGCTCAGTAACTTGCTGTGATGAATGCTGAGACCCAGAAAACTTGAACCTGAAAGAGACCCTCTTCTCACTCTTTCAAAAAATTATTCAAACTCTTCCCTTATGATTTCTCATATCCTTTAACTGCTTGTCCAAAGATATCCAGTATCACATACCATATGCAAACCAATTCCACTTTCAAGCTGCACATTCAGCCTTCCAGACTACCAACTTATATCCAAGGCAATTCTTTCCAAGTGATAACACAACACTCATTTTGGTAGTTTCTTTCTAAATTAAGTTAAAATTTTAATGGCTGCTGATTTTTTGGATGAAGTTACCCCTGAACTCAAGCCTACACAATGGGCAAGGGAAAACAGAGAGCTCTATGTTCTGTGAGAGGGAAAACGCACAGGCAGAGAGAAATAGGAAGTTGTATCTGTTCATGGGAATATAATCACAATAAAAGCACCAAATGTCACAGTAGAGTCAATAGACATAGATGTGCCACTATGTGCATCCATTACACTGTGCTGTCTATTTTTGGACTTGCTGAATACCAGTACAGATACTGGTCCATTTGGGAGCTAGTGACACAGAGGGCAACAGAAAAGCCTAAAAACATAGTTGGGAAAAGAAGGCAAGAAAACTCAACTACACAGAATAGTCTTTAAGTAGGAGTACCAGTTAAAAAAGGACCTACTGCATAAGAGAAATTTATGCTCACATGTTACTCTTATACTTTCACTTCTTGCCTGTTAAACTCCTACGAGCCATAACATTTTATCTACACACAGAATCTAAATCAATCTCTAAAAAGTTTTGAAGAGATTTCTATTTTGTTTGAAAAAAACCCACTTTTTTGGTTTCCTGCCAATCAAGGCAAAAAATAAGCCCTTTACCACAAAACACAGTGGGTAAAATTGCATTTGGTAAGAAGCAAAAATGGATGGGGAAGGTTTTATTTCAGCTTCACTTGCCACAGGGAGGGGGAAAGACATGGGAAAACTGAGGCACTAGGACCATAACTATCTATAGTGGAAAAATATGATGGCTGAGTGGGTCTCTTCTACAGAGCAATTTCAAATATTTTAGAGATAAATGTGTAAATTTGGGGGACAGAGATGCAGACAATTTCATGTTCATCTTGATTTTGCAATTCAGGAGCTGGTTTGTCAGCACGTATTTTGGGATTCTCAAGCTAATCCTTTCAAGAACTGCCAGCATAACCACTCAGACACTGAGCATCACCCCTACCAAAAGCTGCCCAGGAGGCACCAAGATTACACTACCCTGAAGGTCAAAAGACACCTTTTGATGGGAACTCAGACACTTTGGGATGCTGGCAGGGCAGCAAGGGAACTGTTTGTCCCACTGCTCACATTCACATGTTCCCTGGCTCTGCCAACAGAGAACTTGGGTTTCTGTCAGAAGGCGTTAAAAGAAAAAGCATCATCTCTCATTTTGCAGTTAATGGTTTTGACCTTGTTAATATAATAACAACCTTTCCCTTCACATTAAGGAGATTTTCTATTAAAATTTGTGTATTTTCATTTATAGGTACTTAGTGGACTATATTAAATATTTTATTCCACCAGCACTGAATGTAAACATTTTCCCCTTCATGATCAGGATATAAGCAAAAGGGATCCTTCTTCTCAGCCCTGAGTGGAGTCCTTTTCCCCGCCCCTCTCACAAGAACCACAGATTTTCCTCCTGCTGGCAAAAAGTCTAACCCATTTCCTGCTCTCTTCTGTAGTAAACAGAAGAGTCTTCTCTCATAAGCATCTGATTACAGACAAAAACAAGATTAAAGTAAAGGTGAAGTGAAGAGTCTTTGCTTCACCAGAATGTTTACTACACAAAAACTTGGATTTTGTAAATACTACTCTTATCTTAGATTCACAAAACAGAACAGTAATAAAGACAAAGGGAAAATCAGCAATGGAAGGACAGAGGCACAAGGGATTGGGAACCAGCTAAGGTTCCTCTTAGCCTAATAAATGTGAGCTCAAGCTGTCAGGAAAAGCAGCATGTTTGAAGCAGCACACAAAACTGTATGAGAGCCAGAATTTATCAAACTTCGGTACTTAAATTTAAGGACAGAACAAGTTTCTACAAATTCTTAGGCACAAAACAATCCAAACTGATAGCAACACCAAAGCATGCACCTGATTAAATTATCTGTGTCCCAATATGAGGCACCTAATCTGCTAACTTCTGTGTCAAGTCAAAATCTGACTTTTGGCATCAAGTTAAAATTTTAAATAGTTTTAAAAAAATACAGGGACATTGTTGGAACTGTCTTTGTACTAAAGGCAATATAATCTGCCTATTATTTTCAGGTATTCTTATGACATTTATCTGGGTCATCATGCAAAGCATTTAAACCATTCATCTGCAAGACCCTGTGGCACCTGTTCACTACAGCAAGTGTACTACACTTAGGATGCTAAATGTAAATTCAGTTCTGCTTCTGTCCCTGACTGCACACACAATGTGCAGGAAGGAAAACTGGGCATGACACCTACTGACAGACTTTGGCTTCTATTAACATATGACATGAAGGTCTGCAAGGACATTCTTGTAAAAGTCATCCACAAGTTTGCTTAGAATGGAGACTTAAGGGCCTGCAACCTATAGAAAGAAAAAAGATGCAAGCTGGGAGGGAAACAGGTAACCTCCTCAAAGTTACACAGCAGCTACTTGCTAATACTACAAATTGATTTCACATCTTTTTGAACATTGCTCAATGTCCTACGCCTGTACAAGACAGGCTGCCCCTGTGAATTTTTAAAAGGGAACACTCACAAGATGACAGAGGAAAGCAGATTAAATGCAATTGTCAAGGACTTACCTGAAAGCCTCTTGAGGCTTTCCACTTGTTTAGCAGACAGCACTTAGAACACATAACATTCTCAATACTAAAGCATCTCACTCAGATATCCATCTCAAAGCCTGAGACTTCTTTAACACAAAATTACTTGTTCCTTAGTACAATCCCTTTAGCTACTTCTGCTTTATCCTTCATAATGTCCCCTCTGTTTTAGGTGCCATTATCCATTTCCCCTTCTCAGAATCCCAAAATGCAACATTCTGCCAACATCAACATAACCGCATTTCTCCAAATGGAAAGCAGGTCACCAGACATTAACACATGACCAAAACTTCCTCCAGTCTTTAGCCACCATTACATAGAACCTGAACAGCAATAAAGAAGCAGCAATTTTTCCCCACATTATACTTCTAAATGTTGTGACAGGCATGTCTCTAAATGTCTGTAATGCACTAAGGCTATAGTTATTTAGCACTGAGTGGAGACAGGATACAATTCTCCTCTTCAACAGGACAGGAAACATCCTTGAGGCAAAGATATATTTTATAAAGCTATTTCCTATCCTCTCTCAAAAGTAAGTGAGCTTCAGTTCTTCCTGTAAATCAGAGCTCAGAGATGATCAGAAACTTGCTAAATTAACAAAGACAAGATATTAGGAAAGCAACGTCACTTATTTCTTTAAAATCACCAATTATGAATTCCAAATGATAAAAATGATTGACTGAAAAAACGTTGCTTTTATCTACCAAAGATTATATGGTTTAGTCAGATCACCCTTTCTTAGCTAGCCCTTACCCTATGAGATAATACTACTTAATCTGTGCTTTATTTGAAATCAAACAAACATCAGGTTGAGACACACATATCTTTTAGATGTGCTTGTTTTCATCAACACTGTCTAGGAACTCGATGCTAGAAGCTCAAATGGAGTGCAATTTGCAACTAAGTGCCCAAGAATAGTTTACTATTACAAATTAGAATTATAATTCAAGTTTCCTCTGCTACTGAAAGGAAAAAAATCACCACTTAAACATCAGAGATACAGCAAGGAAAGCACTTTCTGGATATATACTGCAGCATGGGTTTCATTTTTACACATACTTGAAAAATCATAAAGCCTTATGAAAAAGGCAGAATAAGGAGTTCTGTATTTTAATCAACATGGAAATAAACCCTGTAAGATTACCGAGCAAAATAGCCTTGTCGCCGTTCCTTCTTCTCTTCCTTGGTCTCCATTATTTACAGTGAAATGGGCAAGGTGAGCAGCCAAGCGTGAGGCTCTTTTTCCCGTCAGCACCTCATATCCAGGCAGAGTCTCCTGTATAGAACAGTCAAAACCAGGAAGTCCATAAATCAACATGTCAACAACAGCTACAAAACCCAAGAAGTTGTGACAATACAACAGACCCAGTGACAAAGAAATGTAAAACTTTAACCAATGTTTGCTGTGCAGCATCCATTTAGTATGTGAGACAAACCAATAAATGCACTCAGTTTCTCCGCAATGGAAGAGACATTTGGCAAAGCAGGCAACCCAAAGAGCAGCATCATGTTTTAAAACTCTAGAAAGATTAAACTACTTTCAAGTTCATATCAAAACATCTTCCAGGTCTCACGTGTTTTCCAGACAGGCAGATCAAGAAAAGTTTTGGAAATACATAGTACAAACGGAATAACCAGGAAGACATACGCTAGCCACTTTGAATTTAAATTTTAAATTACTAAAAATACTGTAAGATTGTGAGAGATCTGAAAGTTTTAAAACAATGTAAAAGAAAAAAGAGTGATCTACATTCTGTACTAGGTCTGACTGCTGTGACCAGTATACAAGTTCAAGCAACCACAGAGGGAGAAATAAGATGGACCTCTGACTCTCCAGATGCAATACAATCATCTTGAAACAGGTAGGACCAGGGAAGGTTATCTAGGCTACCTGAGAACTTAAAAAAAAACCAAAAAAACCCAACAAAATAAGGGAGACCAGTAACACTGTTTTTTGACATGAAAATCACCACCACTTGGCAGAATGCTGTAGCAAGGCACTTGGAAAACAGGAGCTGAGAATTTCCAAACTGCTTTATAATCACTGTAATCAACAACATGCCACATAAACTGCTGTCCAAGATCCCTGCCAAGATGTTTCATCATTTTCCCCTCCTCAACATATGTTTAACCTACCCTGATGGCTTGTGCACATGCACAAAGTAAGTTAACTCTAGAGTTTTTTATCAGTATTTCAGAATAAATTCAAACCATAAGTTACTACTAAACATTTTAGTCTAATGGGATGTATAACAAAGAAATGGAAGCCATATAAATTATGATTCATAGCAAAAGAAGAAAAAATCCTCTGGGACCTAATCAGTTCCCATTATTTTCCCCTGCATTAAAAGATCACAAGCTACAAACTGCCAGATGTCAACAAAAGAGATGACGCAGCAAAGACAGACTAATCTACTTGAAAAGCCCAAGAACAAAGCATGCTAGAGTCTACTAGAAATACTTGCCACGATTTTCTCCTTATTGATGGATGATTAGTCCACAGCATAATGAAGCCCATTGCTTCAAAATGCACTTTTTCTAACTCATTAGTTTTGAATACATCCAGTGCATCAGAAAGAATCAAGCTGCTCTCATTTTTACACATCAGGTAGTCTTGCAGTAATGGGTACTCTTTAAATGGCAAATAGCTGAATATCTGACATCTTTAGTTTTATGAAGAGAATATTATTTTACCCCTGCAAGGTAACACATGATGCCGTCTTCAACTAGATACAGAAACCTACATGACAGAAGCACAACAGCAGCATCAGAACAAACTGGCCTGCCCAGATATTCTGTCTGTATGAAGATACCATATACTTGCTGAGAATTCTGATGCATCCCTATCTTCCCTGTTGGGGCAGGTACTTGGATCTCCAGAGGATCAGAACTGGTGGCTTCATTAGCACTGCCTTTAGAATTACAGTACATCTTTCAAAGTGTACAATTACAACCTCTACAGCCAATTGCAAAGAGCTCAAAGAAAGAGGAACCACTTTTCCCCCTTCACCATGGTGTGATGTGGCATGGGGGCACTGACAGGCCAGAGCTGAGTCTCACACTGACACCAAGAACTATCAAATAATCCCAAAGCAGCAATATAGTATTAAACCCATGACCACAAGGACAGCAGGACCCATGGGAATGAGAAGAGGGAAGAGTCCCTCACCCCACTGAAATAAGACCAATTGGCATGAACAGAGGCAAGAGAGATCTGTCCTCCCTGCCCAATCCCACACAAGAGTCAGTGGCATGCTCTTTCCATTCATTCTTATCCTCTCCCATGATCTAACATTCCCAACCAGGGAAGTACCTGCCCAAGTCCAGGCTGGCAGACAAAGAGAGCAACTACTATCCAGGGAGCCAGGAGGAGAAAGCCCTGCCTGCCCACAGCCCTGTCAGGCCCAGTGCCAGAGCAGCCACCCCCTGCTTCAGCAAAAAGGGGCACAAAAAGGAGAGAGGAGCTTAAGCCTGGACCTAACCACAGATACTGCAGAAGGTGCCAGCACCAAACCAGTGAGGTGCTGCTCAGCTCCCCAAGTGTGAGGGCTGCTGTTTGCTCTCATCAGTGCTAAACAAAGCCAGCAATGCCAACATGGGTATGGAGCTTGTTCTTCTCACATCAGATAAATACAACTCCAAGTCCTTTCACAGGGTGAGCACAAATAAATCAAGAATTAAAAAAAATTAAATAATTATATTCATAACAGATGGGCACTCAGAAAATTGGACTGTTATCCAGACCAGACACAGCAAAGGCATTCAAGTGATTTTTTTTTCTTTCGCTAATAAAAACATACAGTAATACAATATCCAGTCACCAATTAAAGTAAATCTTCATAATAGCATAATTTAATGTCAGATTCCACTCTCTTGACCTAAAACTTACTTAGCTTACCTTCTTAGAAGAAACAATGATGTTGTTCTAGAAAGGCATATTAAAGTCTGAAAATTATACTTTGAAAACATAGTACTAAAAATAGCAAACTGAATAGGAATTCTGACTTCTTAAGTTCTGAGTTTACTTGTGTTGTAGGGAATTTCGTACTAGTTGCCTTAAAGGAAAAAAAAGAGAAAACCTAACAGCTAGGAGGAACATAGCACAGCCTGCAGTAATTGCTACAGAAAATTAGTATTCAGTATTTCTGAGAGGTCCTGTTCAATTTTAGTTTTTTAAAGCAGTAGCAGCACAAAAGTCATATTTACTTTATAGAATGTCACTGACAATTTAAAGTTACATCAAAAAAGGCAAACCTACTCCACACTTCTCCCCTATCTGTCCTTTGATATTTCACAAGAACAAAAAATCCAAGGTATCACCTGCTTAAAATGTTATTAAGGCTATATGATTAAAATGAATCTTGGTTTCCTGTCAGCTCCTTTCTGGTACAGATGAATACTGAATCAGCAGACTATTAAAAATGTACATATTTGGGGGATATTTATATGCTGAGAAACAGACAACTTACTCATATGTCATGAGTTCAGTCCAAACTCAAAGGATGACAAAGCTGGTTTTATATGAATTTCAGGCTCAGTTTAACCTTCTCTACACACGGAAAACAGAAGTAGACTGTGGAAAGCTTATATTACACATCTACAGCAATTCTAATCCTTTAATTAGGCATTTTCAAGGCAAACCAAACAATGCATTTCAGTAAGGAGCCTGTTAAAAATTTGCCACTCTCCAAATTTCGCTGGTGTCTGCACCTGATAATTATATAAAGAAAAGAACAAAACACATAAACATACACTGTTCTTTCTTATTTTAGTCCTACTGCTCTGGATATTTTAATTTACATTTACTCATTTCTGGATACTTGCTTTGTCTATCTAGTCTTGCTGCCAGGGAGCTCTGGGGATGTTACTGAAAATTTCTAATTAGGATGGGAATCCACCAACAAGGCCACAAAAAATTTAAAATGTTATAATCACAGGAACAGACTGAACTCCGGACCATTGATACCCACACCATTTCAACTGCCACCACATTCTCAAGACCTCCAGAATCTGCTTCCAGGTCGTGCTGTCCTCCCTGCAACCTGGCACTGCAGGACAGCAGCCTCCTGAACTAGTACATTCAAACTAGCAGCAACAGATGCTCTAAGTGCAAGGATAAACAAAGAGAACAGAAGATTAAAAACAAGTTAGTGTGTGAATTGAGCACCCTTTAAAGACTTTGATAAATTTATCAAATTTTCAGAATTCTTTTTTCTCCCTTTTCTTTCCCTTCTCATGCATGAAGAATAATGTACCTTGCTGCTTGCAGTTTAAGTAGTTCACATTTTCATGAAACAAGAAAAAGTCCTGCTTGCTGTGCTGGGGTAAGCACCCAGAAATCCAGTCTGCTGGCTCTAAAGCATCAACAAGCAATCCTTCAGTTGTGAGCATTACTTTCCAAAACCGAGCACATGAACAACAATACATCCCACAGCACAGGAAGCCAATGAAGCATCTGATTATTTTTAGAACATTCAGTGGACTTGATAGCTTTTCTCTGGCCATCTGTGCCCACTGCAAGTCCTGGAAAAACATACAGAGAAAAGAAACATGCAAGATCATGCAATTCTCTAGACATGTTTTTCATGATTCTGTAGAGTCAGAATCAACCCCTCAACCTCTCATCAGGTAGGAAAATTATGCAATTCCCTGCTTTGCAAAGGGGGAGCTGAGCTGTCAGAATGACCTCCACATGCTCAAATGAGAGTGGAAGAGCAACGTGTGCAAGTATCCTTCCAGCAGCTTTAGTTCTGCCTCAATAACCAGCTGCAATGAGAACACAGGAGGAGATTACTTTGACAAGGAAATAGTTATTATTTTCTGTGAAATTTAAACTGACTAACTTTGGAAACCAATAGCACAGTCTCGATTTTATCAGGCACTGCGGGCATATACGTAAGAATCATAGCTCAGATCCACAAAAGAAAATAAAAAGCCTAAATCTAACTCCTCTGAGGATCCAGGCTCACTCAACTCCTTCAGCAAGGAACAAGTACATAAACATGTAAAAAAACCAATTAATTGCCTTTAGGAAAACCAAGCCAAGGTAGTGTATTCCACACTTCAGCAGAAGCCTCATAATGCAAGAGACAATGGCAACAATCACACTGTGAACAACAAGCAAGGAAGATGAGAGGTCTACACACAAATTTTCCAGTTAGGAAGGCAGAGCAGATGAAGGCATAAGACTCCCAGTGAGACAGCCAAGCAGACATGGCCACAGAACGATGCAACAGGGGGACCCCGCTGTGCTGAGGGAACAGGATGCTGCCCAGACACACCACAGAGCTCGCTCTCCTCTGGTTGCTGGTACAATGTCCCACACAAAAGTAATTTTTTATGTTTGCTTCTCTGTTATACCTCTGCCCCTGAGACCACAAACACCACACACATCTGTTCACAGCACTGCACGCTTCCCATCACCTGCTGTACATTCAAAACTGGTCATATTCAGACACTAAAGCATTACTAATCACCTGGCTTAGGTCTGCAACTCTGCAACAGTGTCTTCTTATGAATAACAAGTCTTCTGAGTACATGTGCCAATTCTGACCCCTAAAAGATGCAGCACGAAAGATGACAAGGGTTACACCAATAAGCCAGTACTAAGACCAAAAAAAAGAAAAGGTATGTTTGTAGTACTTCAAGAGCAATATTAAAAAAATCTCTCAAGTTGGAAGAGTAAGAAATTGTAGAACAAATCACAGATAGAAGTCGTCTCAGTGTCTTAGATCTGAAATTGAACCCCTGGGGCTTGCTAGCTGTGCCTCTGATGAGCCCAAAGTAGTTACCAGAGCACTGTGCAGACGCAAATAAATAAAAACACAGACCATCCTTAAACAAAAGGCAACACAAACAGTTTGACATGGAAGAGGAGACATTTTAATTTGCTACTGGTCATATAAATGCCTATTATTAAGCTTCACAAGCCAAAACACTAATAACTCTTGCATTCATTTCCACAGACCTCCCATTTTTAAAACCAGGAAAGTGAATGCACACTTGTACTTTGTGAGAAATGCTAAACTGCAGCATTTCATTAATGCCTCTCTGACTGGACCAACCAAGCTGAGTTGTACTGCTTTTAGGTTCTGCTAGTATATTTTACTAGGTGTAATAGAAAATATAAAAGTTTCTCTATAAACACTACAGCATCTCAAGATGAAACATAATAGAAATGCACAGCCAGCAAAGACGAGAGTAAGCTACAACTTTTTTTAGTCTCTTCTTTAGGTGGAAAGACCTAGGAAAAAGTGAGATTGGAAGCTTTCACAAAAGTACCTAGACAAAGGAAGTAAATCACAGCACAGACTAATACATTCAACAGAATGGACAAAAAATTGTTTATTCTAAAGCTATCTGAAATATGGAATTATTTTAATTCCAATTAATAACTACAATTACATAGTTACATTATAGTTATAATGTATAGTGTACCATTAATTCTAAATCATTAGTGAGCTCTACAAAGAAGTTCCAGTCCATTACACATAACTGGAGGGTGCTAAATTTACCCAAGAGAGCTACTCTGCCTGAGGTTCACTCAACCCTTGCTCAGGTGAATAACCCTTCTCTATGCCTTTCATCTTTGAAGTATTACACCTGCCACGTTTCTTGTGACAAGGGTGCACTCTTAAAATCCACAAAAAATAAAAATACAAAAATTAAGAGGTGGAAAAAAACAAGTGTGTAAGCAGAAGCAATTTCTAGACTTCTTGTTCATATTAAACAAAGAACAGTCACAATTTCTGTGTTTCCAAATAGAGTGAAATAAAGAGATTCAATGTGGCTAGTTGCATGCTGTGGGCTCTCAAGGACAGTGATGGTAAGATCTGGAGATAAAGAAAACAAACACCCTCGCTCTTGAGGAACAGGATACAGTGTTTAGGAGTTTATTATCCCCCCTACAGTGGTGTAGTAAACTAAAAATTCAAGCATTTTCATTCCCTACTGATGAAGTAAGAACAGGGTAAGCTTAGATCACCTTCAGTGCCCCTACTGTATTTCCAAGAGACTGTCCACATGAACAAAGTTCAAATAAAATAAATGACAATCAGTGTGGCAGACACATTTCTGATTCAGAAAAACAACAATAACAAAACTTGATTCAGCTCCAAAGAACTCTCTAGACAAATTATTTCTGCCTTACTCAGGAAAAGGCTTTAACCCACTAACTCAGGCTGTCATGTTTCATACAGGGTAAGAGGAAGCAAATGCGCTACCACAAATTCCACATCACCCGCCAGGTTATCAAGAGACAAAAACACTGAGATTTAATCTTTCCTCATTGGCAGCTGAACATCACCAGATGCATTTTCCATACAGAGCAATGCATTTCACTGTTTAACTCAGCTTCAGCTGCTAAACAGAAACTGGTTACAAAACACAGCATAAACTATTAACAGGCAGAGTGCTATGCCATTCCAAATGTAAAAGTGCAGCACTGTTGGAAACCAGGCCACCTGGGAAAATTTTCATTTTCAGGTCAACAAGAACATTGCTGCAGATGTTTAAAAATAATTAATACCTTGATCTTACTGTACCTCCTGTTTCAACCTACCCCAATTCAATAAAGCATCAAGTCCAAGTCCTCTGACCCTGCAGCTTTTCACACTCACATTGTACAGATATACACAGTGTTGCCCTCTACAACTACCAGAAAGAAGAGGTGGGAAGGTGGCAGTCAGCCTCTGCTCTCAGGCAACTAGTTATAGGACACAAGGAAAGGACTGTGCCAGGAGAGGTTCAGGGTAGATATTAGGAAACATTTCTTCACTAGAATAGTGGTTAAGGATTTAACCACTTGTACTCCCCAAGGAAGTGGTGGAGTCACCATTCCTGGAAGCATTCAAGAAATGAGCAGATACAGCACTTTACAATATGGATTCAGTTGAAGATTGGATTTAATGATCTTAGAGGTCTCTTCCACCCTTAATGACTCTGTGATTGTATGAACCAAAAAAGGATGAAGTTTACCATACCCAGGGAGGGTAAGATGGACATCACTGTTCCCTCTGCCTGGAACATGTAGGCATATACACAAAAGACTTTTCATGGATGTGCTCCTCCACAATCAACTAAAACACCAAGCATTTGCAGTTTTCTAAAATACAAAAGACTGATGAACATTCAACACATCAACTAGCATTTAGACAATTCCCTTATCACTACCTTGCTGTTTTGTCAGTCAACCCTACCATGTTCCTTGCTCATGATCTGTTTAGTATTTCAAAGAAAGCACTGTATATCTGTTTTGGTAAGGTCAAGAAAGATACATACAAGCAACCACATCACACCCAGACCCAATGAATTACAACTTCTCTACCAGGTTTAAAAGGGCCATGATCAAGTCCTCCTTAGATTTCCCTCTTCCCATACTCAGAATTCTGCTAAAGGCCACTGGATCCACAGTGTCATATATTGCAGGCCTGGCCACACTCCAGAGTTGCTTCTATGAATTAGCTTACACAGGCCACAAAGTGGGATTTGCACTGGCGAAACAGGAGCATCACAGCAGACAGATGAACAGCAAATGGTGGTCAAGGGGACCCTGACCAGTCAAAGCCAAAAAATTCAGGCTTTCCCTTGTCTCAGGCGGTTAGAATCTGTCCATGGAGCAAGCAGCTGTCAGTTTCAAGTATTATTGCCCTTTGCCTTTCTCCCCTTTGCCCACTTCAGCTGCTTGGTAACACTCCTCCACCCAAAATTACCACACCAATGACTCACAGCAGACTCAGCAGAAGCGGCTCTGTATCCGCATTTCAGTTTATATCCCACCACACAGCTCACACCCCCTTCCAGCAGGCTTTGCTCACATGGCTGAGTTACAAGCACACCCTCACATCAGACAGACCTGCAGCAGAAAGCTTGGGCAGAAAACCCTAAGTGTGACTCCCTGAGCATCTGCTTTGTTCTGTGGGCATGAGCAAGCACACATGGAAAGATAAGTGCCAGCATTCATGGGATGACAAACAGGCTACGAAAGACAAACACATCACCTCAGCTTCACAGCAAAGTTGCTCTCTTCTCAGCTCTTTTCTCACCAACACAAAAAAGGCATTTATATGAAATGTAAATAAAGCTGAGGTAGAGCAAAAAGAGACTGGTGCTTGAAGACTCCTAAATCACAAAGATGTGGCTTGAGGCTTGGCACAATCATCTATATTGTCAATCACAGGTACCATAAATCACCTTCTGTTTACAATTACTAATTAGTTTAGGTCCCAAATGTTTATATTAAATATTCCCATTGTACTCAATGAGACTTGATTAACATGTTCTTAATGCTTTACAGGACAAGACCAGGCAACAAGAAACTCATGATGAACAAATCCATCAGTCTAACAGAAAGTATTAGAAATAGTCATTTTTTTACATCAAGCACATTTCCAACAATACACATAATCATGCTGTGAAAATTACTGGTAACTTCTCTTTAAAAAGCACCCCATCATTTTCAGGTGTTTAGAAAATGAACCTCAAATCAACCCAGAAACACTGAATTGTGAAAGGTAAGTATTAAAATACTTCATTACTTCAAAAAGCAACTAGACACAAAAGCTGCTTGAAGGTAAAATTGTAATTTTAAGTTTCAGCTCAAAACCTCTTTTTACAATTGACCCTGATTTATGCAAATTCCAGGTCATCGCTTCTTCTGTCATCTGCCTCCCAACTGACAAGCAAAAAGCTGAGCAGTGGGGGCAGAAAGGAGTCTAGCAGTAATGCAATGCTAATGTTTTCCTATCTGAAACACTGCTAACAGAACTAAAATGCCAGGTTTCCTTAGCAACCTGAACTGTGTCACACGTTTACACTGTATAGTAAGCAACATTGAACAGTTTAATTGTAACACAAAATCCTGTACATTTGTAATGTACAAAATTAACACTGGAAACCTTCACTATTTACTTTTCAGTTGCTTAACCTGCAAAATCTATTGCAGTCTGTTGAGTGTGACCTCGTATTACACCTATGCAGCTTCATAGGTGCTCCAATGCTGGCAGTGTAAGGTGCATCAAAATTACAATGATCAACAACAAACCAAACTCTCTTCACATTGCATAGACTGAATCCTGTTTTTAAAAGCAGCAATGTCTCTAATTATTGCCTTCTTCCTAGCAAAATCCCTACAGGCACTGTGTAACAGAAGATTATTTAGCTGTCTTGCCCTTCTAAAACATCCTGAAAACTTCTATTATCTTACCTTGTTTCCTTCCTCCACCTCCAGATTCCTGAGAACACTACACACAGCTGCTGACCTTGTACCGAGTCACCCTGCACTATATGCAGCGCAAAAACTCCCCTCTCAAATGGAATTCCCCTTGCTATACACCAGAGCACAGTCACATTTACCTGCTAATTAGAGAGCGATGCTTTGAGGAGCTGCTTGCTTCTCCAGAAGCACAAAAAGTTCCTTATATTTTTCTGTGTTCTAACCATTCGCGCACAGCTTGCTCCTCAAAATTATTCAGGTAAATTAAGTTCCCTATGTCTAGGTATGCAGAAAAGATAGAACAATGTTATGATTCATGCAGGACTGTTACATGCCATCCTTCCTGCAGCATATTTAACTGGGCTTCTACTTGCTCAACTCTGCATGTGTTCAATCAGTGAGATGATTCAGGGCTTAACTGAACAACAAAAAAGTTAAAAATACACCTCAATTAGGCTTGAGTACTGTTGCATAAAAAACAGACGTGTAGAAGTTTTCTGGTGAAGCAGTATGTATTTTACTTTCAGATTACTCAAGTGTTTTAGATATTATTATAGAACTGAGGTTCTCCTGTTGAACAAAACAGACTAATTTTGAAACTAAAATTCAAATATCTTACACTGATAATATCAACAAAGTAACTCAGCATTCCAAAGCTAAATATTTCCTTTTGCTGGAGGGGAAAAAACCAAACACCACAAAGTCAGAAAAATGACAAATAGCTTCATTTCCTCCAGTGTTGCATTTTCATGAAAGCCATCCATCTCAGCCACATCAACCAGGTGCCACAACAGAGACTCTGAGCTCTCTACTCCCGTACCAAGTGCATTCAGAGGGACTACTCACACAGTTTATGTTAGTGACACCTAAGCACATGTGTGCACAGCTGGGGCCCAAAGATGAAAGCTGCTAAATTTCTGTTCACCACAGGTTATACCTGACACAGCTGCTAACGTTTCAAACAAAACTTTGCATTCTCTTGTTTATAGCTACGTCAATGTAACTGCTTGCCCCTTCCCAAGCTGAATCCACCCAAAGCAGTTAATGCATTAACAAGTTCTGGATTTGGCCTTGCTTTTTTCCATGTTAAAGTACCTATTTTTGAGGGGACCATAGTCCTTCCCTTTTTGGTGTTAAAACTTAAAATTTGTCTTTGAAAATATGTTAAAACTGGGTAGAGACCTATACTTTAAAAAAAATACAAAAAGTAGCTTGCACCCACCCCATCAAGGTGCATTAGTGATTTGTAGTTAAAAAGGACTGACACATTACCTGTGAAAAGGATATTACCTCAGAGCTAGATTCATAGAATCAAGGATCATTTAGGTTAAAAAAGACCCTGAGGGTCATAAAGCTTAACCACAAACCTACTCACGTTCCTGTCAATAATTATGACAGGACCTAGGATTAAAACTCATACATCCAATCCCAAACAGATGGCCAGGCTGACCTCATGAACAGGCCAAGCTTCCACAAGTCAAAATTGCTTTTCTGAGATATCTGCATGCTGGACCCAGGGAAGTAAAAAAGAAGGGGGGAAAAAAAAGTGAAAAGAAGCAGGAAAAGAGATATGTTTCAAGGCCAGATAAAGTAGATTCCAATTTATAACACGTGTTGCTTTCATCCTAGAGCCTTTCATTCACTGTCTTTCATCACAGAATTCACAAAAAAAAAGTACATGGCATGAAGAAGAAACCAAAAGTTATACAACAGATGTAAAACAGAGTACTGTACAAGTTTTTATTTTAATTGCAATATAATGCTGACAGCAAAGCAGTTGAGATTTGAAAACAGTACTCAGTACTGAATGTGAAGTCCTGATTCCATGTGACATCCATGGAAGTCTGATTCTTTACAAAGCTTCTAGATCCAAAACAAAACCCCAACCACACTAAGGCAAACAAACGGAAAAACAAAACAAAACACAAATACTAAAAAAGCACAAACCAAAAAAAACCCACCACCTGCAATGAGAAGAGAACTTTTGAAGGACTGTTACCATTTACTAAGGGATGACAGTTTTTCCCAAGAAATGCATCTTGTAACTTGAAGCCTTTACATCCCAAACCCTACACTGGTCCACAACAAAATGGACACGTTACCAAGTAAAAAGAAATACATGTCTCCTCAAGCACCTTCAAAATCAGGTTTGGTGCTACAAGTGGCTCCTTCAGCTGCAACACTTTTCCTTTTGCAAACCTCCTTGGCTTTCCTCTTGCATTTGCACACACTACCCACAGCAGCCTTCAATCACAGCTCACTCCTAATGGAGCAAGGTCCCATTGCAGCACTGCTCTGCTCTGCCAGGTCTGAGTCTACATCTCCTTCCCTGGAGGAAAACAAAGAAACTAAGACACTCTGCCTTGCTCTTCTCATAAACTTAACTTGAATTGTGTTCATAGTTGAGCAGAAGGGCTAGGAACTGCTCTCCTGGATGCAGTGTTATCTCACTGCTCATCACCCTCAACACATGCCAGTGTGTGAGGTCTGGTTCATTCCTAGGGTTCACGTTCCTTGCTCTTTCCAGCCTCCCTGTAGAAGATTATTTCCTGGTTTTGCTGGACAATTTTGGTTTCAATATCAGTCTCTAGCCCCTTACCCCTAAAAACTGCCTATTATCTGCCAGGGTCAGCCTGGGACAGGGCTTAGAAAAGGACACAACTAGTTGACAAAACACTGAAACTTACTCCTCATGGAATAGGGTCAGGTGCACAGTGTCAGCAGTGCAGGAGAAAAGAAAACTGATCTTCATCTCCTTAATCTCTTTTCAGACAACCAGGGTGTTACTTGTACTAACACAAGTTACGCACTACAAACAGAATCCAATTTTCAAAACAAACAACCCACTTAAAAATTCGTCCTCTGAGGGATCAGTTAGCAGCAGAGACCCTTTTTAAGGAATCTGGAATTCCTGATAGAAGGAAACAAATGGACATTTGATGTGATGTGAGCAAACACAAGCCCAACAAAGGAGATTTTAGTTTCCATCCTGTAAGTATGACTGCAGCAGGACACAAATGCAGATGTCACAGGAAGTTCCTGCCTAGCCTCTGCACACTGATGCGATGCTACCCTCTATTCACCCGTAACTAAAAGGCACACCTAACCAAAAACCAAATTACCTGTAAGCCAAAGAAAATTTCTTCAGTGGATACCTAACCACAAGGACTGGAGAACAACTCATGGCACTGGCAGAAAACCACCCTCATCATTCCTTTGTGGCTCTCAATTTGTTTCCTCACTGGCCTGACAATGACTCAGGCTGCTTGTGACTTGATTCCAAATATTTGGGTGGCAAGAGGACTTTCATGTTCATCATCTGTTAATCATTTGGGCCAGATCTGCACAAGACTGGCACACAGCAGGCAAAGTCAATCTGTCACCAGATATCTGGCCACATTTCAGCTCACTGTTCCATAACAAAGTAAAAGTTTCATCTCCTTGGTTCTTCACCTATTGTCACCAAGATTTCACTGCTTACACCACATAGCTACCAGATAATACCTGCATTACAGAAGTTTTAGGAGCTGGGACAGAAGGTACGGACCAGATTTTATGTCACAGATTACGACAGCTCCCACCTTTAGGAGTCTTCAGCAGGTTCACTACAAAAGGCTTGATCAGCAACCAGGATGGGAAAAGGGAGTACAAAATGTCAAACAATGCTTATAGAAGAGTCTTTTTTAATATAAATTCTAAATACGCAAAATATCTTCATGTGTAAAATTATTATACAATTCAATGCCTCCCTCAATTCTCTGAACCTTTGTGAGAAAGTATGAAGGAAGAACTCAAGACGCTCTCTGGCCTACAGAGTTTTGCTGAGTTTGCTGCAGCTACCAAAATCTGCATACAGGTTAAACCTAGCTTTATCACAAGTACCCAGGGCTTTGGCATCAGTACAGCTGCTTAAAAAGCATTCTAAAAATGATACTTCTTAAGTTGAGAGTAAAATAAAGCCCTTGCCACCAGATTGGGGCACTACTTAACCATGAGCCAGTTAACTGCAGCAAAAGCCTACTGACACAGCACAGAAGCTGTGCCAAGCCACTGAAAACACCAAGTTGTTTCACGCAGCATCTCCTCCAAAGTAACAACCTAGGCAGGCCCAAGGAATTTCTGCAATCACAGCATCACCTGATCTGGCAGAAAGCTATCCACACCTCTTCCCCTCTGAATCAAGGTGGCAGTGATGCCTTGTGAATATTCATACTTCTTTTCTATCTGCTGCACTACCCTTAGAATACTTCAAAAGAAAACAAACTCGAAAATAAAACAGATGGCATGTGGGGCAGAGAGCAGAAAAAAACAGACTGGAGTAAGAGCAGACAGAGAGAGCACTGCTAGAAAAGGTTAAATTTACTTCAGAAAAATGAGTCAGGGAATACATTACCTGTTCTTAAGATAAGGCTGAGTTCAAGGAAGCAACAGCTCTCACTGTGAACTTCTCTAAAACAAAGCTGTGATTTCCTCTACCTGGTGCACTGGAACTGATCCTTGCCTGCAGTGTCTTACATTTTGAGGAAACAGTCCTCAGATATCTTCAGAAACACTATGAGAAGATCCCAAAATCAGTCACTAATGAGTGAGAGTACAGGAAGAAAATTTCCTTTGTAGAAATAATACTAACAAAAAGCTTTTAAATCCTAAAGTGAACACAAAATGAAACATAAACAATGCTATTTTGACATTGTAACCAAAAGATAAACACATTATCTTGCCTGTATAAACCGGTATAATTTCCCTGCTAAGCTTGCATGTTTTCTGTTCCTGTAAATCAGTTTGATATTACCATTACTTAAACATGGGTACTCATACAACCCACATTTCAAGAAGGATGCCGAAAAATCCCCTGCAAAACATACAGAGTAGCCACAAGAAAAGCAACAACAGGGAAGAAATGGCACCTTGGTGGATCTACACACAGCATACCAAAGAGAAGGCTGAATGCTTAATTACAGTTCAGGAGTACTACAGGGCACAGAATAACTGAGCAGGGAACAGCTTCACCAGCTCTGACAGAGGCATTGGGCCACACAGCACCAGGAATTTGAGGCATGCAGCCGAAAGCACAGTTCACCTCTAAGGATAAATAACAATCAGAAAGGCTTACTGACATTATGATGAGTACTCTACACATCGAAAAATTCAAGTCTAACCCAGAAGTCTTCATAAAGGATGAACTGCGGTTCCATGACAAGTCATTAATTCTCAGGTATCGGGAGGTCAGGAGGACGCTGTATGGTACTGAGCTGAAATACTGGTACTCTTTCTCCAAGCCTGGTCAGAGACTGGGAGTAGCACAGGTGCAAGAGCAAAGCATTGCACCTGGTTGTGGGCACTTTGTATGACCTTCTGCACTGGGGAGAGACTGCAGATACACAGCCACAATCCCATGCAAGGCTGCAGAGCCCAAAACTGAACAAACCGTTCCCAACATACAACTTCCAGCACCAGCACAACCACTCACACCCACCTGACATTTTGACCAGGAACAAAGACATACAGCTTTCCACCTACAATGGAAGGGTTTGCAAAGAAAAGCAGGAGGAAAAAAAAATACTTCTCTCTATGTGTTTAATATATCAATCTGAAACATTTTGTTTGGGAAGGGAAATATAATTCCTCTAGCCTGCTGTGAATTTTGTCACTAAGTCATTGTTTCATAAATCTGACTAGGAAAAATGACAAGGGAGTAAGATTTTAAAAGGGAAAAAAAAGGAAGAGAAGGAAAAAAGAATTGAAGACTTGTTTCTCCTACTCTGCTTTCCTTCCCAGTCAAAGGAAGTCACTTGAGTGCACACACTTAAGGACTTGACTTGTGTGAGCACTCTTGATGACTTGACTCATTACATTTCCTCTTTTTGGGAAAGCAATCTTAACCCCCAGGACAAACTCACACCACAAGTGGCAACATGACTTGGACATTTTCTTCTGTGAGGGTGCAGAAAAGTGGCAGCAACATGACTTGGATATTTTCTTCCATGAGGGTGCATAATCACTCACAAGAAGGAGTGAGAAGCCATCAACTTTGTGGCAGGCAGCCAACCCCACCACCAGTAACTCCACCAGCGGGTGGACACCTCACTAAAGCAAAACCTACACCTATAAAGCCTTTGACTTTTTTGGCTTATTGATCATGATGAGAAAGAGGTTTGTCAGTCAACTGTTTTTCGGATGATGACACTGAATTCCTTCTGCCAGCTGAGCTGAGGACCATGACTGCCTGCTGCTGAACTGGGCACCTGCTGAGACACAGAGGGCACCAGCCAGGTGCTGGACAGAGAGCTTTACCATTTCTCTCAGCATTGGTTATGTTCCAGCTTTCCTTTCATGCCCGCTGGATAGCAAAGGGAAATTGAGTCCCTTTGTCCTTCATTTCCATAATTATTGTTTGTGAGCAGCTTCAGCTGCCTAGAGCAGCAATTTCTTGTGTCAGATCTCACTGCAGAGGCTCACACTATGTTCTCACCTTTGAAATACCCACCCAAATGGGTGACTGCAGGGACTCACTCTAGCTGCAGAACTAGCAACAGGACAATCTTTTTAATTACCTTTCTGAAGACATGTTATCCTCCAATCCAAATCTCAAATGAATCCTCCAAAACTCTCAAGTGAATTCACTCCTGTTTGAATAGAGGGGTTTATTCCCTAACACTTAAAAGAGATTTGCAATCTGACCCCTGAAGTCAGGACCGTAAGGTAGCCAAATATCTACTAGGGCCAGTCTCCAATCAATTTCAACCTTTTCTTTCAAAACCATGGATACACAAAGCAACAAAGTCATATTCTTAGTAAGACAAGAACTGTTCCAATCAATTCTAACTCACTTGGTCTCCAAAGGGAATCACTTATCATTTCAGCAGCAGATGTGACACATTCAAATGGGAGTGTGGCTACTGCTGCAGTGAGAACAAGGCACTGGGCAAAGCCAAGGAATGAAACCCAGAGACTGCCTCATAACCAGCTTGGACAAATCAGGTATTCCAGAAGTGTTTCTTTTCCATAACATAATGTGCAACAAGGAAAAAAAAAAAAAAAGAAAAGTCATTAGACAGCATTTTGGCTACAAGCATTACAAGCATCTACTCCGATATAACTCTTCAAAGGATCAACATTACTTGAATATTTAGGTCCTTAAAATATTTTATGTATATTTATGGACATTTTCTAGGTAAAAGGATGAAAAAGAGGGCAGTCTAAAATGCACTGCAACTTACATATTTTTTATCATGACTTACATTTAAAGATAGATATTCCCGATAAAGTATTTTCATTCAGAAAGTATATATTCATGCATACTTATACATACATTCGTGGCATTTTCTATTACCTTCTCCATTAATTTTCTGAAAGTCTGTGTGTGTACACGAAGTATCAGATGGAACAATATCAGGAAATTATTACTTCCATACTGTGTAAACACTAGCTGATACAATATGCAGGCAGAGCTCATCAACACACATTTTAAGTATCACACAAACACAGGCCCTTAGACTGGGTCATAACATTTGAAGCAAACCATAATCGATTAATGGGCACCTATCCATCTTAAAAATCCACCATTGTGCATTAATACAAAAAATGTACCTAATGGGAGAACAGCAATTGTAGCATGTAAGGTAAACACAGGCTAATAGCCTGCTATGAATCGAAGTGTTCATCATCTCATTTCGTCACCTAGGCGATGAACAGTTACTGCATCCTTTAGCACCACGATATTGCACACGCATCACCCAAGATACAAGTATGCCACTCCACCCGTAAACCAACTCTGAAACACTGTATGATGAAGGACAGAGAGGAAAGTCCATTGCACTGATTAAAAAGACAAAAATCAATTACTGACACACCTTTGGAACCCGGCAACACTTCGCAATCACGACAACCTAAGGCTACATAAATTAATATATATAGAGAGAGCCTGGAACATTCCAGTATTTCATCCGAGACCCTGAGAGGGAGGAAATAAACGAGGCTCAAAGCCGCGAAAGCCATCTCGGCTGCACGAGCTGGGTAGCGGCAGCAGCAGAGCTCACCGCGGGTGCCCAGGAGCAGTACCCAGGGCGGGCGGGCAGGTCCCGGCAGCCGCCCCGCGCCCCCGGCCGCGCCCGCACGGACACACTGCGCCTCCTGGGCTGCGCTGCCGCGCTGGCTCCGCGCACCAGCGAGCNAGTCATAAAGCCCAAGCGCCGGGGTCTTCCTCTGGAGGGGAGTTTTCTCAAGGGCGATGCTAAATCACAACAACCAGTTTTGGAAACTGAGGTTAACCAAAGCCTTTAGATCCGTGGGAAACTTGAAAAGCCTAGAAACCTCATCTGCTGTTTCTACACTGTCCGCCAGTAGGCTTCTTCACCCAATTCTCAGAAAACAACTCTCGCTATATTTACCAGAAACTCTGCTCCCTCCCCGAGATAACTGCAGGTAACCCTTGCAGACGTTTGCGGCTAGCCTAAACAAGATCCAGCTTCTTTTTTCTTCCTTCGGGTAGCAATCAGCTCTGAAAGACTGATTCCAGTCTTTCAGGCATTGTAACAAAGGCATTGTAACACTATTAAATTCTAAATTCTGCATGACAAAAACTCAAGCCTGAAGACAAGCAGATACCTGCATAAATGAAAAGGTGACATGAAGTGTACACATATATAGGGAGATGCTAAAAGAGTGTGTCAAAATAACAAATGGGGCACAGGGGTGCGAATCCAATTAGTTTTAATTTTAAATAAGAGATTTGTCAGAGGCTTTTTTTTTTTTTAACAGATGCTTAGAAGATTTATTTCAAAAATGTGTCGTTTTCAGGACCAAATGCATTTCCAATACAGACACAGCCATCTCCCACCATTGCCATTATCCTACTTGGAGCATATGCTTGCTACCAGTCAGTGTCACTACTGGAACAACAACTGTCTCAACTCCTCCACTAAATTTGCTGCTGCACTTTCAGCTAAAATTGAAGTTTCCATCTGATTTTTTTTTTACCAAAACAGTTTATTTTACAAGAGACAGATTTTCTTTGAAATGTAGTCTGCTGCTTAAAGGATACGTCTTATAACACGCTGCGGTTAGTTCATCTTATTATTACCCAGCAAGAGATGGACAAACACAAAGTTACTTTGGTTAAAATCTCAAAGAGTTCACTGGCACAAGGGTTCTCTACCACCACACAGAAGAAAGGGGCCGTGCTCTCAGTTACTCTTCCAGCAGTGCTTAGATAACAAAACTAGGAAAAAAAGAGGAATAAGAATAGTAGTACTGTTTACCCGACCTCCTTTGCCAAATTGCAGAAGCTACAAAGCCCTATCCATCAAAGTGGTGGAAACCGTATTTATCTCTTAGCTGCACTTGCACAACAATGACAGTGACTAACACCTTATTTTAGCTCCAGAAAAGTTATCTCTGTCTTAATGTACCAGTCTGCTGTCCATCATCATTCCAAGTACAGTCACCTCTATTGTACAGCGTAGAAAGCTCTATGAAGACAATGCATAAACTCCATATAGCAAAGAAACTACGCATTCCTGTAGTACTTATGCTGCCCCGAGCATACTAAATACATATTCTAGACTGCTGGCATGGGGGAGAAATCACTCAAATTCCTGTCAGAGCAGCAGGATAAGCAGACTAGGACTGGGAGAGAAGCCTCATACAAGTTCTGGTTGTGGCACTGTGGGTTATTGCCTATGGCTCAACCCGCAGGCTTCATGTCATTGGAAGAACTTGTGTGAGTGGGACGTCATACACCCTTTTATTTTACTGAACCTGAAGAACTAAGTAATGCCTGCCTTTCTGTTGCAATAATGAACATGAGATAGACAGATAATAGGTAGATTAGACATACACAGGTCATCTTTGAAATAAAATTTAGTTTTAGTCTCTCTGCAGTATAGAGGATAGCAGACAGTCTGAATGGTTTGATCTTTCCCATGGCAACATGTTCCTTGCCAATTCATTTGAATACAAATGCTCTGACATCATTTGATTGTCTTTGTGGTATTAATGCTTAGAATATCTTTACCTGAGAAAATCTTAATTTCATGTTACTCTTTGATTTCAGGATTGGGCAAATTTGTTTTATCCCCGTTTGCATTATTTTGATGGAGACAAAATGTAAATTTGCTATTTTCATCACTTTCAAATTGTGAATTTTTACCCTAGAAAAAGATTTCTCACACAAACTCACATGTATAACCACACATGAAAGATAGAACAGATTTGAGATACTGAAATACTATTTAATTGGGCTTTGATTTCTGCATCAGTGTATATTAACGCACTTGCATAGAAAAAAATGCTAGTATGTTTATAGCCTGCATTCAGATCAGCTTACACTAATAGCAGAAAAAAATACTGTATTGCTCCTGTAGTTCATGTAGTTTTTGTTTCTTTTTTTACATCTGTAATTGTTAGCTTACACCTCATTTATTTAAGGAAGACAACCTGACATAAAGAATTACACTGACAACCTTGAGTACTATAATGGTCCAGTTTTGGAAAGATATAAAAGTAAAGGTGACACCAATCTTTTTTTTTTTGTTTTCCATTATCAGCCCTTCTGGTTTTGTCTATTACTCCTACCATTATTCAATATGAAGTAGTCACAAAATAGGTTTCATACAGACAGACTTTTATGCATACATAATTGAGGCTCTGCTTGATCCTACTGCACTGAGGGCTATTCTTAGCCTGGTTTCTTCAGTTTATGTAATGATGAATTTTCAGAGTGTCCCCAGCTCACCCTTTAACTTTGAATTGATTGTCTAGATATAACTCAATGTGACTGAGGTATTGAAATTTTCCACAAGTTTTACAAAAATGAGGAAGTGACCATAGCTTGAAACTTTTATATTAAGTTCTCCCCTAATAACTGATTATGTGCACCTATTTCTCTGTCTAGAAAAGCAAACCAGAAGTAGCTTCCAAAATGCTCAGCCAAAGAAACACTATGAAAAGAAATGGAATTTGCTGAGATACAAGAGGAGATGACAAAAAAAGTCCTATTTGTTTCAACTAAGGTATCTCAGTGGGCACTGGATGAAGCACCTCACCACCACACTTTATCCCAAACCCCAGAATCACGTGTATTTTAACATGGGCTAAAAGGGAAAAGAAGCTGACCCAGGCTTTTCTAAGTCAAATGCAGTCAAATGCCGAGGAAGAACGGAAGCTAAAGAGAAAGAATACAAGAACGTGTGAAAGTATTTATAAAATACTGCTCGTTGCTCCCCCTCTCGTTCTTCAGGATCATTAAAATTTCCCCCGGGACAAGGACAGCGCCCGAGCCGCGGCGCTGCCCGTCCCCTGGCGCCGCCAGCGCCACACTGCAGGCACAGGGAGCCATCCCCGCACGGCCTGGAACGTGCCCCTGCAGCTGGCAGTACCACAACAGCTGCAGCGTTTGGACAACGCCGCTTCAGGTTTTCCTCACATTATTTCTATCACAACACTACCGCGGTTAAAACAGATACAGTAAGTACAAACTACAGAAGAATTTTCCCCCCAGAAAATCGTTATGATCCAACACTTAGGTTATCAATCTGACCATACATGGAGATTAAACATAAAATAGCAAAAGACTGTGCATCATCTCTGCCTTCCCTTTCCTTTCCACTTCCTTGAAACTGGGATGATGTACAATTACAAGTCAGGCGAATTTACAGAAGAAAATCTGATACCAAGACTTTCTACATGAAACACACAGTTGAGGAAAGAGAGGACTGATAAATGCAGCTTCTGTGCAGGGTTTTCACTACAGCTGAAGCATGCACCCCAGGTACTAAAGAAAATTTGTACTTACCATTATATAGTACATACATACTCAATTTATATACTTTCCATAACCTAGCACGTTACTTTGATGTTATTCTTACTCATTTTTACATCGTAAGCCTACACATCAATCAGCATGTCAAATTAAAGTAATAGTAATATCTAATGTATTCATATGGAACAGACAAGTTAATTGCATGCTGCTGTGCAGTTTGAATTTAAAGGAATCACTCTGATTTTTCAGGTTCCAAAATTCAGCCTTACCTACCAAATTGTGACAGCCATGGTACAGTGGTGCCTCTAACACTGAATGCTACTCACTCGGTTTCACAGGCACACCAGCGTTAAGTGAAAAGAAACATCGGCCTCTGACATTCCTTTCCTGGTGCTTTAGGGAAGATCATTCCTCTCCAGCTACCATCTCAGAGATGCAGGCACAGGCACTGGCTGCTTCTGTGCTGGCAGGAGGCTGAATCGCTGACAGTTTCACTGATGCACTTCTCTATCGGATACAGGAAGCCAGAGGAGAGGCACAATCTTTTGTCAGTGCACATGACTTGTACAGCAAAAAAAGCCATTCCTAAAAATAACTAGGCAGCATATGACTCTCAAAGCTATTTTCCTGGTGGTCTAGTGGTCAGCCCTCACCTCTTAGGTTAACATCAAGGAAAAGATTTCCTATTTCAGTAAATTTCTCTTGTACATACCTTAGTTTTCACTGCTCCTGTGGATGTAAACAACAACCCTTTCACTGCTCAAGAGAAATTTAGTAATATATATTACTCATTTAGAAAGTAATTTGCTAACTGTTAAGCACAACAGAGCAGGATTGATTTGTTTCTATACCTAACAGCTTTCTAGGGCATGCACAAAACACATTTGCCCACCCTGCCATCAGCCTAAGATCACATTTTTCACAGGCTCACCTACTTTTCTGAAATTGTCAGGGGGAGTATTTTGTCTCCATCACTGAGGCAGCTTAAGAATCAAGGGGCTCACCCCTGCCTTCCTCTGTGGTGTCACGTAACAGAGACACTCTTAAGGGTGACAATGACCATTCTGTAATATATATCTTCAATCCTGCCAATGCAGCTCTGTGGGCCTAGCCTAGTTCTAACTTAGCTGTCTCCAGTGCTACAGCCACAGAAGTCAGTACCCCTTCAAAATCCACCTGAGAAGCACCCAGAGTGGTGAAGTCTATGCTTTTAAACACAACACTGTGGACCTAGTGGAGTACACAAACTCTTAAGGCTAGCTCAGTTTTCTGCAGTATAACCACCTCAATATCTGGCTGGTGTTTCTTGCAGGTTCCACTCTGTAGGAAACTAGGTCCCACTTTGCCTTTCTCTTCAACAATGGGCACAGATTACCTGCTGGGTCCAGCTGACCTCTCTCACCTAAGCACACCCCTCTTTGCAGTCGCCTCAGGCCACAGTGACACCTCAGCCTCCAGCCCGACTCAGCTTTGGCTCCTCAAGGCCTGAAATGCCTTGGTCTTACCAAGGGGGATGCTGTTGATCCCACACATGTGAAAAGCTGTTCCTGCATATGCAAGATATTAGATCATATCTAAGAGGGCCTGATTTTAACCTCATAATTTGTTATGTCTCTCACTGCACAGTAAAATTGCTGAATTTAGACCAAAGAAAGCTCCATCACAATCAAGACACACATTTTGTTCAAGACTGCTACGGTGAATGTTTGGTGATGAAATGAACCTTTGGCTGAGCAGGGATGCTGATGAGATGGAAACCAAACACCTTCAAACTTCTTCATTCCTTCTAAAAGAAAATTATCCCCTTAAGTTTGTTTTCAGACTCTAAAGCTTTTAAAGATCAGCTAATGCATATTTACACAGTCCACAAGCACACAGTCTGAAGCTTATCTATCTTAACACAGAAACGTTTTTGCATTTCAGAGGCAAAGGGCTTGAGAACCAGAGAAATTTGCTTGTGCAGAGCCAATCCTCCTGCATTGTTGTTGCACACTGCCTAAATAGGGAAAATTATTTTTGCTAGTACAGCTCCCAGATCTTCTATGCTCATGTAAACATGCCAGAGGACAGAGCTTTTACACAGAGGTTAGCTACAGCACTGGCCGTTTTCATTCCGCTCACACAAACCCTACCAAAAAAACCAAGGTCACAAATTAGTATCTATCATGTGAGGAGGCCGCGGCAGCGCAAGGCAAGCAAACACCGACCTCGATCCCCTCTGTGGAGCCACTGGCTCCCACCTGAGAGAGGCCTTTGGAGCCGCTCTCCCCTGCAGGCCGAGCACTGGAGCCCGGACAAGCTGAGGTGTTTCCACAGCCTGCTCGGGGAGCGACTGGGCCCGCGCGGGAGGACGGGCCACGTTCCTCCCCTCCCGGCAGCCGCCGGCCAGGATGAGCGGTGCAGAGCGCTCGGCTGACGAAGCCCCGCCTGCAGCCGTGACAGCGACACGCCGTACGGGGAGGATGGTGTCAGGACCGGCTTGTAAGGGCAACACGAAACGAGGGGAAACAACCGCGCGAAGCCCGCGCCTGCTGGGGCGGCGGGAAGACCGCTGCCGGAAGGGAAAAAGAGAAGGGGAGTCGGCGCCGCCCGCGTGCGGCCTCCTGCGAGCCCCCGCCCGTGCCGCGGCCGCGCAGCTCTTGCCTGTGGCGCTGTGGGAGCCACTCCCGCTCCCGCTGCGGCACCGCCGAGCTGGCCACTCCTTCCCGTCCGAGGCTCCGTCCCGTCCGGTCCCCCACCACCATCCCGCCTCCTGCCCACGGCGAGGGCCCTTCACCAGCCTCGCCTGAGCGGCCCCCTCTCTTCCCCACCCCACCGCCGTGATTCTCTTCCGTGGGGTGGAATGCAACGTCCGTCTCCACACGTAGCTGATTCCAGGACCTGGTACTGCCTGGAAAGTGGGAGCACAAGGAGAAAGCAGCGGCACAAGGCAGATGAAAGAGGGAGGGAGATTGCTTTGTCATTGCTTCTTTACAAAGAAGTGGTAGCACACTGACAAGGATCCCTGGTGGTCTAGTGGTTAGGATTCGGCGCTCTCACCGCCGCGGCCCGGGTTCGATTCCCGGTCAGGGAAGACTAATTTTTTTTTTTTTTTTTCCCCCTTCATCTCTGTTTTGTTTTAGGATTCTCATTCTCTCCGGCTCTCTCCTTCTGCTCTTGCAATTCTGGGACCACTGGCCGACTGCTGTGCGAGCCGGAGTCGCGGGAGTTGTAAAGGCGCCCCTGACAGCTGGGAGGAATCCTGCATGAAGGCCGTGCGAAAAGTCTCAGCGCCCTGTGGTTGTGGGCAGGGGAAGCCTGGCCAAGTGCAGCATCTGCCTGAAAATCTTCCCGTCACAGTCACAACACTGCCCATAGGCATCCCATGCGCATTCAAGTCAGCAGAGGCCCTGCCTAGAGGGCCACATGAAGTTAGAAAGAACTTTTTTTTTTTCTCCATCTGCTCTAACAGCTTAGGGTGTTCCCACACCTTCCCCCCCACAGGTGAATGGTCACTTAGTGCTATCACGAATCTTTGAACTGTGGCAACAGGGATCCAGTAGGGGCTGGAGCATCTCTCTTATGAGGATAAGGAAACTGGGCCTGTTCAGCCTTCAACGAGACAGCAGAGAGTGGACCTCATCAATGTCTACAAGTATCTGAAGTGAGGTGCCAAGAGGATAGAGCCAGGCTCTCCTTGGTGGTGCCTGATGCAAAAGCACCACTGGAAATAATGGCTTAGGCTGCCTTTCCCAGGGTGTGCCAGAGCCTAGGCTGCCCTCCACTGCACATGGGAGTGTCTCATGGGAAAGGTCCTCCACTATATTTTTTATTACAAAGAAGCTTCAAGGCGGTACAAAGGAAAGGGATCACCTTTGCTCTAAGGCAGAAAGCAAACAATCAAAAGGGCTGTTGTCACACTTCAGATATAAAGAAAAGATGCCACCAAATTATAGTTAAACACCAGGTCTACAGGTTGCCACCCAAGGAATTACTGCATTCCTATGGCTGGAAGTTCTTAAGAGTGGCCTGGACAGGTTATCAATTCTCTCAGACTGGGACAAGGGGAATGGCTCAGTGTATCTCCTAAGGTCCCGAAAGTCACAATTATATTATTTCATCCTAAACTTTCCCCTATAATTAACAGTTTAACTGTTAATTAGAATTGTGTTAGGGCTCTGAGATTCTTCTCTCCCTCTTTGATCTCAGTGAAATGCCTTACCAAGTTGGTGGAAGAAGTTGCTGCTTTCTATGTCTGAAAATGATGAGCAATTTTAGAGGCAGCTAAAATGACTACCTTCCCTGAAAAGGCATATATATGGTTTCATCTAATTGGAACAAAAGAAGCATTTCCTTTTGCTTTAACTCATTTTGTAGTAGGACATTTACATGTTCTCAGCACTGTAAGTCCAGCTTTAGAGTCATCTGAGAAAAAAAAAAATCACATGTAAGATTTTAGAAACTTGTAAAACCCCCAGAATCACTCTTGCACACAATAAAAGAGTACTTTCCAATACTTACTTAGGAATGCTGCATAATCTCTGAAGAAGCTATCTAATGGCCTTCAAAATCCCTTTTCAGTCTGATGCCAGACTTGAAACTTGCCCTTGCGCAGACAGCAAATATCCACCCAGCAATGAGTAGGCACCAGTCCTCTTGGCTGGTGTCCTTACACTTCAGGTCCCACTGTCATTAAAGGTGTCTTGGTCTGGAATGAAAAGAGGCCAGATCAATGTTCACCTTGAGCATGTGTTGAAGAGTGTTATAGCAGTTTTTGATTCGTTGTTCCTGGACCTTAGTGATGGAGGGAAGGAACTGGGTACTTGTTTTTAAGCGGTAGAAGAACCATCCTTCCTAGAGCTTTTGTTGATATTTTTGTTTTACATGAAAGGTAACTCATGATGCTGGCACGCTGAAGCCCCAGAAAAGGTGGGCTGTTTTACAGAGGACTGGCAGTACAATCAAAAGCACATCACAAAAGCGATCTGGCTAGAGCAGAGGTATTTCAAACCAAAAATAAGATTATTAATAACACATTTTGAAAGTGTAGCTGAATTAACTTTTCACTGTGATAGATTTTAAGATACTGGCTCACAAGTACTTTCATTTTGTTCTTCCTCAAAAGTGTGACCAAGTGCTTTCCATGTCACAGCGAAGGTTTACGGGAATGAACTGCAGAAGAAATAAGAATGATAAGGAAGACAATACCTTAACTGTAGATCAACTTAAACTAGCAGCTGAGTCAACTTTTCTTTCTTGCTACCTCCTTGAAGTTATAGCCCTACATTACTTCCACTTTGTAAATTTTTTCCAATCTTATATGAATTATCTTGGCTGTGAGTGAACATAAAATTTTGCATGACTTTTGCAACTAGCAATTCTTTGGAAAAGGAACGTTCCCACTTTTTTTTTATAGGCATATTTTCTACTTGCCCTTATATTTCACTTCTGTCTGAAGGGCACAGAGTCATGCAGTCGTTAGATTTATTCTGTTCCCAGAACATTCTCTTGGCTGCTTATCGCCTTTTTGTTTGTTTTATTGTGGACATAAACAACTCCGTGGTATCCTCCACAAGGCAACGAGCCTTTGCCTGTTGATATAAATGTCGGAACACGCCACGAGGTGGCATCCCGGTCCTGTGTCTGCCACCACCCGCCCGCGGTTCCCGGAGCAGCCCCTCCTCTGGAGGTTTGAAACTCAATTCCGTAAGTTAACGTTGGGCCCGTTTCGTTCCAGTAAGCTACAGACTAATGAAGGATTTCTATTTGCTGATAAAGCCAATTTCATGTACAAGTGAAGCTTCTATTAAGGCAAATCACAGCCTAGTTTCTGGGTTGAATGCTGTACATGGAAACTTTACAAGCTGTCTTTAAACAGTCTCACTGTAACATTAAAAAAAAAAATAAAGTCACAAAGTATTATAATGCATGTGACTCGGACTCTATCACCTCATCCTGTCTGTGGCATTAATACAGTGATGACACATACCATTACCAGAGTGACAAAGGACCATGTGTCCTTGAACATGCTCACCCCCACAGACACTCTCTTAGGGGTCAGCAGCACCTCTGCTTTTTTCACCTGTAGGTTTTGAACTGAAGGTCATGCAGAAAGTTTGTGCCAAGGTGAAGAAGGGAACCACAATTTCTGCATTCCAGGTCAGGATACCAGGGCATCAGCTGCCCAAGGACACAAGATAAGATCTGGTTTTATTCTCTTCCCTTCTGCATGGATTCACAAGGCCGGTGAGCCATGGGAGCAGTCTGTGCTATGACATTAATGCTGTCACCATGGCACTCAAAGGACACAAACAAGGCAAAGTGTTTATTAAACTGGTGGGGAGAAGGAAAACAAACCCCAAAAGATTTTTTTCAGGTACATAATCCTTTTTCCAGGCTTTTTCCCCCATCCTATTATTTATCCCAATATTCTTTCTATATAATATTGATGTCTTAAAACATAACCGTAAATCTCTTCCAGAGACAAAGATTCACTATGAAACATGTTCTGGACAGTAAGAAAAAAAATATGACAGCCTCACTGCACATTCTCCTAGGACTGTTCCTTGAGAACTACAGTTGGAAAATTTACTCTGAATTGTGTTTTAAGAGAAATTATTTTATGCAAACCAAGGCAGTTTATTTAAGGAAACATTATTGAAAGTCCACTACAGATTTAATTACCACTCGCAGAATTAGATAATACTATCCAAGGACCATTTTCCAGCAAGTCCTTTTACAGGAGCAGCTGCCATGTCCTATTAAGAAGTACTCTGATCATGAAATTATGAAAGCTCTGATCCTTTTAAAAGTCTGAACTTCTTCTCTTGCATGCTGCAAATCTGCTTTCTAGATCCTTTTTATACTGCCTTGTGGCTACAGTCAGTCATTACCTTCTGCCTTTCCATGCTTTGTTTTTCTTGTGCTCTTCAGATTAATCACACTTTAGTAAACTATATTGACAATGTTATTATGCTGTGCCTAATTTTTTTGTTTTGCTAGCTGAAAAACAGAGCTGAGAGGTGCCAGTTTCCCCCCCAAAGCAGGAAAATAATAACAACTATAAATTGGTATTACAACACATGCTCTGGCTGGTGGTGCTGTTTTGTCTGCTGCATGTAGCAGGGAATAGAGCAACCCAGACAAAGACAAGGGAGCTGGGCTGATGGAGGGTGGCCACAACAGGGTACCTTCATGACTGTCCACCCAAACTATGCCTGCATCTTTTGCAAGGGATTTTTTTACAGAAATTACAACTCTGTATTCCATAACTGGCATAATTGATATTGTGTAAGCTGCAGTTCTGCACAAGAGATCCAGCAAAATAAATGAAAAAACAGAAATGATCTTCCTGTCTGCTCAGATAAGAAAGTACCTGCCTAATTCTATCAGGATGAAGTTTTTCAGTTTGTTCATTCTCTACCCTAAGCCAGGTAGTAGGTCTCAGTTTCATATTTGTTGGGACTGTGGCCTTGGTTCAATCAAAATGGAGTTCCTTGCTGTAGCCTGCAAGCGCTTTCATCCCTCCTACCACACTGTGCTCATCTCCCCTTAAGTAACCAGGCTGCAGCAGAGTGTGAAGCAAGTGAGAAGAGGAATATGAGCTCCTGAGCTTCTATCACCATGACTCCCCTGCTTGCTACAAGGCTCACAGGGAGCCTGTGTGTACATGACAAACCCAATTCTGAAGTGGTCTCTCTTGGGTTTACCATCAAGTGTGTCTTTGGTGAGAAAGGAGTGACGGGTAGCTGGTGGTTCTGCTGTGGATGCTGGCAAAATCCAGCTATCTTAAAGATAAAACAGGTATCTTAAAATCTCTTCTACCTATTGTTTATTGCAGTTTGCTGATCCTCCTTTAAAAGTAAAAAGCCAAATGATTAAATGTAATTTTGAATTTTACTTCTTTTCTGGTCATCATTCAGAGAGGCTTTTCTTACATGTCATCCATAATGCCATCAGAAATTTGCCTCCCTCAATAGCATCTGGGCACCAGGAGAGCTACTATCTCCTATTAACCAAAGGCTTATGGTAAGGGATAGAAACTTGAGTTAAAAGTGCTCCCAAGATCATGATGAGTTAGGAGCTAATCTTTTCCCTGGGGTCTGAGGTCTAATTAGACAAGATCAAGGACAAGAATTAATTAACACTAGTCCCACTTTACAGGTGAGTAGCCAAGAAGTGAACTAACAAATAGGTTGTATTTCTGATGTATTTAAACACCCCAAAGTAGCTTGACACTTAAAACTTTAAAAAATCAGACAAAAATGCATCCTCTAAAGTTTTGGTCCTGCAGGGGGCTTAAAAGCATAAAGAATTTTGTTTGTACAAATAATCACACTGAAGAGAAATAGTTCCTCTGTTTCCCTCAGAAGTACATCCTTAGTTCCTTCGTAGGACAAGTCCTAAGTCATATTGGTGATGAACTGTAATACCGATGTTGAAAAGCAACAGGGACTGGAAAAGTCATGCATGTCAACAACAGCTAAAAAACATCTCTAGCATGCCTAGTTCTTCTTCACTTTAAAGGTTATATACAGGAGAAAAAGATCTTTATTTCACTTTTTTTTTGCCTCCAGCTTGAACCACGGACACTGTGGAGAAACACTCCACTGCAAAAGCTGGGCATATGGGCAAGCAAGTCTTACATATCTATATTGAATTATTACTTCTCTTTTGTTTTGCTGGTGGCCACTGCTATTGGGCATCCTTGGGTTTTAACGGTCACATCAAAGGAGCGGCTCTGGCGTGAGAACCGGTCAAAGTGAGCCAGATAATTAATGGATTTATTACTGAGGTCGGTTCCCATGATTGTCAGTGGGCAGCAGCAACTGCTGTGTCGTAATCCTCATTCTCTTGGTAAGGCACATACTGCCTTAAAAAGGTTTAATGATCCAATAGTGATTTACTAATGGGAATCTTTCTTGGCGGTTTAGCAGGCCTTGAAGGAGAACAGGGTGGCACATGAAGGTCAATTTTCAGCAGTATCAAGAAATAGTTTTATTTGTTTTGTTTTGAGATTCCTGTTTGCAGTATTTTTATTCACTTACTGCAATAATAAATTGAAGGGTCAAAGTCATTGTTAGCTGGGCAGGTAACGGATTCTTGATAACATGAGGAAGCAGATATTGGTCACTGTAGATTGCGGCTGAAGGTCTGAGATAATTATCAGAAAACATTCACTTCAGCTTTTATGGTTGACAAAATGAAAAAGTGTGGTAAGAGGGACTGAGACAGCCTCATCAAACCACAGGCTGGCAGCTGGTCCTCGCCACCAGCCCCTGCTGGGGCGGCTGCCTGAAAAGGAACTTTCACTAAAATTGCATCCCCTTTCTGCTGGGAAAGGAGGGAGTGGGACAACTAGTGGGACAGCTGCCCAAAAAGAGGGCAGGGGAGGGAAAAGGAGAGGAAGAAACTTTGCCTACCCAGAGGGAAGGAGATGCTCTTGGTGCCCAAGGAGCTGCTCTCCCTTGGCACCCTGGTGCCTCTTCAGAAAAACAAATCCGAAAAGCCAAGAAAAATAAACTTCCTTCTCCTCCACCAAAATACATTTAGAAAGCAACAGAGGGAAAGGGGGTGGGGAGAAAAACAATGTTACTTTATTTCACGGTTTGTATAATAAAGCCAAGGGTTGTGCTGGCAAGTGACATGAAGAGCTATGTGAACAATCCACACACAACAGACCTCATCTGGTTAATCAAGTTGTGAAAGTGTACCTTAAATGTTTAACTTTCATTTTAAACTTGTTGAGGGAGAGAGTCCTTTTTCTCCAGAAAATTAAAGTTACTTTTCTCTCTGAGATATGAAAAAATACAGCGTTCTGAGTTAAATCAAAAGCAAGGGGAACAAGTGTAGGCCTTTACATAACTACAATTTTGTCTGCTTGGGTTTATATTTTGCCTTGTAGTCATTTGTTAGATTTTCACTTACCACATAGTAATATCTATGGGTATTCTTTACAGGTGAAACAGTTTTCTTTACAGCTTCCATTGAGACATGGTTTCCTGGAGTGGGTGCAGAGGTCTTGCAGTTCACATAGGCAGTGTTCGAAATTTCCTAGTAACCACAATTTCTGTGCTGCATCAAGGTATTTTTTCATCCTGAAAACTTTCTTTGTAGAAGAGAAAAATCCTTAAAATGAACTGAGTGGAAAGCAAAATTCAGTCACTAACTCAGAAGGAATTTCCTGTAGAAAAAGTAATAGCACTGTTCAAACATTGTCTAAAACATTTAGCTTTGCTTCAATTCAATATTGACAGTTGTATGTCTGTAAGAAAAGGAGTCAGACTCTTCAGACCTTGAAGGTAATTCAACCAGATGTATTTCATTTTATTTCCCATAATCACTTCCTTTTGCTTCCTTTTGCTGGTATTTGAGTATCTAGGGTACAAAACTAATTCGTGTCCCAGATTTACATTGCCACCATGAATGCAGAAAAAAATATCCCTTTAAAAACAAATTATATTGATGTCATCTTATAATCACCACCACTGCTAAAGTCAGAGCATTAAGAGAACTTCTAAAATTAGTGCTGATTGATGTGTTGACTGGTTTTAGTTTTATGGGAGTAATAGATGATAATGCATTATCACCAAGTGATTTTGATACTGTTCTATTGTTTCTTCTGGTGAGGAGTCTGATTCTTTGAAAAAATTAGGTATGTGAAAATATTATTAAGCTTCCAATCTTATGTCTCCAAAGATGATGCAAGATGGGGAGAAGTTCAGTTGCCTGGCCATACATATATAGTGCCACTTAAGCAACTTGGATTTCCCAGGTAGCTGCACAGGACTGGCAGAGGTGACACAGGACACAAGGGAGACATACCCCCTCCAAAACGATAGTTGGAGCCCAACTTAGGACATGACAAACATTTAGACAACTGAATTATGACTAAGTGATTGTGTTTGCACATTCATAGCACTTTACAACTTCCAGTAGTAGCAATTACCAGGATAAAAAACCAAATCAAAACAAACCACACCTTCTTCCAAAATAGAAAATTCTGCATGTTTTATGGAAATTATCTGTCAATTATCTGTCAGATTATTATTTCATTTATAAATTGGGAGAGGTTTGGTTTACCCTTGAGTGGAGATCTCAGCATTTCTAGCACCTGGGTGGTAATCCTGGTGCTCCTCTGCTTATCATTTCTGGTTATGATCAGATGTGTTGCTGCACTCATTCCTTTGAGACTTTTACATGCTAGTGTCCAAGTATTTGCTGTGTAAAATGATGAAGCAGAAAAACAGAGCATGAGTAGAAAGGTCAGTGTTGAGTAAGATTAACTCAGCTTCATGCAGTGGCCTCACACCAATGAAGCTTGGATACATGAAGCTTGCAAACAAAGCTATACCAATTCCTTCATCTTTTCTCAAAGTTGAACAAAACTACCTGTTCAATCCCTCAGATCCTCAGTTGTGTGATCTCAGGCTATCTGTGCCTACAGAAGCAGATGACTAATGAGGCTGGTGAGTAAAGAGCTGGTAAAAGTCCATTTCACATGTCAGTATTTTCTGATGTTGCATCTTTTGACTAAAAGATGCTTGTGACCTTTTCCTGTTTTAAAGAAGAGATTCCTCGTTTACAATTGCCCTAAGAATTTGCAAAAATCCATGTCCCAGGCTTATCTCATAACATCCTGATTGAAGTACCATCTTTCAAAACAGCTGCAAACATTTTGAAGGTTCACACTAGGGAGGCAGCAGCATGAGCTGGCACCTCCTGGCAGTTGTTCAGGCAGAGGTAGTCACAGCCAGGAGATGATGATTCTGCTTTGAATATATGCATTCAGGCCTCACCCACAGTAGCCGGTTTTTCTTCTAGGCAATACCTAATGCCGGATTTCCTCCACTTGCAATCACAGCAAAGGGAGGACAGGCAGCACCGCCTCTCAATTGCCTGTCTCCTCTCTCAGGTAATAATCTTCTCTCAGCAGCCTAAATGCTTTTTATTTGCATTGCTGAGGGCTAAGGTTTCGAGCCTGCTAATGCTGAGTGACAGAATTGGTTTTTAGTTTTTTCCTTTTAAGAAAAACATTCTAGGAAATTGCATAACCTGCTCTGATCCTCTTGATAACTGGAATTTAAAGTTGCAAACCCACCCATTGAAAATTTAGTCAAAGCCAACTGCTAAGCATTGAACAAGCAGCCTGACTTGTGTTCTTGTGGTATGCGCCATGATCTACTCTTAAATTATATAAATTATTAACTTTATTCCTCATCCAGGTCCATTCATCGTTGAATGGACAATAAAGATAGAAAAGGGCTGAAGTAAGGTTGCACGTGCATAGCCACGAGTCCTAATTTTTGCATCTGGGTTATGCCAAGGAAGCAGCTTTCCCTGGCTCTGTTTTAAAAACTGCATAGATGCCTTCAGCTCTGACCTGTTGGCACAGCGACAACCAAAGCCACCAGAAGCTATTACCCTCTGATGTCTTTCCAACAGCACATGTGAAATACGTATCTTCATCATTAATTTCTCACTTGGAAAATCTTCATCCGCTCTCAGAGAGGTAACATTCCCAATAGCCTAGGAGTAAGCAGGCATGAAAGATGAGCTCCTCATGTCCTCTAGGATGATTTGATTCAAACCAAACCAAAGACAACACAACAAGAAATAGTAGAGACCAAAAGCCAACACAACAAGCAATAGAGGACATATCATCAACTCATGGATCTGGCCTGTTTTTTGAAAGTGAAAATGGGCTAAGCACAAACAGGCTGCACAAATCTATCCGTGGTGTGTATCTAATCAGTGTCTTTTCAAAAACTATCATTTTTTTTAGAATGAGGCAGAATACTGCATATCGGGAAACAAATGATGTTTTGAGGCACATCAATTAGATTGAAGACCTTAGGTGGAACCAAGTCAGTGGGCGCCTGTTTTTAAGGTGATACATGCCTAGGAGACCTCCTACCAGGCTCTTCAAGGGCAGGTTAATAGTTAACAGCTTACACTGAAGTAGGGCTGCAACCTGCTCTTTCATGCAAATAAACACCACTTTTTATCTACCAGCCTTTAATGTCCTCTTTTCTCTTAAAAATACACATTTAGAAAGTGAATGATACCTCATCTGTATGCTGCTAAATATGCTAGAACAGCAGTACAGCATTTCTGCCTTTAACAAAAAAAAATGTTGTAGTCCCCCCAAACAACACTACTTTAAAGAATATCAAGGTTGATTAACACTGTAGGGGTTGCAAGAATTCTTCCCCCTCTCTTGTCCATTTTTTCAGGTGAACGATAACCCCTACTCACTTAAGTGCCGGAAACCAGGTGATTGAGGCAAGGATGGGTTCCAGGTTTAATATTTGGGAGAAAGGATGATAGGGAGTGAGCCACCAAGCTGAGGCTGCTGAGGTTTTTGATGATGGGTGAAGTGTGTGTCTGGCTGTAGTGTGATCCCCTTTTTCTGTGCCTCAGTCTTCCCAGCTGTTATTTTGGCATTCAGACATGTAAGACTTTGTCCTCACCCTTAAAAAACAGAGCTTTCCACAGTTTCCACTGAGGGGCTTAGCAGGTCTGATGAAACAGTAACAAACCCTTGCATCAGTGAGAACTGTCAAATTAGAAGACCAGAACTTGAGGTAAAAACAACCTCCTCTCATTCCATATATTTATGGATGAATTATGTTGTTGGGTTAACATTTTCACCTTCTAAACCCTTTGGAAGGCTGAACCTAGAAACCCCAATGATTTTTGGGGCTCTCCAGGATGAACAGATATGCTTGTATCATTAAGCATACCATCAATGCAGAGCCAGTTTGCAAGCCTGAAAACCAATGCTGCTTTGCTCTTCTTCCCTGCCTATTCCAGAGGACGCTGGACAAGATGGGCTTCCTGGCTGAGCAAGGAGAGCAGAAGAGTACAGAGCAGCCAACAGGCTTGTTACCAGGAACAGAAAACAGCTCTGAGTCCACAAGTATTCCTCAAAAGCAAACAAATACTGCAACAAATCATCCATAAAACGCAGTCAAAAAGGACTTCATTTAATTAGTGATATGTAAAGACTTTTGCATAGAAAAAAGGTTAACAAAGTAATGCATAAAAGACCGACTAGGTACAGTATTTTTAAAACAAATATTTTAAAGTATATTTTGCATAATGTTTAACATTTTCAATGCTTATTGCTTTCTCCACACAGCAGAGAAATCAAGTGCATAATAATACATGCTGTGTTTTATTTTTCTTTTTTTTTTACATAAAATCTCTAGTTCTTGATTGGTTGTATTAAAATACTTAGGTTATTTTAAGTCACTGTAATAAAAAATGAAAGCAAACCATTTTATGCAGCACTAGTTATCTGGGTATTGACAAAATAATTTACTCACATCCCATTAATACATTCATTTTGGTTTGGAATCAAACCCACATTACAATGTTGGCATGTTAATAGCCAATTTAAAAATTGTCCCTACCATAACTTCATTCATACCCAGAGTGATCATTCTCCCAGAAGTTGATAGTGAAAAGAAGAGGGATCTTGCACCAAATTGGCTAAAACTATATGTCCAAATACAGCTAAATAAGTTAAGTTGAACTCTTACAACACTGAGTCTGTTGTATTGGCATGAATCAACTGTATCCAAGTGTGCACACTTTAAATAGGTGGTTACTTCTGGGTGCATGACAAATTCACTGTTTGTGCAGATAGGAGCTAGCACCATGTTTAAGCCATAAAAATGGGTGCCTCAGGGCTCACAGGCAGTGCTGAAACGTTCATTAATCCCAGCACTGATAAGATAATTGCTTTTGCCAATGCTATGCTAGACGTCACAATTTGGCAAGTCTGTACAAAGAAAGTGAACTAAGGAAGCGAGAACTAGGCCTGTCAAACTAAACATTCTTCTTCGGCAATCTTTTGGCTGAAAAACCCTCTCCCCTTCAAGAGCACACTGCCTTGGAAAAGTATCCTAGTTCTGAAGTTGAATGCAGAATTTCACCTCTCTCCCATACCATTTTCATACCTGTGCAATGTTATTTGTTTTAGCAGAACAAACACACATATATATATTTATTTATTATTTTTTCAATGTCAGGCACTTATGAAACTGGAACTCCTTTTCTAGCCTGGGGAGACCTGGTAGATGCAATCCCTCACCTCTGCCAAACAAGGATGCATAGCTGGAGAACTATTAGTTCTAATGTCTACGTATTTCTACGTATTTTGCAGGAAACCTCTACATGCCGATATGGTCACACTGTTACGAAAGCCACTGCTGCTCCCTCAAGGTGCCTCCCGCAAGACAAACGGAGGAGAAGAAGAAGACGTCTCCCTCTGTCCTCTCCGACACCTGCAGTGAGGATAATGGCGCCGTTCCTCGCCGGGCTGGCCGACGCCTCTCAGGCGCGTTGGGTGAAGGCTGAGCAGGGAGGACACGCCGAGTCCCGGAGGCTGCTGTGGGTGTGGGGATGTGTGGGCTCGCGGCTGTGAGCACATGCACGTGGAGCATGCACGGGAGTTGGAGTAGGAAGCTGGAGTAGGGAGAGGCGTGTGGGGGGGGAGACTTAGAAGGCTCCAACTTCGGTCCCCCAGGGTCGGTAGGGTTTCGTGCCGCCCCCGGTGCCAGCCTGCTGAGGGCTGGCAGTGGCTGACACGGCCAGCGGAGGGGTGATGGCGGTCGCCGCAGCGACGGCGGCGGCGGCTGCGCT
>VXBB01024639.1:485049-513915 GCA_013399915.1 Illadopsis cleaveri | reverse complement strand
CCCGGCTGCTTTATATTTAGCAGCCGACGGTACCCATGAGTCAGTTTTCCACTCGGTTGAATCCCGTGGAAGGTACAGGTGGTTTGGTTCGTTCGCGGGTGTGCGTGCGGCAAAGGGCCATTGCGAAAGAGAAACCGGCGCCAGCGCTTTTGTACGCCGACATCCGCCATCTCAAACAAAAACCAAACCAAAACCCCATGAAAATATCCCCACGAACAAACGACCCAAATAAGTATCGGGATCTCTCAGGAAAAGTGGACTAGCAGGAGCAGCCTGTGGCGCCCGACTGCAATTTGAAGCACAAACGCTTTAGAAATCTAGGATTAGACTCAGCATCCAGTACTCGACGTGGGAGTTTCTAGAATATTTTAAAAACCCCAATAAACTAAAAAAACCACCCCAAATTCTCTTTCGTTGTCTGTGCTGTAACAACACGGGGAGACCTGAGACAGCCGGGCCTGTTCCCGTCCGGGACCCTCGTGCTGGGCGCCCTGGGAGCGGCCGGGAAACGCTGCCCTGCCTCAGACATCGCCTTTCAGAGCGGGGCGAGGTTTGGTAGGTCTAAGTTGAAGTCCGTGTTACCCGGCCTGGGCTGCAGCTGCTCGAGAGACGCCTGCAAACACGGCAGGGGGTCACAAGCTAGAGCGTAGGTGTCCCAATCCCCGCTAAAGAACGCGAATCACCCGGGGATGTTGGTGCGTTTCCGAGCTGTCTCGGGGTTTTGCACAGAAATCTTTCATGTCACGCGTCGGTGCCACTGGATTTGTAATTTCTGCTCACTCTGAAATAGCTCCTGCTGCTTCATGGTATTTTTTTTTTTCCCTGGGGCACAACTCCCGCATGCTGTTTCCCTACAGAAACCTGAGCTATCCTATGGTTACCTCCCCGAGCAGAGCTTATGTCAGCGTCGTTTGTCGTGGATCCGGCTGCTAAATCCTCCTGGCAGCCTCTTAAACTCTCTCCTCCGGGAAACTTCTGTTTTCATTTTGGCCAGATTAGGGGTCTTTTTTGTTGATTTTTAAAAATTATTTTTGACACATCTACCTGCTCCTTGGGTGAGAAATTACGGGCTTTCCCGGGTCGCACCTCTGCCACGCCTCGGGCTCGCCCCTGCGACAGGTGCGCTACGACAGGCGCAGCACTAGCACCGCGACCCACGGGCCAAGCCTCTTATGCTTTGGTCCTGGCGGTGTGGCACACGTGTCTCTTTCTCCAGTGGCTCCATAAAGCGTGGATCCTGGGAACACTTGCTGCGGCGGGGTTGCCCGCTGAGCTGGCAGCACACAGTGCTGACAGCCATGCAGTCGAAGCCCAGAGAAATGCATCTTTCTCCGTTCCCCGTTGCTTTTCCCTCCGCAGGGAGAAAGCCGGGCGGACTCGCCGCTTCCCGCCAGCCTGGAGGCCCCGGGACAGCCCCCGCCCTCACCCACGGCCGGCAGGGAGAGCTGCGTGGCGACCCTCGCTCCGCGGCGTTCCCCGAGCAGCTTTTCCCGGGAGAGGCAGCCCCGGCCGGCGGCTCCGTGGAGGCTCCCCGGCCCGCAGGCTTCCTGTCCCGGCCGGGGGGATCGGGTGGGGAGAGGCCAGGCAGCTCCCTCTGCCTCCCTCCTTTCTGCTTTCTCGCGGGTTTGTTGTTCGGGGGCTTTTGTTTGTTTGTTTTTCCTCTCGGCGAGCGCGGCGCTGGCGGCAGCTGCGGGGCCTGGCGGGTCACACGAGGCCGGCCCGGCGCTCCGGGCGCGCTGCCGCCCCTGTGTGTCCCCCCGACAGGGGCTGAGCCTCGGGGGCGCTCCCAGAACCGGCCTGCCAAATCAGCAAAGCAGCATATTTCTTGCTACGTCCAGTGAGCTGGCTCCCGTAGAGAAGCCCCTCTCGTCTGCTTCGTCCCCGAAAATGAAATGTTCCGTGCCCCGAGATTTCGGGATTTTTCATGTCACTGCGAGCCGTTTAGGATTAAATAGTTAGGGGGGGTTAAAGATTATTTAAAAAATGTGCGTGGCCTTCTGAAGGAGCTGAAGTTTTGCTCAGCAGCTCTCTTCAGTGGGGCTCAAGATTGTCCCGAGTTTCTTTAGTGAATATGGTAGGTACCAGACTCTAAATCTTAGAGCAATTTTTTTTCAATACTTTACTCTCTCCTTCTTAAAAAAAAAACCCAAAAAACCCCAAACAAACAAACAAAACCCACAAAAAACAAACAACTTTTGCATCCCATATCCTTCACTCAGTAAGCAGCTTCTTGGGGATAGCTCTTCTACTACTTTTAAGTTACTTTCTCTAACTATTAGGAAACTCTTAACAGGAAAGAAATGCANAAAACGTGGCTTTGCCTAGACAGTGGCTACACAGGGGTGGAAGTGCATACATGACATTCCATGTAGGTCCGTATTGTGGAGGAGTATTTGACTATTATCTGGTTTGTGGGATTTTTGCCAATGGATCACAGTAGGACCTGATCCACAGGTGATTGCTGCAGTAGTACAATAATCCCACAGATACTGATAAAATTGCCATGCCCTGAGATGGATGCAATCACTCCAGTAGATCACTTCAGTTTTGGGAAGGATAAAAAGTACCCAAAGGCTTGCTACAATAAATTTCAAGCTGAAGATGATGAAGGAAAAAAAGTAGGAAGGAAGATGCAGTGGGTATTTATAGACCTTTCTAAGTAACAACTTATAATGTTTATCACTGAGCTACACTTCCACAAATCTGATCTTGGTCAAGTAGTGAGGCTGACTATTGGGTTTTTAAGCTGATCACAGAAAATGTAACTCTGCATCTCCTGTAGTGTGTCACACTACTTCTCTGCCTTCAGTGCCTACAGGGGTCAATGAATGCACCCTCCTGGGTCGAGTGCTTCCTCCTGACCCCTAGTCAATAGGTGCTGCATGTTTGTCCAGTCCTCCCATTCAGAGCATGAAATGCTCTCCCTGAGAGCTGTCACTACATGGTAGGTGACACAGAAAGACAGGGAACACCTCCTCTGGCTCCTACTGTCTGGTGATAACGAGGGTGATTGAACAGCACCCCAAGGAAGGGCAGCTGGAGAGGACAAACCCTGCAGCTGAGAGCCTCATCCTTAACTCTTCGCACCTTGGCACACTTGCTATTTGAGCTCAGGCACTCAGGACAATTAATTAAATTAACAAAAGGTGTAAATTATAAGTGCCTGTGAACCGTATTGAAACTCAATTTGCATCCTCTTATTCACAACAGAACTGGCTGCAATTTGATTTAAATTAATTCACTTTCAGAATAAAATAACACTGAATAGAATAAAAGCAGCTTTAATTTTGAATGGATGTCTACATAGAATTGTTTGTGGTTTAACTAACCCACTCTAAATATTAAGTCTGTTGATTTTCCTGGGCATTTCCATTTAGGCTGGTTTGCTTTGTGCCTCTGTTTTAGGCTCCTATCAGTAAAATTGAAATAGTAATTGCCTGCTAAATTTTAAAGTTGTGTGAAGGATCTTGGTAATGACAGCATTTTGCCTGATACTCAGCATACTATTCTGCAAAAGCCAGGTCTTGATTTTCTATACACGTGCTAAGTTCTTGCCTGGTAATATTTTACAACGACTGTACCCAGATGTACATGACCAGGGGAGACATGCAGCAGTGGAGAATTAGGGCATCATTGTGGATTTTAGACTTTCACTGAACATCTCCTTGGATTCGGCTCTCTGTTTTCTTCAAAGACTATGGGCCAAGACTTAAGAACTCTCTAACTTCAGTCTTCTTAATGAACAGCTTCAATGGTGTTAAAGGGAACTAGGGCACTTCCTTTACTAGTGGAAATCAGGCCACTGAATTACCTCACAATAATATACAGAACCTAATCTCACAGTTTTTTGCACAACATGAATCATGAACTTTAATCTTTAATCTATTTTAGAGGCTATTAAAATCCAAAGATCTGTATCAAGAATAAAACTATCCTATTATAATGGAAATAGAGTACTTGTAAAAATGAGCACAAAATCACAGTTTTCTCACTGAACCTCATTTCTGTTGAAATAAATTTTCACAGTGGTGAAGCATGGTTAAATTCACTAGTAACTGTGGCAAGTCTAGATAAACACATTCTGTGTCAGAAATGGGGACCTTCTTGAATTTTTGTAATAAAAACTTGGTGGGTTTTGAACTAAAGCAATTCTATAATTTTTTTTCTCCTCTTTTTCAGTTCCTTCTTCCTTGTCAGCTTTTTACAACAATTTCCTTTTTTGCTTTTATGTTTTTTTTCCTGAATGGCCCTCTTTTTTTGTGTGCTTTTTGGATGCCAAAAACTGAAGAATTGTCATTATTTGAGTTTTATTGTTGGTTCCTCCTTTAAGATAAAAAACCCCAACTTTTTCCAGAGAGTTAAGAAGGAACCAATTTTAAGGGAGTGCTAAGATTTTATCCAAGATTTATATATGAAAGAAAATAGTGTATCATCTCCAGGTTTCAAACCTAGCTGTTATAATAAAGCACTTCATCTAATGCTCTAAAAATACCCCTTTATATAGACTGTGCATGTGATAGAAATAAACAACCCCAGAAATTCTGGATAGATCCATGGTATTTTAGCAAAGTTCCTCAGTAACAGTAGTCCTTACTGGCACTTGGAAGGGACTTTGAAACTACAGGTCCTGCAAACCTAGGTAAGTAAAAGGACACACTAAACATCTGCTTCTCAGTAGAAGAAGTTATGATCTCTGGAAGTAAAAAAAATATATTAATGGAAACATCTTCCAAATCTCTGAAATAAAGCATGTAGGGTCACCATGAATATTCAACTGCTAAAATTTGTGCACAAATAAACCAGCATAAATTCAGTCAAGAGCCAGGGTCTTATAGTGCAGAAGAGTTTGGATCAGGATTTTCAGCCAAAGAGAAACTGTTTTTCTCCAAACTGGAAGTTTTACATACTGCCATGAATGTATGTCCATGTAGAGAACAGTTCATCTAAACTACAGGAAGTTCCCTTTTGTCAGCCACTGTCCAAGGGAGAGAAGTTGTCTCTGTTCCATTCTGATCAGTCTTGTGTCTCACAACTGCCTGTGCTTAAACAAGTATTTTCATGATTCTTTAGTTAATATCATGTTTGATCCTGCTGAGCCTAATCAGGAAAACCTGTGTTGACTGGATATGACTTTTGCTTCAAGAAGGAAATTGAAAAGCTCTCTCTGCAGGAACTGGGCTGAATTCCAATTTTCTTCTTACTTCTAAAAGAAAACAATTTTGTGAAAGTATTTCTGATTTGTAGTGATAGATATTTTTCTCTCCATCAAAATATTGTATTACTTTGGTAGTATTTTATTTTAACATCTTTCTAATTAATTTTATTCAGTGTATATTTTTTGTTACAAGTGGTTCAAAATAAATATGTCATATTACAGCAAAGATAGATCAGACTTCGAGAGGAAAGCTCTGTAGCTCTGAGGACGTGTCAGACTTAAAAACGTGTTCATTGTCAGTGACTTAAAAAGTGTTCACTATTCTTTCTGGTAAAAGAGAGAAAAAATTCTGTGCAGACTGAAGGCTTTCCAAAATGCTAAATCCTTTCCTTTGCTTGGTAGGTTGTTTTCTTGTGCTTCATTTTTTTTATGGCAGACATTATCCAAAGCACACTTAAAATTACTGTGAGAGCAGTTTGCTTTTGGTGCTTGCCGGTTCTGTGTGAGTGCTGGTGCTCACCTTTGCAAGGAGCAAGGAGCAAGGAGCATTTTCAGACCTATGTTGTTCCTTTTTTGAGCACCGTCACAGGGCCTGAGGTGGCTGGCAGCACTTCCTCACACCTTCAGCCTGGGAGTCTCCTTCCCTGAATTTACTCAAAAGCTGTCTGGACACAATCCTGAGTAATGTGCCCTAGGGGACAATGCCTGTGCCAGGGGGTTGGAATAGATGACATGTAGTGGTCTTGCCTGACCTTATCTTTTCTGTGGTTTTGTAACCCTTCTGGAGTTACAGAAAATGGACGCTCTCCCTGCCAAAACACCATGAGGTGCCTGGGTGTTTTTATCCTGGTGTAAAGGATAAACCAGATGCTGCTATTTCACGTTTTCTCCCTCCAGCCCCCAGTTTAGCCACTCTTGTATTGGTTTTGACCATGGAACACTTTTTAAACTGAAAACTTTAGCTTCATTTTCCAAACCAAATCTCAAGTCTCTGAAACTTTCTCTTCTTTGGGATCATTGCTCCTACTTGTAAAGCTGCCCTGGCCTTCTGCAAGCTTTTCTCCTTAGCTTTTTTTCTGACTGTTGCTGTGTTTTTTACTGCTCTTCAAGAGACATGCTCCCTTCCTTTTTGCCAACTTCTTCTCTGGGAACAACTGGATGATGTCTCATGGACTGTAGCTCACAGAACTTTCTAGCAATGACTTCCCAGTCACAGAATGGCTTTTACATGATGTCTCTTTTGACAGACTCTCCCTCTTCATGTCCTTCTCCCATCTTTGTCCTTTGCACAGTCAACATTGAACTTTTTCCTTTTTAAAGCTCTTGTTTCTCTGCTTCCTTGAATAAGGTTGAGGATATCAGTTCTCTCGGTCTTGGAGAGAAAGGCTTATAATGCTGGTGCCTTCTCTGCCCTTTTGTTTGCTTAGATGTGAAAGTTGTCTCCAAGTGCAGCTATCAGATCTTCCTACAAAAGCAGAGGATAATCTGACTTTTCTGCTAGGTAGACTGAACTTTGTTCAGACTCCTGCCTGGCTTCCCAAGCACATCTCCTCTCTTTGTTTCTGGGCCTTTAGAAAAGCTGTTCAGTTCATCCTCCTGGTTAATAGCTCTGGCCACATTGCTCCTGTCACTCCCTCTGGACCACTCATTCCTACTCTGCCTAAAGCACCCTGCCTTTACCATCTTGGCCCTTTTCCAGCCCTCCCTTGCCCCTGCCTTTTCTCTTACCATGTTCTCTCCTCCCTTATTCTGGTAGTCTGCTCAGCCCAGACTTACCTGCCTTCCTCATTTTGTGTGTACAGGGTCTCTGAAGCTCTTTGGTGGATTTTCCAGACACTCTCAGGGTTAGCAGTGGCTGTGCAGGGCTCCCAACATGAGGGTGATTGTGACATTTGCTCAGATTCACCATACTGACTTTCCAGGCTCAGCAAGTGCTCCCCAGTGCAGACTAACTCCATTTGTTCCAAGTTATATTACAATAGCATTGCTAGTTAATCTCCTGTATTACATTGTCTCTGGGCCTAAGCATAGGTGCTGTAAACCCTGAGTGCACCCAGGATTAGGAATGTCCATGTCCCTAAGATGTCAAAATGTTCCTCTCAACCATGGAGCTCCTTCTGTCTGGAAACCACACACTGAGGTACTTCAGCATGCATGAAGGTTTTTTTTGTGAGGTGACATGTCAGAGCAGTGTCACTTAAACTCTGTCACCCATCCATCTCTGTGGGGGATTTGAGTTCCTGCAATCAGAGGGGATTTTTCTTCCCTGATAGGGGAATTCCAAGCTGGCACAGCAGCCCACTGGCTCTGTCAGAGAAGAAAGAGGTGAGAAGGATGAGCTGCAGAAACCTCCCTGCTGCTGCCCTTCCTCAGATGCCAGAGGGGACAAACCTTCCTGCTGTGGGAGGGAGTCTGACAGTAAGGAGAACAAGGAAAAAGAGTCTTGCTGGTATTGAGTAAGGAGAGGGAATTGTCATGCAGAGCAATGGCCCTGCTGGAGGCAGTTACCAAGCACCTGCCTGTTTGAATTTGGTTAGTACCCACACAGTGGGTGTGTGTCACTTGTGTCACTTGTATTCTCTGCTTCTGAAACCAGGTACCCTGCAGAGTTCAGGGGTTCAGGGCACAGTTTCATATAGAGATTTTTGCTGTGGTTACAGAAAAGCCAGAGTCCTTGTGTTCTATAAGTCCATGGCACCATCTGAAGTCCATCATGTGTGCTATTAACAAAACAGCCTCTGATTTGTTTCATATAGTAAAACATAACATAGCGCAAGTAACACATATTTAGATTTCCAGGACCACTCTTTCATGCAGAGTTTCTCCAGGAAATTTAACTTTCTTCTAATTAAAATAATCTCAGATAAAAGCACTGCAGTAAAGAGGGAAAGACAGCTAACAGACCAGCTATAAAGAGGAGATGCCAGCAATGCATTACGGTCCAGAGAGGAGTGTCTGAGGGAATTGTTTTTTAGCCCATTGATTTCTTCAGTATTGATCTTAAATGGGAAGTAAGGAGACTACAGGACTGATGCTAAATAGAGCATATAAATTTATTTAAAATTTAGAAGATCTGGCAGCAGCAGATAGGGCATGAGCATGAGAGAAAGCCACCTGAGGAGCTCAGGAAACACAGCTCCAGCAAGGTGAATCATGAGAAAGAGGGGTGCATTCCAGTGAACAGGAGGGCACAGAGTATTTTCAGCATAGAAAGTCTATAAAGTGGCCATTGTAGCTCAGCTGGTGAAATGGCTGTGCACTTGTGAAGCAGGCCTGCATAGGGGAATAAATCCTCCTGGTGCAGCCAGATGCTCTCATGTCAGAGACAGAGACAGAGACAGGCCATTTAGCCCAGTCAGAAGGCTCAAGAAGAAAGGGGTTGGTGCTGGTTTCCCTCCTTTGAGTATTTCATGCTGTCCTTGCCTTCTTGTTCAAGTCACAGTTTCTCAATTCAAAACATGCTTTGTGCAGGTATCAGAGTCAATACAGGAAATATTTAGAGGGATGATAACTCTGTGTAGAAAGACAACAGAATTTCATTGCCAGGGTCAGGGGTAGTACAAAGTACACGTCCACAACACACCTTTGTCCACACAGCTGTTTCTCACCTTCCCCTTCCCTGCGGGCATAGAGATCATTTGCTTTACTATAACACCCATCTCCTTTTTCATGTGTGCCTGCAGAGGTTAAGACTCTTTAGCTGGGAAAAATTTAAGCCCTTCAAAAACCACCTGTTGAGTTAATTTTCAGTGTAGCCAGTTTTTCAGTCTTGGGTTGGCTGGACTTATAATATTTTGCTGGATTTTCATGGTTGCTGGCAAAATGACTAGGCAAGTATTTCAGAGTCATCTAAGGAAGAAAAGAAAACATCCTAACAGAACACATTCCAGCAGATGACTAACTTTTAAAAATATGTTTTGGTAGTGTAACCCTATATCACATACAAAATTGTAATGGATGAGAAAATGCACCACGGACATCTCTTTTCCTACATCAATAAGCATGTTGTTCAGTAAAGACATGTTCAGATACCATTTGTGAGAGCTATTATGAACCTTAGAGCATAGGGTATGATAAATACCTGTTCTGAAATAATGGTGTAACCAATCTGCTGCTATTTTATTCTCCAATAAGTTTGAGAAGACTACATAATGCCTTATACAAAGACCTCTGTATTTTGGTAATAGGAACATTTTCATTAATTTCTATATTAGGACCATCACATAGTCTAGTTATTAATCACTTCATCAACCACTAATTAACTGAATAACTAGTGCTTTAAAATCTGCATCTTGTTAATATACAGTGTCGGGAGATAAGTATGGTGGCAATTCATGTTGAACTTTCCCTTGTACTTTTTAACAGATTGAGTGCTCTTCCTAGACTCAAAATATCCAGACTTAGTGGCTCTCACATAATAAATAAAATTGTTCAAATGGCAATGCTGCAAAACTACAGTTCAAAGGGTGAAAATTGTGCAAAATGTTCCAATAATAATAAATGTAAATTTTACTGTGACCACTTGGTGTCATCTAGTCAGAGCTAGCTGGTTTCTTGTTCTTGGTTTTAGTGTTAAAAAATCACATTTAATCTTGATTATCTGAGACCCAGAGAATGGATTCCAGCTCTTATTCTCTCCAGGTGATCTCCTCAGACACAGCATTGGAGTATCACCAGAAGACTACCAGCCTTAAGAACCATATTCCCTCTTAGAAAGGCTACTTTCGGGGCAGACCGAGGCACATGACTGTGGCTTTTTTTTCTGATTGCAAAGATGTTTTGCTGCCAGTGCTGCTGGAAAACAGACAGGTGAATACATCCTGCTTACTATAGCTGAGAGGATACACAAGAGTCCAGTGTCCAGCAGCCAGCACTATTAGGTGGCACAGGTGCAGACTTCAGGAGTTCCCTTGAAAATCTGATGTCAGCTCAGGACAGCTCTTCATTCATCCTGCATCTTGAGCCCTCTACTTCTTTGCCAGTCTACTAGCAAGAGCAAAATACTCAGCCCTCAAATGAGACAAACAACCCCAGATCTCTGGGGAGAGGCACACTTTTCAAGAATTCTGTGTGAGGTGGAACACTTGGAATATTTTTTTTTCTCTGTAAAGAGCCTTCTCTGTTCTGCTCTCCAGTTGGGTGATCTTGCATTGAGTTACACCCAGCCAATGTGTAATTGCTTGGAACTGGATCTAAGGCTTGGAAAATCTTTTTGTGTTTAAATCTGTACCTAATCAAATATCTACTCTGTGAGGAGCAAAAATGCAGGGCAGAGACAGGGAATATTTCCCATTGATAGAAATGAAAGACAATGTTTTGATTTGGGTGCTTTGCAGACACTTAAATTCAGTTTACCAGGAGACTAGGTTTGAGAGAGGATGCTTCTGAAAGGATTTTAATTGTTTCATAGATCACAGTTTGCTGTGTTTTAAATATTTATGTCAATTACCTTTGCTGCTGACAGACTAAGAATCCAATTTTTTCTGGTGCTGCTTATCACAACATTGTAATATGGAGAGTATAATGAAACTGGGAAAAAACAGAAGTAGAATGAAGTGCAATTACTAACATGCAACAAATGAGCAATAAGTTGATTACTTAGAAAAAAGAAAATGGTCACACCTTTTCAGCACTGCAACAATCCAGTGATTCAAAGATTAGAATATTGCAGGTTGCTGTTGACAAATGGTAGGGAATTTACACAAAACAATTCAACCCACTGTTGGAGTTAGAAGACTGGTTTATGGGAAAGATCAGGACAGCTAGATAAAGCCTGTCTATCTAAATAATTTCATAACAGTAATGAATGTGGTATACAGCACTACATGTTGAAGGGCTGAGTGGAAGTTGAGGGATCCAGTAATCCCTTACAAAGCTGTAGCCTGTAAACATGAAAAAAGGATAGGAGTGGGTAAGGATTGCTGAAGGAGCACAAGTGCTTAGATGAAAAGGAAGAAAGCTCATGCCAAACACTAGGAAATATTACCTCCTGTGAGAACTGTTAGGCTGTGGTCAGAAGTTATACAAAGCCCCTTAGCTGAGTCATTTAAACCGAATTGTAAAAAACAGTCTAGAAAATATGCTGTATTGGCAGAGAGCACGCCTAGATCAGGAACAACCAGCCTACTCCCTGGTTTCCTTGTTCCCAAGGGCACTTTACTGCCAGTGTGGCAGATTTTAATTGACTTAGCAAGAAGCAGAACAGGGATGGCTGGAGGCAAAGAGAGAAAATTCAGTACATGAGTTTTGTGCATGGTGGGAGCCCAGCATGGCCGCTCTTACGTTCATGCAGTAGCCCCATGGACGTGGAACGTCACAACGCTGACTGGCAGGAGCCACACGTGCCTTGTCCCACAATGATCTAAGGATCTTGCTCAGCTCTAATCTTCCCTGTGTCGCTGATCAAAGGGGTCTGCATCAAGGGGAACCACCAGGAGACATAATGGGGCCATCTGGGGAATCTGCCACAGCTGCTGCTATTGCATCCGTGTTGATGGCTGGTTGTGCCCGTGGAAGGGGGGTGAGGAGTGAGAGGCAGGAGGCTTGCAAGGACACGTCACCTTGCCACACTGATGTGTTTTCTCCTCTTTCTACTACCACCACCACAGGTTTCCCACATTTTTAGTTAAGAGGAAAAAGGGTTGAACGTGTCACTCTGTACATTTCATGCTTCCTTCCTTTTTTTGTATTAATAAGGCAGGAGTTACAGGGTTTTGGGGGGAAGCTCTATGGCAGTTGCATGCAGCCTGGAAAAAAGAATTGCTCTCTTGGGAGCCTCAGAAGAAAGCTACAAAGTGAAAAATATTGTTCTCTGCTTCATGGAAAATGCTCGATGAACTTACTCATCCTGCTGAGATCACCATGAAAGCTTGGTGGTGTCCAGCTGCACCCATCATGCACATTACTTATTTGCTTCTCCAGGAGATTTCTTTCCATGGCTTTACTCCTTTGTGGCCAGCACTATGTTCACCTGGCTAAAATCAATTTAAAACACAATTTTTAGCACCAACATTGTCTTTATTGTGAGAGATTATTTGTGATTTTAGTGATTGAGATTTTGTGAAGCCTCAATTATCAGTCTGTATTTGTTGGAGAGTCTTGTTTTTAATGTCATTTATGAAGGCCACCTGAGAGTACACTGTGAAGGTGATCAGCAGGGAATCTCATTTCTGTATAGCACCTATTCCATCATGGCAAAATAACCCCAAAGACACAAAGAGTTAAGCACATTAAGTATTTTAATGTGCTTTTTATTTACTGTATGCCTCCAAGATGCAGAAATGTTTTGTCTGGTGAAAAATGTTTTTTGTGTTACACAGCTGGGCATGGGTTGGCCTAAGGAATAGATTCACAATGGCACTCTGAAGTTTTGACTCTCAGTATTGGCAGGCAAAGCCCATGTCTTTGAGTTGGGCTCCCAAGGACATGCAGGAATGTTATGGGGAGAGCACAGTACCTCTGAACAGCAATCCCACTCTGGAATGTGCAGTGTCATGTGTAGTGGATGTAAATGATGTGTACATGTTGCTTAGCAGGCTAGTAGGACACACTATGGGGATATCCAAGCTCCAGGCCTTTCTGGATCTTTGGTGCTGATGCTGGGCTGCTGTGGGACACATACTGAAGCTCTGCCCTCAAGGCAGACCCCAAAAGCATCCCATGCTTGAAGTTTTCAGCAGCACAGCGAGCCTGGTCAGAGGTAAGTGATGGAGAGACTGGGCTGTAGTAGTTTCATGAGGGAGAAAGCCAGTGCAAATAGGAGGCAGAGAACTGTGGGAGAGCCCAGCCTGCTCCTCCTGCTCAGGGTTGGATGCCTGGTGTAAGGAGCAAGGACCCTGGCAGCAGCTGCTGGTCATGCAAGGCAAAGGAGCAAACCCAGTTTCCTAGGGCCATGCCACCAGCTGAGCAGACCACAGGGCTGCCATCCTCTGTAGGCCATGGCCCTTTCCAGCTGCCCTTCCTGCCCTGTCCCAGCCCTGTGCTACAGCCAGTCCTTTGGAAAACAGCCAGGCTTATCTCTTTCTCTACAGATCTACTTAGACATGAAGTGCTTGTTCCTTCCATGCTTCAGAACTGATGGATGTGGGAGAGGATATTCACTTTCGCTTCCACTGAAGTCATGGCCTTTTGGGATGACCATTAAAAAAAAAAAAGTAGACCTCCTCTTTGCATGGACAGCACTCTGAATGAGACCCACTGCCAGCCTGGCATGGAGGAGGAAAGTTTAATGACTTACGTGACCTTAAGCCCAACCAGCACAATCCTTCCTCTCTTACTCTTAATTAAAGTACTTAATATTTCTCAAGTATTTAAATTTTGGGGAATTTTGACCTAGGGATCTCTTTTCTTGTGATGTATTACAGCAGGGAAGAGCAGACTCAGCCAGAGACCTTTTGCACATGTGAATATGCAAGTTGCAAGATGATGGGATGTTCTACAGAAGATGTCTTCTGGCAGAGCCTTTTCTGAGTGTGTTAAATTCTCAGTGAAGTGTAAGGGACAATCCCCTTTCTCTCTGTCAGGCTTACAGGACGGTTAGCAAAAGGTGGACCCAGAAAGTTTTAAAGTCAGGGTTTAAAAGGGTCTGTGGACTGTTCATTTGACAATGTATTTTTTTTGCAGAATATGATAGGTATCCTGTTCTGGGAGAAAAATGCAATAAAAACTCCAGTGAATAAATACAAGTTTTTTCTTTCAACACTCTTCTCCTGGACTCCTGCTGTCAAGGGGCTGCAGAATTCAAAGGGATTATTTTGGTGGTTCCAAAAATCTGTCATACAGATCTGAGTTTTTTCCCTTGTATTTGTCAATGTGTGACTAAGCACAAGTATTACAGGAAACATGGAAATGTTTCGGCTTTAAAGAATGGCTGTGGAAAAAGACCTCCTACTGATTAACAACTGTTGTTTAATAAAATAATTTTCGGATGTCCAAATTGCTGATTGTTCCAGTGAGGGTTACTCTGACCAGAAGGGATCCCACCAGTCCCATGTCATCAGCCTGTGTGCACTGAGAAGAGGCTTTTCTGCAGCCATTTCCTGCTTCAAAACAATGGAGCATGAGAGAGGCCCATCTTTGCTCCCCAAACTGCTTAGCCCAGTCCCTAGGGTGGCATTAAAACCATGGGAGAACGAACTAGGAGAGGAGCTGAAGTGTGGGGATGTCTTTGTTTCAGAGATGCAACCCACGGGATGAAAGCCCAGCTAGGATGGGAACAGGGAAGATCTCTCATGTTTGCTGGGGCTTTGAGGGTCAGTGTGGGTGTATCAGGTGCTGACTGGAAGGAGAGCAGAGAGGGCCAGGGACCCATAAGAAGTTCACCAGGAGCTTTTTTGTTCTGAATTTCTCCCTCCATAGCAGGGAGCAAGCCCAGCTGCTCTTATGCTGTCCTCTGTGGGGCTGGTACTCAGGGCCCGCTGCACACACCCCGAAGTCCTGGGTGGCACTGGGGGTGTTTTGCTGTAACTGTGCTCATTCAAGTGCTAAAGTACACGCACACACACACACACACACACAAAGAAACTTTTATCTCTGTTATATTTTGTGGCTGTTCTTACTGTGCTGTGAGGCTTTCATCTAGTTTGTCTGTCTTGTGAAGTGGCAGAGTGCTGCTGCATGGCCTTTCACAGGTGATGTGGGCATCATCTAAGGATGAACTCTCCACCTTGAACCAGGGCCTCATGCAGAGTGTCATTCAGGTCTGACACTTTCCTAGCAATATATGTTCCCTCTGCCAGTTTCTTTATGGACACAATACTTCAGCTCCATGCAGCTGGGTATTCTTAGTCTAAACGGGGCTGAAGGCAACAAATTAATGTCACTGCCCATTTTTAATGTTGGTTTGTTTGTTTTGGGTTTTTTTAATAGGCAGCCAGCAGATGTGAGCAAGGGTTGCTTATTGACATTAATCCTCACCCTGTTGATAGCCCTGGGCAGGCAGCTTTAATTGACCAGAACTGAATCCAGTAATCATATCATGGAAAATATACATCACATTTATTTCAGTAGCACATCTGAATTACAGTAACATGAGTTCATGGCAAAATTCTCAGTGACTACATTAGAACCAGGAGCAGAGCCATTGTCTGCTAGCACAGATGTGACTGAGCTATGCCACACAATCTGCTGTGCTTAGGCAGGACAGTGAGGCCATGTCCAAAAAGTCATAAAATTACCTTCCAGGATCCTGCAGACCAAGCCCCATTCAGACAAATAAAGAGAAGTCCGTACATGGTGGCCATAGAATTGTGTCTTTCATTGTTTTCTTTGAGTATAGCCCTTCAATAGAAGGGATGGTCACAGTCTCTTCAAAAAGCAAAAATGCTCTAGTAAGAATACATAAAAGAGACCATCCAAAAATAACAATTACAGAAGACTTTCATATTACCCAATTACCTACAGAAAATTATAGTTAAAAAAATAGCTGAGAAAGTAAAGCAATGGAAAAAAATGCCTGAGATTTAGTTTGATCACTTTATGACTGAGAAAAAATCTGAAGAACTTAATCAACAAGAAGTATCAACATATTGACTTATGTGTTAATGAATTCAATGTTTTGTTAAATATATCAACACATTAGCTATTACATGGAAAAGAAACAAGCATGAATAGCTGGCCACATAGTCAATTGAGCTTATTTTTTCCATAGTGTATGCAAGGTTTGTGACCTTTGTTCAACAGAATGGTTGGGAGATGAGGTTTGGGACTGTGTTATCATGAATGGTAGAAACCCGGCAGAGCATACGTGATTAGTTGCCTAAACTTGACTGTCGGTATATTCCTGTGAACCTTTTCTCATCCCATTCCATGCAGCAACATTCTAATAGCTAAATATTTACTATAGTGAATTAAAAATGTGAATGAAGGTGCTGATTTGTAAAAATAGATATCCTGAGGATGAGCAGAGCCCTTGGGCTCAATGAGTGTGAATATGTTATGTATGCTTCACTTTGTGCATTAACTATAATGTATTTGTAGTTGTTAAGGTGGTTTGCTGACATTAAAGCTCCAAATAGCCAAAATATCTCTTTTGAAATGGTAGAATTACAAACCAGTAGGATTGTGTACAGTATGCAAATTAAGTTACACTTAAGTGTAATTCTTGTTTAAAGTTTTTGTATAAAACTAAGACCTTATTTTACATGGGGGAAAAAAAAACACCAAAGACCTTGCAATGAGAATTGTACAGTTGTTCTAGACATTGAAGTAGTTTATTAATATAGGTTTTTAAAGCAATGCTGATGTAATTTCTAATGTAATTTTAGGTAACATCCACCCTGTTAAACTTTGCTGTCCATAAGAAAAGAGAGACTACACTGAAAAAGAGGAGAGTAAGATGAACATGTAGTTCATGCAGTAAGATGAACAATGTACAATGTACATATGTGCATGTACTGAGAAGGTAGGTAGTCCTTAATAAGATCACTGCCTCCTTTTTTGCAGAAAAGGAGTGTTTTAATTATCAGGAGACATCTTGGAGGGCTTCAAAGGGGAAATTGGTGAGGATACTGGTTAGATGGATCAGAATATTTTGCCAGTACTAGTCCGTGGAGGTTTGAAGGAGGGGTAGAACTGAGTTAGAGTTAGGTTTTTTTTCCTTTATTTATTCCTTTATTTATTCTGAGACCAGAATTAGTTTACTTTTCTTCATATTGAACTGGTTTTTTACAAAATACTTTAATTATAGCCTACTTAGTAGGAAGGACAGCATCTTCATAGCAACAAGTAAACTTCTGGAGAAAAATTGATGTTTGTAATCTCCTTACTTTCAGGAGGAGGTGCATTTTTTTTGGGTTCTTCAAAACTCTCAATTTCATTGATGTTTTCATTTTTTTCATTTTCTTTTGAGCCATCATTATAATGCATAAAAATTAGACAATACCCAGAATTTAACTTTTTTATTTCAGGCCCCTAGGAATAGAAATATTGCAGTGTGTAGGACAAAACAATTCTCAGAAGATAAAAATTTAATTGACTGCTACCTCATATTAAGCCATGCACTAATTCAGATTTTGGAATTCATGCAGATTTTAACAGGCAATCTCAGTTTTCAAGCCTTTTTGTAAATAGCCAGAGAGGAATGGTAATAATGATTTAAACTATTATCTAACTTGATCTATGTGGGATCTCCTTAGAAAAACTTCCTGTGTGTAGTTTAGACGCATTCTTGAATGTTGTTGTCTCAGGGCCTCTCAGCCTATGGTGAATATTCTAGGGAATCCTGTGATTTCCTTGTTGCAAACCTTGAATAATGAAATCAGAGACACAATAAAGTTGGAACCCATCTGTCCATGGCTTTGTCCTCAACTCTCTTCTCTGTACAAACTTATACTTTAAAGTATTGGTGAGAAAATTTGCAGTTCTGCTGCCTTCCCAGCATCCTAGAAATGGCTGTCAGGTTGGTAAGTTATATATCCAGTGGAAATATTAAAAAAATAAGCTATCAAGACTGAATTTAATTTTCTTGTACTTCCAGAAAGGATTGAATTACATTAATGATGGTTTCATGTTTGAATTTTTCTTTGCAGAGTTGTAGGGATAACATGTGATGGACTTTTTGTTAATAAAATGCTCACCTAACTGGCTGGGTTTTCAGCTTTTCCTCTGTTAGTCCTCATTAAATGCACAAACTGGTTAAAATTCACCTCTTTCTGTTTAGGTATTTGTCCCCATGTTTACTGTTTTTCTGAGTGAGACAACTATCACCAGGAAAAAAAAAAGACCCTGAAGAATATGGTGCTACTTTATGGAGGACAAATCTTCTATTTCTACCCTGACATTAAACTCTTAAAGGTGAACAAAGAGGGAGACATGTCTAGAAATGCACAAAGAAGCTGAGCTAATTAAGAGAGCTCCCACTGCCTCCCTTCATGAAAGCTGCTATGCTTTTGAAACCGTGGAGATGGTTTCACTGTGGATTTGTGAGGTTAGGAATACAGCTGGGATGCTGAGACTGTGGGCTGGGTGGTATGTATAGAATGTGTTTGATCAGTTTCCCTGGTTGTATTAGAAAGAGATGGCATAAAACAAATGGGGTGGAAATAGGCAGAAAGGATGAGGAGCTCCCTCTGGGATAGGTCTGAAGTGTTTTAGATTGTGGGAATTTTGTGTGTGTGTGTACTGAATACATTTTTCCTGGAGATTCCAGTGACAATTTTTTTTCTCCTAATCTTTATCAATGTTACAGAAAACATATTTGAGTCTTCAGAAACATGAGGTTCAAACCTTGCAGTTCAATCCTGCAGATGTTTGCATGGCATGCTACAGCCCTGCTTTCTGCATACTGACATGCAAATAGCTTGTCAGTCTCATCTTGCACCATTACTATGATTCCTTATTTGGTTCCTGTCACTTCCAGGTATTCAGCACTATAAAAATACTTTTCTTGTCTGAAACAGCATCATACAGGGTGTACTTGAACAATGCTATCTCTGAGATAAATATATGTGATTGTGGCATTTTGGATAAGCAGAACCTAGGTGATGCAGGACACACTGCCTCTGTTTACAAGCCACTGAGGATCAATAATGAATCTTCAGTGCACCACACTAAATCCACCAATGCTAAGGCTACCCAGGAGATCACAACACGCTGGTGAGGAGATTCATATGACAGTCGATCCTTTTGGTCATATTCACAGGTAACAGCTTCTTCACTCTTATTCTTTGATAAGAAGAATATAAACAAGACCTTTGCACTGTCTTGAAATTCATCAAAAATCCTTGTGTTGCCTCTTCCCTGGTGAGCCTAACTCTGATCATCTGATTCCTGTATCAACAGAAGGATTTCCTCACTCGACAGGACCATGGATAAACTTGGCAGAAAGTAAAGAGCATTAATAATAACAGATGTTGTAATGTTTTTCTGTGTTTACAATACCTCCGTACGCTCCATGTATCATTTGAAATTATATTGAAGTGATTGATTTTTATTTAATTACTACAAGATAAAACATTTTCAGAACAGCTCAAGAGTTTTGGAAAATTAAATAAAGAATTTAGAGTCTGAGAAATTCTGTATTTGGACCTGACTCCACCCATTAAAAACAGGTACTTAGTTAAATAGGAAAAATAATTTTGCTTCAGTTTTGTTTCTTTTCTATCGTGAAGATGAGAGCTGCACTGAAATTCTACTGGGAAAACAATACCAATAAAACATCAGAATTAAAGTGGAAAAAATTTAAAATTTGCTTGAAAATTTTATGCAATCATATATGTCTGTCCAATCTTTCAATATATCTTCCTTTTGGCTTTTATTCAGCAAGCTGTTTAAGTCTATGAATCACTTTAAGCAGGCAGCAGGTTAAAATCCTTGTTGAACTGGGGTAGGCACAGTTACATGTTAGTTCAGCTCAGAATGATAAATATTTGCTCATATTAATGCTATGCAAAACCTGATTTTTAACCTCATGAAAACTCTGTGACATGAGCAAAGGAATTGGAGTCTTGCACAAGCCTCTTGAGGAGAAGTTGCCCACGCACACAATGCATGAAGGGCACCTTTATTCAAAAGCAGCCATGGGTTTGTAGATCTGTGATGATTCATTGAGCAATTTCTAGTGATCCTGGAAACTGGAGTTTCCTGGGGCAGCAGGACTACTAACACATTTGACAAAGGAAATGGACTAACTTTGCTTTTTCTGCCAACCAGGGGACACCACAATCTCCCTTAGGGTGTCAGCAGAGGGTCTAGCAGTCAGCCTTTGAGTCTAAGCTCCTTCCTGCTTTCCCACATGATGCTTTGCAGGACATGAGTGAAGGGGCACTAGGGCAAGGCATATCCACTACAAGCAAATGTTGATTGAGTTTGCAGTTTTCATGAAGTGAATCAATGAATTTGAGTTGTAAAACTTTGGTTGTAAAAGACAGAAAACCCTCCACAGCCCAAAGCCAAAATTCCGACCAGAATGCAGTGATCAGAAGCACTCTATGGCATTGCTGGTTTTGCAGATTTGGCCCCAATGAGCCATTTCCCTCAAGAGGCAGAGTCTCCCATTGCCTACCCTGTGAGAAGCTAGAGTGGCTGAGCCTCCCCATGCCACCCCTGAGAAGCCTGTGCAGTGGCAGCACCGTCTCTGCGTTGGGATGGTGTGTGCCTCAACTACTTGGATGCCACTTTTAGCAAATGGCCAGAAAATTCAACACAGTGAGGGATTAAAACCTGTACTCTTGCAGCCTCACTTAGGCAAATACCCTTTTCAAGATGAAGAACCACTCTGTGTACCCCTTTTTAAGCACACTCTTCCAAGAGGCAGAAATCTTCTCTTTCCTTTTTAGCAACTGGAAGATTTTAAAAAATGCTTTCCTGGCATCAGGCTCTGACCCAAGTCAAAGTACTTGGACCACACTTTTCACAAGGCAATAAAAGCTGTTCTGGTTCTTCAGCGTATATCAAAGCCTGTTATTTTTTGTCTTCCCTGTCCTGGACCCATTCTACCACCAAAACTTCTTCTTGCCTATACTGCTGAGGAACCTTGATCTGGCTTTACATTAAAAAGTACTGAAGTCAGATGAGTACTTAGGAATGTGGACCCTGTGGAAAATTTGAATCATAAGAAATAGTATTGTTTGAATGAGACTGTCTGGCTTTGAAAGAAATACTCTGACATTTTAGGTATGGGGTAATTTGGAATTTTTTTTTTTCATTCTTCTCTTCCAAGGCTGCAATTTTAAAGCTTAGTTCTTGTATGTCCCCAAATCCATATGCCAGTTTGTCACCCATAGTTCACTGTTGCCTCCTTTGCAAGGGGCTGGGTGCTCCATATAGGTGGTGCCTCAGCCTTGAGGTGCCTCAATCCAAATCTCAGCTACAGCAACAACACTGAGGTGAAGCTGTGTTGACAGATTTGGGATCTGTTGTGTTGCTACTCTGAGCTTTGTGGGAATCCAAGACACATTGTGGTATTTTGGAGTAAACATTTCAAAGAGAAGGGACAATTTTTGGTAAACCATAGAGAGTGTGGGAGAGCAGCTTTGCTGTTAGAATAGAAAGCTGGAAATAAAAGTTTTTGTTTATTCCTGCATGGAGAGGTCACTCAGTGTCTCTGAACTTCCAGTTACCACCTATAAAAGATATTGCAGCTGTTAATGTGAACCATTATAATGCCCAAGTACAAAACTGGATGAACTGAATGGCAGAGCTGGGCTTTGGGGTTTTTTTTTTGGTTTGGGAGGTTTGTTTCGTTTTTTGTTGTTGTTGATATGCTTTGTTTGGGGTTTTTGTTTGTTTTGATTTTGGAGGTTGTTTGTTTGGGGTTTTGTTGATTTTTTGTTGGTTTTGGATTTTTTTTTTGTTCATTTGTAAAGAAGAAAAAAGTATAATAAAATGAGTGCAAATTGTAAATCTTTTTCTCTCAGTTTTAAATTGGTATAATAAAAAAGACCAATATATAACAGCCACATGGAGAAAAACACAGAAGGGGAAAGGAATTGTAAGGCTAAGAAACAGAGCTCATTAGGCTGGGCACAGTATGGCATTAATCATAGGATCATAGAATCATTTAGGTTGGAAAAGAAAGACCTCTAAGATCTTCAAGTCAAGCCATTTACCCAGCAGTGCCAAATCCATCACTAAACCATGTCCACAAGTGCCATATCTACACGTCTTTTAAATATGTCTGGGGATGGTGACTCAAACACTTCCCTGGGCAGCCTGTTCCAGTGCCTGACAACCCTTTCCATGAAGAAATTTTTCCTAATATCCAGTCTAAACCTCCCCTGCGGGATTAAATCTCCCTTCCTGCAGTAGCTCATTTATAAGTGATTTGAGGATCTCTGCAGGCTGTTACTGGTCCTGTGCCTTAGGATACCTGTTTCCTGTGTCTGTGCCCCTGGGAAGTGCTCAGCTGAGAGCAGCCCCTTTCCCATCACTGGCCTGCAGCTCGGGGCAGAACTAGCCCAGTCGACTTGGCACCTCCCCACCGATCCCTGGGCTGGGAAGATGATGGCCAAGGAAATGTATGCACTCCTGGAACAATTCTGACCATCTGTTCCTGATTAGCCTCTGTTTTCAAGGGACTGCTAGCTTCAGGCATGGGTCTGTCTATCCCCCAACTCGGGTGACAAATCCAGCTGTGGGGTTAGAGGGAAGAGAAGGAGGCAGCAGGATGAAACTGCATCTCCTGGGCAACCCAGCTGGGTTATATATGCTCCTAGCTGCCTCCTGAAAAGGTGGAAAGTAGAGGATATAACTTGTTTCCTCCACCCCCAATGCCTCTGCACAAGCACAGGCACCTTGGTCAGTCATTATATTTTCTCTGGAGTCCTCTGTTTCTCTGGCAGAGAAGCTGGCATTGTCATGGCATTTGCTGACAGCCAGCTGTCCTACTTGGAAAGCAGCATTTTGCTTCTGCATCCTGGTTTGCTAGTCTGCCCCAGCCACAGAGAAATCCTGTGGAAAAAAAGTTAAATATCAGGTTTGTATCAGAATAAATGTATATGAGGATCTCAAATTAACATTGTGTGGGGAATCATAGTTTTATGCTTCCTAAATTTTCAGTGCCTGATTTTGCACCTTACCAATATTCATAGCATTTTTTTCTTCTTTTACATTTTGTTGTTATGGGGAGCTCTTGGCTGCCGATTAAGTACCACGAGCAGTCCTGGAGAAACCTGCAGGTTATTGGGAAATATATTAATTTGTTCCAGATCTCACTAAACTTATCATCATTGGTTTTGGAAGCCAATAACTTTAAAGCAGAGTTGCAAATCGTTTCAGCATGTTAAAACCCACAGTGATGTGGAAGTTCATGTGTGTATGCCATGTCTTAAACACAGATGTACGTTTTATGTCAAACACTCAAATGACCACTTAAGAACATGGGAATTTATTTAAATTTTGGCTGCTTAGTAAGTGTTTGACTACGTTTCCACTACATAATAATCACATCAAGAGCTTTGTTAATTTAACCACAAGACCAATATGTATTTCCTATGGCTTCCTCAGGGGACGTCCAGTACCCTAATCCTTCCAAAAGGCAACATGCTAAAATATTGCAGGGACTCAGTACATGCAGAGCAAGACTGAAGCTGACAAATGACTGCCAGGCACTAAAGTCCAGTGTAGATCTATGTAATTTAGGATTATTGCTGCTGTTCTGGAATGTAAAATAAATCTAACACCAGTTTGATGTCAGCCCTTTGGGGTGAATTGATCACTAGAATGTGTAGCTGAGGATGCTCTGCTCATGCTGGGAACTTCATGGCACATCTGTTTTCCTGTCCCTTGTGTCCTATCTCATTGGGTTTCAGTTCTGAAAACTGCTGCCCCAGGCCACGCACACAGGCAAACATTGGCTGTTGTTTTTAGTATGTATGTGTAAATCTGTCTTTTCTCAAAGATTCAATTAGAAATGACTGCTTCAGTTCCACTGTCTGCTGATGAATGGTTTCAGTTTCTGGTTGTAGAAATATTATCCTATGACTTAGGTATAAAATGAATAGCATATTCCTCAATAAACTGTTGCAGCAAATTTCTTGCAAGTGAAAAAAAATTGAAACAATGCAGAGCTTCAACATAAATTCTGAATGGGAAAAATGGCTGGAATTGCTATGTTGTTGGCTACAAACAGTTTGCTTAACTCTGGTGCTGAATCAGCCAGGTAGTTACTGTAGTGTCCAAATGGTGTTTGGCTCCAGGATCTTCAGCAGCTTTGCTAAACATAATGGAGGACTGGGTAGACCATGGCATTTTCTCTGGTCTGATCCTCTCCTACCTTGTCTCTTCTTCTTGTATGCAGCATCATAACAGTGATCTCCAGGAAGCACAATAACTGAATGTCACTAGAAAAATGCTGTTTACAATTTTTTATTCCTAACATCCAGGAATACTGCAGACATATAATGATAGTGATGACACCTGGAAACACCCATAGCATGTGTGTAGAGTGTGGAAAAGCGAGGTTTTTGTATTGTACCTGCATATTGGTCATAATGGTCAGGGTTCATTATTGGTAATAACAGCTAGGGTTCAATTAAGTTTTCTGGCAATACCTAAAAGAATACAAAATTACTAGGCTTCCAACAAGTCATTCCTTCAGGGTCCTTAGACATATGTATCTCATATACATACACCATCAAGATTTTGGTGAGTTCATAGCAAACAAAATGAAATAGTCATGCCTTGCCCTAAAGTATCAGCATTTAAAAGGTGACTTGTCACAGAAGAGAGTCAGCTGGGTTGAAATAGACCTTTGAGATCATTGAGTCCAGCCTATGACTTAATACCACCTTATCAACTGGACCATGGCACCAAGTGCCACACTACTCTTTTCTTTAACACCTCCAGGGGTGGTGACTCCACCAACTTCCTGGGCAGCCCATTTCAATGCCCAATTTCCCTTTCTGTCAAAAAATTCCTCCCCATGTCCAACCTAAGCCTCTTCTGATGTAACTTAAGACTGAATCCTCTTATCCTGTTGCTGGGTGCCTGGGAGAGGAGGCTGACCCCCACCTGGCCACAGCCTCCTTGCAGGGAGTTGTAGTGAGCAATAACGTCTCTCCTGAGCCTCCTTTCCTCTAGGATAAACATCCCCAGCTCCCTCAACCACTCCTCATAGGAGTTGTGTTCCAGACCCTTCACCAGCCTTGTTTCTCTTCTCTGGACATGCTCCAGCATCTCCTAAACTGAGGGGCCCAGAACTGGACACAGGACTGAAGGTGCAGCCTAAACAGTGCTGAGTACAGGGGAAGAATCACTTCCTTCATCCTGCTGGCCTCACTGTTCCTGATACAGGCCAGGATGCCATTGGCCTTCTTGGGTACACTGTTGGCTCATGTTCAATCTGCCATCAATCAGCACCCCCAGGTCCTTTTCTGCTTGGCTGCTGGCCAGTCACTCCGTCCCCAGCCTGTAGCACTGCAAGGGGTTGTAATGGCCAAAGTGCAGGACCTGGCACTTGATCTTGTTGCACCTCATGCCATTGGTCTCAGCCTGTTGAGACCAGCCTAGCCTAGCCTCTGCAGAGCCCTCCTACCCTCCAGCAGATTGACACTCCCACCCAGTTTGACATCATCTGCTAATTTGCTGATAGTGGACTCCATCCTTTCATTCAGATTATCAATAACGATATTGAACAGGACTGGACTGATCACTAGGGGCACCACTGGTGACCAGCTGCCATTCACCACTACTCTCTGGGCCCAGCCATACAATAATTTCTTTACTCAGTGAAGGGTGCACCTCTCCAAGCTGTGGGCTGACAGCTTTTCCAGAAGTGTGCTGTGGGAAANCTAAACAGTGCTGAGTACAGGGGAAGAATCACTTCCTTCATCCTGCTGGCCTCACTGTTCCTGATACAGGCCAGGATGCCATTGGCCTTCTTGGGTACACTGTTGGCTCATGTTCAATCTGCCATCAATCAGCACCCCCAGGTCCTTTTCTGCTTGGCTGCTGGCCAGTCACTCCGTCCCCAGCCTGTAGCACTGCAAGGGGTTGTAATGGCCAAAGTGCAGGACCTGGCACTTGATCTTGTTGCACCTCATGCCATTGGTCTCAGCCTGTTGAGACCAGCCTAGCCTAGCCTCTGCAGAGCCCTCCTACCCTCCAGCAGATTGACACTCCCACCCAGTTTGACATCATCTGCTAATTTGCTGATAGTGGACTCCATCCTTTCATTCAGATTATCAATAACGATATTGAACAGGACTGGACTGATCACTAGGGGCACCACTGGTGACCAGCTGCCATTCACCACTACTCTCTGGGCCCAGCCATACAATAATTTCTTTACTCAGTGAAGGGTGCACCTCTCCAAGCTGTGGGCTGACAGCTTTTCCAGAAGTGTGCTGTGGGAAATACTGTTAAAGTGAAGTCCAGGTACACAACATCCACAGCCTTCCCCACACCCACCAGCCTGCCCACCTGGTCATGAAAGGAGATCAGGTTGGTCAGGCAGGACCTCCCCCTCCTAAATCCATTCTGGCTGGGTCTGATGGCATGGAAAGGAGGACATCATCATAGTCATTTGCCAAGTGCATATTTTTGTGACACGAGCATTTTGTGTGTTATGCACTCTACGTTAATATGGCCATTTGAAAAAATAATGGTCAGACTTTAGAGAGCACATTATTTTATATGATGTACAAATTGTGACTGACGTATATGCATAAAAAAATCTTTAGCAAAGCAGTTAGTGGTCGTAGAGTATGTAGATACCACCACAACTGATGCTAAAAGAGGTAATTAACAGAGCGGCAAAAGCAACAATTTCTGTCTTCAGAGCTGGGTCTTGACAGGCCAAGAGATTTCTACCTTCCTTCCTTTCTTTTCCTGCAACTTTGTACCCTCTCCTCCACCAAATGCATGCCAGCTGACTTATTTACCTTCCAAAAGTCCCACACTTCAAAAGGCAGATGCCATTGGATTGCCATTACCTATCTGAGTGAGCTAATTGAGCTTGCAAAAGTGGTAATTGTGTATGTAATTTCCTTCTGTGAAGGCAAACATTTACATCGGGGATAATCAGCAGGTGCTGAAGCTGTCCTTGGCAGAGTCATCAATGCATCAATCAGGCAGGTGTAGCACAGGCTGGGAATCATTGCTGTAGGGTAAGGCCTTGACACCCAGAACTCTGCCTCCACACTGACTTGTCAAGTATCCAAGTGAGTCAGTGGTGTGTCCCACTGTAGAAACCATTCTGGTTATGTATTCATTATCACTGTCAGTGTATGGCAGCATTAGGAAAGTCATAACTTTTTTTAGATATTGGAAATGCAAGAGAACAAATCTGTATGCCCAAATGACTCCCTGGAATATCATGTTCTGTGGTAGCCAGGTGTGCTTATTCCTAAGGTCTTAGCAGAGTGGCCAGGACAACTGCACTCTAATACAAGCTCATGATAAAGTGATTTTGGGACACTTACTTTGTATTGCCTGATTAACCATGAAACACCAAACACTAGTCCACTCAGTGAACAATTGGAAGCAAGAGAAGACCACATTTGTACTGACTAGGGATTGTTTCTGGTATTTGTCCACTAGATGGCTGCAATTGTTGAAGGTAAGTACCTTACATGCTTGGAAGGGGCTTCAGATGCCAAAATCTACATTCCATTCTCTCCTGAGCTGTTGTCCTTACTTCCATTGCTTAGAGAAAATGAAGAACAGAGAGGCAACAGAGGGCTAGAATTCCTCAATTCAGAGATGCAATATTTATCTCTATATGTAAAATGTGTATAATCTACCTCAAAGATGTAAAACGTATTTCATCTTTAGCAAGGGGCAACTTGCAGAAAGGGGCCCACTTGTGGCCTAATGATTTGTTGTGTCAAACGAGAACTTATGAATGAAACTTGAGGGCTAAAAGGTAAGAAAAGGCTTATCACGAAATAAACATTTTCCTGGATCTTAGAAAATGTAGGGACAAAGTAAGAATTTTCAGAAGTCTAGCTCTTAACAAAAGAAATTACAAAAAATGACAGCAGGTAAAGCAAGAAATGTAAAGCAAAACAAAAGAGAATGTTCATCTAATGTGCCCTAAGGATCAGTACAAGGTTTAAAGATAATCTGTATAGCCTGTAAAAGCTAAACAAACACTTTGTTTCAGCTTTCAATAGTAATGATATTGGCCATGAGGTAAAAAATAGGAAAGTAAATGGGGGTAGTTATCACAGAATGAGTGTGGTGGAAATAAGACTCAGCCAGGAAATAAGGAAATGTTAGGAAATAAGACAGTCAAATAAGATATGGTAGACTACATAAATATATGAGTCAATTTACTGGGTTTGTTTGGAAGCATCTCTCTATGTTTCCCAATACAGTATTAGTTTCGGAGCCTCCTGCAGTTTGCGGCCCAGGGACTCACCTAGTGTAAACATGGAGAGGGTTGTAGGTGGTGTCCTTCAGTTGTTTTCCTCTTTCATACACTTGTTCATGTACCCCCTCCCCTGTTTTTATCTTTAACCATTCACAACATCTCATGACATCAAATTCCAGAGGTTACCTGAAGCTTAATTGAAGTACAACCTTCTTGTGTTTGCTTTGAATGTGTCTCCTGCTCCCTGGATTGGAAGAGATAGTGAGGAACATGTAGTCTCCAAAGCCTCTCCATGTACTCTTGTTAAGGCATTGGACAACCTTCACCTGTGAGACCGGTTGGAGAAGTGTTAGTAATAGCAGCAAAGATTTTTACTGCTGACATACAGAATAATTAAGCAAATGGAGATAAATAGAAACATGATAAAAAATTACCTTGGTTGAACAAAGCATCACAAAATTTCTCTTTGAGATAAATAAGTGATTTTCTAACTGAAGAAAATATAGTGAAATCATGGAATCATTTTGGTTGGAGAAGATCTTTAAATCATTGAGTCCAATGTTAACTCAGTGCTGCCAAGTCCACCACTAAATCATGTCCCCGCATCTTTTAAATACCTCCAGGGTTGGTGACTCCCAACACTTTCCTGGGCAGACAGTTGATTATTCCTTGTCTGTACTGAAATATTTTATATTGTACCAGCTGAGATGCTGTCAGATTGGAGACAACGGAGATTAATATGAGAAACCTGAGTTGCACATAAAAGGGACAGGACAACATGCTGTGCTGAAAAGAAACTTGCCAGGCTGCAAGGAGCTATCTTGAGACCCTGTATGGGCACTGGTGTCATTCAATATGTTTGTTTCATGGGTTTGTAATAAAAAACAGGTTGATGAAAATTGCCAGTGAAAAATAAAAAGCGAAGCATGTCAATACAGATGAAAATTAGACCACTGCA
>VXBB01024639.1:344364-483680 GCA_013399915.1 Illadopsis cleaveri | reverse complement strand
TGCTGTGCTGAAAAGAAACTTGCCAGGCTGCAAGGAGCTATCTTGAGACCCTGTATGGGCACTGGTGTCATTCAATATGTTTGTTTCATGGGTTTGTAATAAAAAACAGGTTGATGAAAATTGCCAGTGAAAAATAAAAAGCGAAGCATGTCAATACAGATGAAAATTAGACCACTGCATGAAGATGACTTTGAAGACTACTTTGTAGATGACTTGGGCAGAAATGTGATAGAATTTAATAGTACAAATAGACAATCATTGCATTTAGGAGGTCATTGAAATATCTGTTATAAGCTGGGTCTCTGTAAGAGGTAATAGAAATTAGAAACATGAGTGTGATTTGGAAGCAAAAAAGGCTTATGCTCAGAGGTTTTATCAGGTCTGGCAATTCCAGTGCAGGTAGAGAAATATTATTTTGCAAGGTACTTGTGAGCTTGCATTTGAAGTTTCATTCTCACTCTGTTTACCCCACTTGAAGAGAAACTAGATTAGACCAGAGTAGATGTAGAGGTGTAAAAGGAGAGTGATCACAAAATCGAAGATCTTGTATACAATGAGAAAACAGCAGAGGACGGTGTATTAGCTTAGTGGGGGGGATATGCTTACTCTCTGTAAACACTGGAGAGGAGAAGATAAGCTAAGTAAAGCTAATTTAGAAAGAAACTAAATACCAACGTAAGCATAAGAACAAATGGCTATAAACTTAAGTAGGTAAGTAGGTAGCAAAAAAGCCAAACTTTTTTTTCATGGAGTTGGAGAAATCCATAAAAATGTGCTTCTGTCAATTTCTCTAGTGATAAGGGAGAGTTCAGGAAAGTCTTTGTTTTATCATTTTTCTGTCACAGGCTGATGAGCCATTTACCTCTGATCTCTGAGGAGTTTGTACTGGCAAAGCATGACCCAGAGAAGGGCACTGACTACTTGGTGATACCTTTCCTGGTATGGATTATGTGCCAGCTTTGAGAAAAATGCCAACAAAATGTACACGAGTCTTGGCAGATTTGTTTGTGGTTGGTCACACTAGTTTCCAGAACACAGTGTCCTTCCCACTCTCTTTTGGAGAGCCCTGTCTCATGCTACCTATTTTTAGATCCCTTTTTGCCCACTGTCCCTGGTGGGGGGGTTTGCCTGCAACCTCTTAAAATGCTCTTCGTGTTNTGAGAATTTTTTTCTTTTTTTAAATGGGATTGTAGGGCTGATTTTGTAGTTTCTTTTAAATTACCATTGAAGAGAGGAATGCCTGTGTACAGAGTAATCTCTCTTCCCTTTCTGTCCTGGTCTGCTAGTTCATTAAACATGGGATCTGTTGGAAAATGCTGGAGCTATCATCTGCAAATGCATGTGCCTTTCCTCACCTTGGGACTTAGGGCATGAGGGAGGAAGAGAGGCTCCACTTCTCAGTCTTGTTTTAGCTGTCCCCACAGTCAGAGTGAGGACTGTGGGCTTTCCTCAGGCATGGAGCTGGTACTAGGGGACTGGTCAAATAGCATAGCCTGGTACTATGTAGGCTCTCACATGTGGGTAGTATCAGTTCATCTTGTGGTCGTTTAGGTTTGTTCAGCTCATTTTAAGGGAGGAGCATCAGAAGCACGGAGAAAACAGCTGTTTTGCCCAAAGCTGTAGCAGGTCTGGTGACAGACTTAAGAAAACCTCATTACCAGATCTAGAATTAAAGTCAGACAAGCAATGAATTCATCAATGTCACATATGATATCGAGATTCTTTTCCATATTTTTCCCTTTGTATGACCAAGCATGCAATCTCCCCACTCTTCATTTTTGTACGTTGCATGCCACAAGGTGAAAACCCACACATGGGTTTCAGAAACAGAAATGCTTACCATGATTAGGGAGACATATGAAAAGATGCCCTTGGTTGTTGTGCTGTTTCTTATTATATCACATAGACTAGCTAACGAGATGTTTTAGCAGGGCCTGTGAGGAAGCCTATGTCACCTATGTAATGCAATAGGTGACAAGCTGGCCCATGGTCAATGTTATGTCACTCTTCTGTGAATTGCTTTGCACATCACACTTTAAATGACAAATGGTAACTGTACCAAATTATTCCATTTTCCATGCAAGATACACAAATATAAATCAAAGAGGTCTTTTGGAAGCTGGCTCTTATTTTCCGCATTTCTTGCAACAAAGGACCTGTCTCAAATGTCTGTGGGACATCTATTCCAACACAAATACACCATGGTTAATGCTTGATTTGAAATCCATTATAGACATCTGAGACTAGAAAACATCCATCGTTTGTTTCTTAGTTTTTATGCCAGTTTGCTAAAAGCCCTCCCAACATTTTCTATAATCCTCTTCTTTTCTATCTCTGTGGAAGGGAGCATTCTGAGAAAAAGATTTTTTTCCCAAGCTTCCAACTGTGTCACTGCTGCAGGCTGCAGGATGTAGAGAGATACCTGGGAGTGTTTCTGTTTAAATGATTGTTGTTAGGTAATTTCAGTGCAAATGGATAAACTATGCTGATGTTACAAATAAAAGCAACAGTTGTGAGCTGGGAGATGTGGAAGGAACTGACTTAAACTACCAACTTGGTATCTCCAAAATGCACAGAGATTAGAGAAATATTTGTTCAACTATTTAAAGGAATGCATGGACATTTTGAACATATGCCACCAATCAGAAGTGAGCAGATGACCGTGAGTCACAGTGACCATCAGAGGGTGATGAGAGAGATACAGTTAAGGAGGATGGTTCTGCTTTGGCATAGCTGATGCTTTTCCAACATAATGAGAATATTACTTTTAACAACCTTCCTGAAACTCTGTGTTGATACTTGATATTCTCTGAAATAGGGCAATGGCTGTTCTGAGATTGATTTCTTGGACTGAACTTCCTGCATGACTTCTCCCAGCAAAGCTCCCCCCAGTGACTCAGAGTGCTGGCTAGTGCAATACTGGGCTCATAGCAAGGAAAATACCACTCCCTTTTTGTGACTGAGTCCTTGTAGGCTCCCCTTAGTGCATCTCCTGGCAATGATTAGGAACATCTACTCATTTTTTTAAAGGCTACTCCCCCTCCCATAGACTTCAGTCCTGTGAAGTCCTTAGGAAACATACCAAGATCTGAAAAGCTATTGTTTGGTATTTCAAATCCTGGTCCCTTTATGTCCAGCTGGTGGGAAAAGAGGAGAGAGAGACAGAAAGAAAATAGGAAGGCGGCAGCGGGGAATGCGGGGGAGAGTTAGAAGTTTAGCGCAAAATGGAACGAACTAGGGATAAATGGATCCAAGGGACAGAGAAAAGTGGGACAAAAGTAGAGGAAAGTATCATCAGTCCTGGTCCTGGTGGATGTTTCAGTAGAGACTTTATGCAACCAGGGGGAGGTTTTCTCTTACAAAATAGCCTGTAGGAAGAGGTAATTACAAATACAAGCGCCTCAATAAACAAGGTGAAGATTAAAAAAAGAGAAAAATCAAACAGAATACTAGCAAGAAAAAGAAAGCAAAAACATCTAAGAAGTATCTGGATTATAAAGGCAAGAGAAAAAATGAACAAAAGCAAGTATTCTGTAGGTGGCTTCCTGCCAAGGACACATGATTTTATCTCTATGCCTCAGTTCTTCCCACTGTGGAATGGAGCTATGAATGCTCTTCCAATTTTTCAGAAATATTTGAAGTCTAGGAGTTGTTTGGATTGCTACTAACACTGGATAATGTAGAGTGGGAGAGGCTTGCTGCAGAGATGGAGTCATTTTGGGACTATGAAGACAAAGAAAACACCAGTATGTAATAGCGCTGCTGAGCTTTAGGGAAGAAAATAAGGGCATATTTAATGAAGATGAAGAAAGCATTAACAACATGTATTAATAAGAATCATATTTGTATGCAAAGGCTTGATTTGACATGTAACTTTAACATTTTCCCCTCCCGTATTTAAACAATTTTGTTTTTAAACTTTGAAGTTTAACACTTTTTAAGTTTTAAACTTTTCTTTTGCTTTGAGTTTACCCCTCCCATTCCCATCTTCAAGCTGGAGGTCATCAGATTTGTTTACCGTCTATGACAGAAAAATCTTCAGAATAAAATCTTATCTTTGGCTGGCTGGGCCAAACACACACAGTACATTTAGGGAGTCTGATATTCCTTGGCAAAGGCAATTACCATCTGCCTGGTAATCTGACGTTGTGCTTCTGGTAGACACGTATAGATGTACAGACTATGGGAAGCTTTGTATGGAATCATGTTTGGCACATGTTTGTGTCCTTTCCTGGGCTGAAATAAGTTTGTGAAATAGCTTCCACTACTAACAGCTGAAAATCATAATAATTTCTTTCATCCCTGACACCACTGAAAACCACATGACTATTCTCCATTGCAAAACTCTGATGGTCTCTGTCAGTTTCTAGAAACTTTGGCTATGGTTGTATCTTTCTTACCGATCCCTGCACTATCTAATTTCATATTTACCTAATGTATAGTCACATTATACAAACTCTTGGATGATGCCTTATTTTTCGTTCAGCACCAGTATGTCTTAAACTTCACTTGAGTCATGGCAAAGTTTGGGCCATGCTTGGAAAAACAATGTCAAAAGAAGTTTGGATGGGCTTCAGATCTCTCATATTTCAAACAGTGTTTGGCTGCAATAAAGACAACAAATTGTGACCAAAGGATTTTGTCTTCAATGCTTAGGAAACTAAGAAAGATACAACAGATAAGTATAAAAGCATAAGGTTATAGTCGCATTTGTACATGAGCAGCAGAGCATTGAAATACTCATATTTATGGAGGAATGAAGATCTGTTTCTTTATCTCACAGATAAGTATGTGCAGAATAGTCATTAAGGATGGAATTTCTTCTGAACTCCACTCTTTTGGCTGTGTGGGGAGACCTGCTGGTGGTTTTGTTTAATGAGGATAGCCCTACAGAGTTTCTGTCTTCAAAACTCTGAGATTAAAAAATAAAGAATGCAAAAGCTACGAAAACTGGAGGCTAACATTTTTCTTATTCCACTGATTTACAAACCAAGTGTGACTACTTGTTGTCTGCAGCTGGCCTATAGAACTGTCTCACCAGTATGAGGTTTTGATTTAAGAAGTTGATGACAGTGATTCCTGATGGTCTACATGGCTGCCTGGCTTCAGGATCTACTCATTGGTTTGACATAGATTTTTATGTATCACTCAGAGTGAGAAACACTCAGGTGTCTTCTAGGGATACTTAAGGGTGTCTGTACAGCTGCCTGTGGCATGTGGCTCATCACATTTTTCTTTAACAGAGCTCCATCTTAGAATGAGTGAATTCAGGATGCTGCATAGCTCTAATTCTTGAAGACAAGGACAGTTTTCCTTTTCTCTGGAAGCATAAAGAGTTGATGGAAACTAAAGTAGTACTTCTTTCTACAGGTTACAAAATAGCTACCAAGTGCTTTTAAATGTCGTTGCTGCCATAATGAAGAAATTAGGTAATGCTCCATGAGCTATGCTGTGAGGGCTGATCAAAAATGTTGGCTTTTATGAACACTGGGTTCCCTCCACAAGTTTTACCTCTGGCTTTGTGACCCTTGTTATCATTGTACTGGTACTGCTTATGGTCAAGCCAGGAATGAAAGCATTGTCAAGATGCACAACATAAGATAATTTCAGCTTTGATTGACATGTCAGAATCGATATTGTGATGTTAGGGATTGCTACAATGTTACATTCAATAAACTAACTACGATCCCATGGCCAGAGATTTTAGGCTGGAAAAAGAAGTCTATTCCATCTATTTATGAAAAGGGCAATGTGCTGTCCTGCACAGCTTCATTTGCAGAAGAGAAATTTGAGAGGTAACTGTTCATAGTTGTACGTATGCTTGGAATTTAACAGAAGTGTATTCTTGTAGCAAAGACTTCATTTCCGTGCTCTAAGACATTCTGCTCAAGGTTGCTGCAGACATCCCCATTTCTGGGGTCTTTGTTGCAATGGACTGAACTATGGGTGGGTGATGGTAGGGATCACCTTGCAGTGGGATGTGGCACACAGGGCAGTGGTACCTTCCCCACCTCTTCCAACCCTCAGGGAAGCTGGGACACTGAGTAAAGGAGTAATGCTCACAAAGTAGTCTAAGCAAGATGGTTTTCCAAGGACTGGAGACAGACTTGCCAAGAGAAACCTGGGCTACTGCTCTGCCTTGACATGGTCTGTGAGAGGTGGTGAGCCTGGTATGGTTGTAGGACAATACTCAACTCAAGGGAAAAGGGAGTCAGAGAAGACTTTACCAAGGGCATTAGAAAGGTAAGAAAGGTATGAGACTGGTACTTTTTTTTACTTTACTTGCTGTATTTCAGTAGGGTGTTTGTTTTTTTCCTTGGCCTGAGTCCATGATTGTATTCCCCATCATCTTCTTAGGACTTTGTTTCTAAGTCTTTGTGTACTGGAATGTGAGAATTGATGCAGGGAGTAGTCCTAGGGGAGGAACACTGAATTTCCCCATATTTATGAATTAGTCTTGACCCAAGCTTACAATTTATCAGGAGAGACCTCCATGGAAGCCAACGTCTAAGAGGCTCATGGGAGCCTGATTGTGGCCAGCTGCAGACTGGTAGCAGTGCAGCTGGGGGATGCTCAGGCAGCTCTTTCCCCTCCCAGGCTGTGGCACAATCTCCGGGAAGCTTCCCAGGGTTTATTTCTGGGACTGGTGACGCCAGGCTTAGTGCAGCCCTTCTAAATCATTGTCTTATTTTGGGGTGAAATTTCACAAACTAGCTGAAGACCAGAAGTGGAAAGAGAGAGCATTTCAGGAAATATACTGATTCTGATTTTTTCCTCTCCTTTCATTCCTACCAGCACTCAGATGAGACCTGACGACTGCTTTCTGCTGCCTCCATGGAGCGAGGCTGTTCTCTGTGCCACAGCAGACTTTGTCTCTATTAAATCAACCTTAGAGGCTTAAAATACCCTTCAAAAGGATCTTTTGTCTCACTGGTGCAATGTCCTGTATCCCTGGTGCCAACCACATTATGTCAGTTTTACTTGCCACTTTTGGGCTGTCTTTACAGCATTTTATTTCTGACGTCCTTTGCCAACAATCCAATCACACTGTTAGAACTGTGAAAAAATATTTTAGAAGTGTTATTATTATCTCTTTAAACCCAAGACATTCTGCACTACTTTCAAGAATGTCTAAGAAACTAAGAAAAAAACTAGTGAACTGACAAGATCTAGTCATTTTAGGTGAGAAGCTTTCACTATGGCCTCAAGTGGGCAGGAAGCACAGCTTGTGGGATATAAACATGCATTATCTCTGTAAGTTCTACCTTTCTCCATCGAAGTACAGAGAGAAGGTTGGCAGGGTTTAGTTGTAATACAAAAGTACAGAGCACCTCTCTAATGATGGCAAGGTACTAAGTAGAACTTAATACATAAAGTATATATAATATAAAATATATATTATATTGATTTTTTATATAAAATTATTCACGCATCTGTATTTGCTCATTTATTTATTTTTTAACTTGACCACTTTCTGGGAAAGAAAAGAAAAAGCTCAGTTTTTAGTAGAAGAAAACCCACAGCTAACAGAAAAATTCATATTTCCCATTCTTCAGTATAATGAGATCTATCTCTGCTTCTCCACCACCTATAAGTATGCAAAGACTTCATTTTTACTATAGTCATGTGGGGAAACATTGATGGCTCTGCATGTAAAAACTGGAAAAGTGAATGCTGTATTTCACTGCCCTCTACTTTGTACATTTTTGTATCTGTTGCAATGATCTGCTCTTTGAAGTTCAAGGTGTTGTATATTCAAAATGAATGATGGAGGTATATATATAGGTCAGCATCTGCCTTTCATAGCTTTAAATGTAATCTATGCCCTGTTTTCTCTAGAGAATATTTGACCTGACACTGCACAAAATTTAAGAGATTGAAATCCTTTCATAAAGGCAAGTGCTGAAAATTTATTACATCTGTTTCACCTTGTGGGAAAATTATGTGGTTTACAGAAAATCCAAAAAATTAAATTAAAACACACAACATGCTGGAAGCAGGTTGCTTCTGCTGTACTTGGAGTGTTTTCTTCTGCAACTGCACAGCAGCATGCCTGGCCAAAATATGACTGAAAATAAAAGAATCTGGAAAGCACAGGCAAAAGGAACAGAAAAGTGATTTAAGTTCCAAAGTTAGTGCTGGAAAAAAGAGTGTCAAACAAAGCCAGACACTAATTTTATCTACTATCAGAGCAATTTTAACACAGCCATGACAGTATTAGGTGGCTTACATAGGTACCATATCAAAACATTAGGATCAAGGGAACAATCATGGGCATTTAATGCAGCTGCTGCTCAAGAAAGTTCTGAATAAGAGACAGTGTGGTTGCTGTATACAAGAATTTTTTCTATGACACCACTCATACTCTTCCCTGGCAGAAGCATCACTCTTTTTCCTGCCTTTGTTTCAGGTCTCAGGGTCCTTGCCCCATCCACTGCTGTGCCTGAGCTGTTTCTCACTCAGCCAAACAGCAAGATAAGTTTCTGTAGCAAAAACCCAGGGAGAGTGAAATAGAGCTGGCTGCCTGATCTGTGTGGCTGTTTGAGAGGAGGGGTTACAGCAGCACCACCAGCACTGTCCTCCCTCCAGCTGGTCTCTGCTCTCTCTTCTCCAAACCTCTGATGTGTGGCACTGGGGACAGAGGAGATTGCTCAAGCAGGCACCAGGGAGTCTCTGGGTACCAAAAGGGTTGCCTGCACATCCAGCTGCCACTGGTACCAATTCACAAATTGCTCCTTGGTTAGAGCACGTGGAAAATAATAGTTCTTAGCCTCTCACTATAGATGCAAAGTGAAATACAAGGATGGGCTGAGAAAACCGGCCCCACAGCAGCCTGTACCCAGCAGCCACAGTACTCTCCGCAAAGGTTTGAAATCCAAATTGACTGTGCACCTTTCCTCATTACCCAGCAGTGACTCACAAACAGTTTATTTGGTTCTTCCTTCTAGTGGTTTTTCTACAATGATGATAACATGATTTCCCTACAATCCCATAACTTTTCCATTTCCTGAAGGTATAAAGGCAATTCAGGTTACATGATGTGAGTTATTGGACCACCAATTTAAAAATGTGCAGTTTAAAATAGTTGTCAAGGATTCCTCTGTAATTATGGGAGAGATGAGTGCCTCAATTGACTCATTTTAGGAACCATTTTAGGACGAGGAAATTACATTCAGGAGAAGATGCTTGTCTCCAAAGACTGTGCAATGTAGGTTGTTAATGATGTGTGACTTTCAAATGATCCTCACTGGGTGGCATGGATGTCCATTCTGTGTTTGTCCATCTCAGTCCTGTGAATGTTCAAGGTAGTTTCAGCTCATTCTTGAAATATCAGAGGATAAAATTAATTAGAAAGCTGATCTGGAAAAGAACAAAACTAAACAGCTAACTTTTCTAAATATTCTCCACCCAGTGTCAAGCTGTCCTCTTAGTCTGAGAACTGAGTTCTGATGTGGATTTTGTTAATTGTTTGACTGCACCCCATATTTGTATTGAAGACTGCTGCAAAGGTACAATATTTTGCCCTTGTGTGGTCAAGTGGTGTAGTTCCTTCCACACAACATGGTGGTCCAGCTCTTTTCCTGTCTTCTTACTACTAATGTAACTGGAGTATGGGTTTTTTGTTTTCTTTTATGTCTATTGGTGTGTGTATGCTGCAGAATTGTAATTTCAGCCATGTAGTAATCTTTTGTTGGATTACTGCATAGCTGCCTCGTAAACTCTGACATGACAAATGTTTTAAGAACACAGAGTGGGATTAATTCACATCATAGACAAATCTGCTGCCAATGCCCTTTTTAGAAGTCTTTTATATCACTCATCAAAGAGGGCATCAAGCAATAGAAGAAGAAAAACAACAGAGACAAAACTGAGTAGAAATGGGGTTCTTCTTAACATTCAATGGTGTTAACAGACTTTTCCCCATATTTCTAGACTGACACTGTTTGGCATATGTGTTCCAGAACAAATTTGTGTTGTGATCATGCAAGCAGGTTGTTTTGAGCCAAGGATCTCAGACAAGTAATTTTTTTGACTGCAATATGGTGATAGTTAACAAAGTGAATTTAAAGAAATAACGTGAATGGTCCGACACAGGATCTACTGCGAACATATCTGTGCAGTATAAAGGCAACTGACATCATTATATCCTAGCCATGTAGGAAAGAGTTCTACTGCCAAAAATGCTTTTCTGGCTAATGGAGTTGTATCTGGAGCTTAAGATACAACAGCTTAAGTATTGCAGCTTGTGGGTGGATGAAGGCAGCTCATGTCCTTCGTTCTGTCGGTGCCCCTTGCAATTGCAGGAACCTCTCACGTGCATCAGGCTGTGTTTCTATGCAGCTGCTACATGTGCTGCTGAAAGCAAATGAGACACATGCTAGGTGTGAGGCTAAGAACATAGCTGTGAAACATAGCTTGCTATCAACTTTTAAGCACTGTTGAAGAAGTGATGGCACAGAACAGCTTTTAAAAATAAGTGCAAAGGATTAAGTGTCCTAAGTGGAAGGCAACAACAGGAGTAAATGACAGTGACAAATTTTTTATGACATTTTCTAACTGCTAGGAAGCCTTTTCTTTATGTCCAAGATAGCCAGGCTGTGAGATTCTTGCAAGCTAAGCATGGCTTTTGGCATGGGACACCTTGCAGGAAGGCTAAATGCTGTACAAGGAATAACGCTCTCCTGGTAGTTAATTAGGGAAGAGGTCATTCTTCCCTGCAAGTGAGGAATGAATCAGTGGCCCAGCATGAAGCTAAGGGTTCCAGACCTCTGTGCTCATTGACAGGGCTTCAGTACAGCTTTTTGTAACACTTGACTTCTGCTCTAAATTTCAAACAGAGAAATTATGCTCTGGCTGTCTGTTTTGCTACACTGGTTTTATTTGGGCATGATATGATCATTGTCTGTAGCTGTTGCAGTGTTGCTGTTTGTTCTCATAGCACACAAAATGTTCCACCTCAGAAGCAGCCGCTTTCCAGGGTAAATACTGCCAGCATATGCAGCACATAAAGTCCTTTAAAACTCCACACAATGAAATGTCCTATATTTTGAAGAGCTGTGTTCTTGTTCTCTTAGGCCTCAAACAGGAAACATTAAGCACATTTTCAATTAAGTTGCAATGAAGTTAGTGTAATTGATGTCCATGTTTTTAGCATGTGTTTCTAATTAAACACATCCATAGATGCTGTCCTGATTTGAGGTCTTTAAGCCTGCAAAGCGTGAAAGCTGAAGCATTCATGTTTAGCTGCTCTGAGTATCTGAGTACATACATTTGAAAGCAATCATCATATTCCCTCCTTCCTTAGTACTAGGTCTTAGACCTGAACTGGGAACTGCAGTTGTACCTACAGAGTTCCAGTCTCAAGGCTATGGATTGCTCAAAGCAGTACTGGAAGATATGGTTCCTGTATGTTATACAGACAATAGTCAAACACACACACATAAAACAGCAGAAGAAGCACTGGAGTGCAAGGTTGCACAAATTAAATTAATGTTCCTGACATGCTGGTTTGAAAGGACACACCACACTCAAAAGGACAGAGAGCTGGTTCAAGCCATCACTAGTTTGCTCTGTCTGGAAAAATACCAAAAACATTCACAATAAAGCACTGATTTGGACTGAGCAATGGTAAAATGTTTTTGCAGCATAAACCAGGTGTATTTTAGATTAGTCATTCAACACTACACCAGGAGGAAACAGAGCAGCATGCTCACATATTAGGCACTGGTTTCAGTTGCCTGTTCATTACAATGTTGGGCCTCCATTATAGTCCTGCTGCATGAAGGAGGTCATTGAACTTTTTTTTTTACAGCTTGAGATCACTAAAAGAAAAGCTGAATCAAGGACTAGATCCATCTAGATATATATTCCAAAGTATCTGGCTGGTTGGATAAAAATTTTGTAAATGCAAGCTGCATGCTTGATTTGCTTTTTATTATTTAGTCTATTATGTCAAGTAAGGAATATCACAATTTTTCTAACCTTTTTTCACAGGTTTGCAGAGGAACAGATTTTCTTCATCTGTAGCTAATGACAGCAGAAATTCTTTTTCAAAAAAAAGGCAGGATCTGGTTGTGTTTTTGCGAGAATAACCTGACAGTCATTTCCTGGCTTATTCTACTGTGCTATTCATCTCAAGTTTTGAAGAGCTCATCAACTTGTAAAAAAAATCCCCCAAGAGCAGAAGGATATTTCGGCATCTTTCTCAGGGATTTCGGCATCTTTCTCCTTCTCCATTCTTTTGAGAGAAATTTTCTCTTGCGTTTCTAATTCTGAGCTCTGAATAGCTGGAGGATTAAGGGTTCACCACGTTTCTACATTTTCTTCTCAAAAGGTGTGAGTGTTGATGTTGAGTCATCCCGCAATTGCTGGCAAGCACATCCTGCAGCTGAAGCCTGGATGTTGCAGAGTGCTGCCAGACAGGCACAAGGCTTGAACCTGTGGATCTTGACAGGACAGATCCACTCTCCCCAGGAAAGAAGGTGCCATAAGAAGCTGCTGCCCTCTAGCTTGGCCCACAGGTGACTTTGATAGGTCTTACAGAGGGTTTTGACACAGAGGACAAAACTGAGGGGCTGTTGAAGGATGTGCCTATAAAATGTCAAAGAACAGGCAGTAAAATATGACAATAGAACTACTGAGGACATTCAGGGAAATGTTTGTACAATGATTAAGCAAACCAAACACTAATTCAGTGATTTTGTTTTAACAAAGTAGAATATGATGTTTGTCACTTTACTGGAGGATGAGGACACTGCAGGCTCCCAACATGTTTTGGCATACAAAGAATACCATGTTTGTTACCCTTTAGAAAGATCTTGCTCTAGTTTCTCAGGGTAGTGGCAGCCTTAGCTTGTGTACCTCCTGTAGTTCAAAGCACACTGCTACTACAGCTCCAACTTGTCCCTCTGCATATTTTTTCATAACAGGGCTGAGTTATCAAATATTCCCTCACTGGCAGTTGACACTTCCTCGTGCCATTGTTTGCCACCTTTTGCTTTCCATCCTCAAGTCTTTTGAGACAAGTTCTGTGATTTTTCCCTTTCATTTTCTTTGTTATCTGCTGTAGACTTCAGCTTTTTCTACTTTTCTTCGTGGCTCCAAATAGCCAAGCTAAAGCATCATATAAGCAGTTAACCATAAACACACTCTTGGGAATACTCCAGGGTTTGTAATCTTGCTTGCAGCAGGGGGAACATATTTACAATGCCTCCATTTCAGAGAAGCTGAACAAGCTTCCAGTGATTATTACATGACCTTAAGCCTTGTAGGAGTTATTTAATATTGTAATTCTTTTGCTAACACATGTCACAATGCTCTACTTATTATTTAAAATTTTTGTGCTAAAAACCTCATTGTTTATGAGTTAATTTGATAATATTTGTATACATAGATTTGTGACTTTGCATGTAAACTATTTAGCCCTTTTTTCATAGGAGATATTAGTGTTAAAGGCTCCTACCCACCACATAAATCAGTTTCAGTAGCTCCCCACCAGGAAAGATGACTCATGGAATATCAGCTTGTTGTATAAGGTCATATCAGGTATTTGTACTTTTTGAATATGTGAAGTGGCAAATTCTTTACAAGCAGAGATATCATTGTTCATTTTTGCCCGCTATCTCCTCCACCCAAAGCTTGTGACATTATTTTCAAATCTGTAAGCCCTAAATTGTCTTCTGAGAGGTTGTATATATGTACCTCATAAGGTTTTACACTTCTAAGACGTGATATTTACAGATCTACCTTTAACTGGCTAAATACTCCACATTAGACATGTAAGGGTGCCATTTGGCTCCTTAAAAGTCTCCTTTGCCAGAATGGATGGAGCTCTTTCTCCTGGCCAGAGATGGCCAGGTTTCCCTATCTCCTATATAAAAACATGTACTTTAATTTTATCATCTTGATGGTCTTGAGACTCCTGTACACCTCAGTGTCTTGATATATATCTCTTAGGCATGTTTTATAGTGCCTAATTGATGTGAGAATTTCAATAACTTTCAGAGCTCCACCATGAGCCCTTTTGTTTGATGGGTAACACCACTGTGCAAAGAGTTGTCTCCTAGAGGTGGATGAGCTGAGGGATGAATGGGACCCCAGCGTGGTTCATGTCCTCACCAATGGGTGCTGTACCACAGTGTCTGATCATGGTGGGAAGGTCTGGAGGCTGTGACAGCACCCATCAACAGACCCTGACATGGCAAGAGACAAAACAGGGCCAGGAAGCATCCAGGTGCTTCTGTCAGAAGCAAGAGAAGATGGAACTAGCCTAATGAATGGCTCCAAAGTCTATCCAGACACAGAGACAGGACCAGAGACAAGCTGCCGTGCACATCCGGGGGACAGATAATTTATGGCATAGGTCTGGTCGGGAGATAGGGCTGGAAGCCAGCATTGCTATGGTACCACTGGGCCAGGGACTGACCACCCCAAGCTGAACTGAAACAGGGTCCTGCGCCGTGTGCAAGGTAGGGGTAGTCCTAAGAGAGGCTGGTTGGGAACAGTAAGGGCTGTGGGTGCCCTTAGCACCATGACAGGTATGGGGGCTGCTGACACGACTGTCAACAACATTACTTGCGATTTTGATTTATTTACTAGCTGGGTTTTCTAGGAAATAAGGCTCCCACCATATCATTCAATGTGGCATGCATGTGTTTGTTCATATTCACACCCCTTGATAATTTTCAAACCAGCTGGCAATTGGCCAGCTAAAGTTGGTAGGAATCACAAGGTGTTAATGATATTCCTGCAAGCTTCATAAAATCACAGAAGCCTGTTGCATAACACCAGCTGAGAGAAACACTGTTGGGGAACACAACTCTAGTAGACACTTGAGAATCCACTGGAGACAGAGTTTTCCAAAGAAGAAACTTTATTCCTCTCAGAACACTGGCTTTGAAATAGAATTCTGTGGGAAACCATGTGCCCTTTGAGCTGGCACCTGGAGTGACGCATTTGGTGGACACTTCAGTTTTCTCCCCTTGCCCCTGGTTTGGCAGCAGCTGCCTGGGAGCAGCTGACTGGTCTGGTCAGCCCACATTGTTCTTGCTTTTCCCTCGAACATAAAGGTACATTCATTAATGTTTGCAGCCCACACTTTTTGCACGTTGACTTGTTAGGAAAGGAATAAGTGGCAGTGACAGCAACAGGTTTTACTGAGAAATCAAGAAAAGGAAGCAATCTATGTGAGTAATGCAGGATGCCAAAGGAGCAGCTACAAACCTGAACATTCAGACTTGCGCTTGGCAAGGAAAGCAGCTCTTACATAGCACAGTTCCTCTTCTGAAGCAGGCACTTCTCTGTCCTCTAACCACAGGAGTGTAAGAAGCATTACTGATAGTTTAAAAAAAAAATCCATAAGACATCAGGACAATACAGGCAGAAAGATACACAAGAAGTAACAGTGCCCCAGTGTACAGGAGGCATGAAAAAGAAATGCTGTCCTCTTTTTTTGTGGGCTCCCATGAGGCTGGGCTTGTATCATGGAGAAGAACAATCCATCCAGTGTCCAGCTGAAATCTCAAATAGCCATCTCATTTTTCTTTTCCAGTAATGGGGCCAGTTTTGTTGCAAAAAAGTAGACATAGAGGTCCAGAGAGAGAAGAATTGTTAAACCCATGTGTAAGTGCAATTCATTTGGCAAAAAAATTAGAATGAGCTTTCTTGAAGTAGGAGAATACTTGACTATAGAAGTTGAAGGCTGAAGATATTTCCAGGGAGAGCTCCTGTACCTCATTCCCACTGGTATCTTTATTTTTTTTTTAATATGTCTCTTAGTGGACAAACATAATATTTGAAGAGTGCAGGAAAATATTTTGCAAGTATGCCCAAAAGCTTTTGACTGATGTGGTACAGTTTGGTTTGTCCTCAAAATGGGATTTTATGCACCCTGCCATCAGCTTACAATTGAGATGATTTGCACCTCTGAGGACATCTTCTCTGTGGTTTTTAATACCTAATAATAAGCTAAAAAAATCATAACTAGCCCTGGTACAGTGCCCTTCTCTGTTCCTTGTCACTCAACTGCTGAGCTTTGGGAAGCCTGCCAAGTCCCTGACAGCAGCTTCTTCTTGTGAGAGCAGAACTGCACAATTTGATCCAGAGAAAGAGACAGGGTTTTCATATTTTATCTGATGTCAGCAAGAGAAACCTTCAAAGGGGAGGACTACTCCCCAGCTGTGGGCTGAGTTGCTCAGGAGGTACCTCTCCTGTTGCATTGTCAAGTTGATCAGGGTAGGAGAGAGCTCTTTTTCTAGGCTGGGTGCACTGAAGAGGTGCCAGGGCCTCCCACCCACAGTCCTCATTAAAGAAAAATAACAACAGCACAAAGCCCAAGGATTGTTTACTTATTTGTAGTATCTCAGCAACGGCTACTCTCTATCATCTGTTTTTGCTTTGGTGATTTCTTTTTTTATTAAAAAGAAATGCCACATGTTGCCACACAAGTAGCTAACCTCCTGCAGCCGGTCAGAGGCTGCCCGCCGTGCCCAGAGCATGGGCTCTGCTCCCCAGCTGTTCGACCTGGCTCAGAAGGAACTGCCACAGACCAGGTCTTTGCAATTGTTCTCTTTTCCCCAATAAATAGAGCATCCACCCAAAAAGTTCAGGCTTGTGACACTGGGTCAAGCAGGACAACTACTTTTGGCTGAAGCAAAAACTAACAAAGTTCTGGAAATGTCCAGCTGGTTCATTTCGACATTTTCAGAAGGAAACATTGAATTGTGGAAGACTCGATCCTTGGGGCGACTTAGCAACTTTCACAATGCAGAGAAGAGGGAGATGGTTGCACACCCCTCCCCTTTCAACCCAATCTTATATTTTGGTGTTTACAGCACTTGTCTGAGTGGGTAATTAATTACTTTCTATAATTTGGTATGAAGCTTCAGTTAGAAATACTGGGGGAGCTGCACTCCAGTTCACCTTTTCTGAATGTTGAGACAAGTTCCTAAGAGGTAAAGTGCCCAAATTCAAGCATGGTGCTCTCTGCAGTAGAGTCACAAGGAGGATTGTTGAGGTTTTTTTCTCCTTGGTAAAGACTGCAACAAGCAAACTTTGCTGATTAAGGATATAGGCTCAGGAAACATGTTCTCAAGATTTTTAAAATAGTTCGGTAAATCCAGCCTTAAATTTCCTAATTTCTTTATGTTAAAGTCCTTTAAAATCAAATAATGCTTCTGAAAAAAATAGTCAAAATAGCTCTGAGTCAAACATTGAATTTAAAATAGTTTCTAAGAAAGTTGTTCTACAGGTTAGCAGAGGCAAGGGCTAGCACTGTCTGGAGGGGTAAACTAGCAGGTTCTTTGAGATGAAAATCATGTTATTGCATTTCTGTCTGCAACAGCTGGCACCTCACTGGTGCAGAGCTCTGCGTGAGTGCTGGACAACTCTTTTGTAGTTAAACTGTTGTAAAACCTTACTGAGTTGTGGAGGATGTTTCTGGCCTATGGAAAAAGCTGTACTTCGGCCTGTGATGGTGAGTCTGCCAAACTCCTGTGGATGAAACCAAAGGAAGCCAAACCAAACAAAAAGAAGTAGGAGAGCACTGTCTCACAGCAAGTAGTTGTTCAGAGAGGATGGCAGTACAGTGTGATAATGCTAAGCTCAGTAGCAGTTGTTGTTAAAAGATTAAAAATATAAGTCATATGTGGGCATCTATTTGGCTGGTTTTTGGACTCCCACACAGCCCTCAGAGACATTGCTGTCCCTGCGGAAGGCACTGCATAAACATAAGGAAAGAGGCACTCCTGGCCTGGGAACCCACAGCTATGACACATAATAGCACAGACACTGGATGGTTTCACTCCTCTTGTGTTAGATTTCTTGTCTCACTGAGCATTTCTCTTAGCCTCTAGCTGAGGCAGAGACTGAGTTTTAAGCACCTGGGCATCCGTGCTCTGACCTGCAGCCATGTGTCAGGAAGACTCGGAGGAACACCAGAAAAGCAAGAATGACTGAATGATGAGTCCCTCCGCAGGCAATTTCTGTCCTAACCACCAGGGCAGAGGGGATTATTCCTCCCCCTCCCACACTCCACCACACAGCTTGCTCACAGGATTCTTTGTACTTGCTCCCTTTGGTTAAGGGACTGCCCTGATCGGGCTGGCGGGACAAGCTCTGCATGTACTGGTGAAATTAAAAATGGTGAGGAGCACAGCATGAATTGTTCTTGAGTACTGGAAACAATACTTATAAAATCACTTCACAGTAGTTGTAACTCAACTTGCTGGAACACAAACAAGTTTGAAGACCAATGGCTACTTAAAAACCACTCTGAACAAAAAAGTGCTTATGCTCTGCCACATTCAAGTCTACCTGTACTTCTGATCTGCAGCAAAGGGGAGTTTTAAAAGAAAAGGAAGAAGTCAGTGCTTTCCATATGAAGATACATGAGTTCCTCTCCCAAAAGGGATGGCATGAATATATGTAATGATTTTGCAAAGGCTGAGAAAACTAAGGGTTCAATTTTCAATTATCAGCCCATTTTAAGGAGCATCATGGCTGAAAATGATTTAGTAACACATTTAACCCTCTGGCTGCTGATTTTCTCATGCAATATAGATATTCAAGCTAAGTATACAATCTCAGGTGGCCTCCAGGGCTGAAAATCCCCAGGATATCCACATCATCCCTTTACACTAGCAGTCTGGAAATTATGCTGAACACTCTTCTCTTTTTTGTATTTTCCAAGCAAACTTGGAAAAAAAAAACTAAACAAAAACCGAAAACCAAAACAAAAACGTTTGGTGCCCTTGCAGCCCCAAGTGCTGAACTTGTCTTTCTGAAATGCTGTGTCAACAGCTTTTCACTCGCAAGCCCATTATTTTTATTGGCCACGGCTCTCAGGCTGGTGTTGACAGGTTAATTTACAGTAACAGTGAGAGTCACCTTTACTCACTATACCCAAAAGCACAACCCTCACCGTACTTGAATGCCACACTCTCGAGAACAGGAATGTTGGAGAGGGAGAGAGAGAGAGAAAGAGCCTTGAAGCCTCGTGCGGGTGCTCAGGGAGTTGTACAAAGGAATGCTCTTTTGGTGAAATAATTTTTGCCAGCGTATGCAACTTGAGCAGGAATGGTTACAATTATTTCTTACCGTGCTTGTTAGAGAAGACATATGGGAAGATTAGCCTCAAGAATGTCACTCTTGGACATGGTCTTCTCATGGGGATTACACCACAGGGTTTTTTTCTATTTCTTTTCCTCTTTTCTTTTTCCCTCTTTTCAATACATCAAAGTTCACTGAGAGAAATTTCCCTTGGTAACTTGTACAGATAAGCAGATCTCAGAAGATATGTTTTATGGGGCACAGGACTTGTTTCCCTTTTGCTCTTCTTATCTCCCTTCCTCTCATGTCTTCTCTCCTTTCTTTCCCTTTTATTTTCTTGTCTTCCTAAACAGGTCTTAAAAGAGCAATCCTAGCAATGGGTAAGGAAATTATAGGCTGAGAGAAAGACCTTTTCTCTAGTTTGTAAGGTCCTAGTACTGCTGACGTGATACAGATGGTGAAGACTCCATGACAAAGCCAATGGAGAGCACATACATTGAAGAAGTAGGAGGAATTCAGAGCAGCTAACTGAAAGAGGTAAGTGCTGCCAAGAGGCAAATTATGCCAGGTTGCAAACTGACAGACCTTTCATTACAGGAGAACTGAAAAGAAATGAAACTGTCTTTCTAAGTGGTTTGTGTTTTTATAGTACTGTTTCTTTTTGTTAGTTTTATATTTGTTTGGTTTTTTTTTATAGGACCGCCATGTAACACCATGTGAATTACTAGCTTTTTGACTGTGGAACTACCAGATACTCTTGCAGTACTCTTCAGTCTACCCCTAAAAACTGATCATGTTCTGGCACAACTTACCCAGCATGAGGCACCACCAAGGCTGGATCAGATACAGTCTTTCTCTACTTTCAGCAGTGGTGGACAGTGTGCTGCTGAACCTACAGCCCTCAGGCTCTTACTCTGTTTTGGCTACATGATCATTATAGAATCCAGAAGACATGCCTCTGAGGTTGTGACCATAATGGAATTTAGGGTTGTTACACTTTGCTGAAGTGGTTCTATGAGTTTGAAATGCACTCTTTTCCCAGACTAGCCTTCAGTCTGGCTTTTAGTGTCTCCTGACACACTGAGTATAAATGTACAAGCAATTAATGTATTTAGTCTGCAGTCACAGAATCTCAGAATGGGTCAGGTTTAAAGGGAGCACAGTGGGTAACTTGGTCCAGCCTCCCTGCTCAAGCAGTCATCCTAGAACATGGCACATGGCACAGGATTCCATCCAGACAGTTCTTGAATATCTCCGGTGAGGGAGACTCTACAACCTCTCTGGGCATCCTGTTCCAGGGCTCAGTAGAGGGGCAGGATCATGTCCCTTGACCTGCTGGGAATGCTCTTTTAGTGCACCTCAGGATACCACTGGTCTTCTTGGCCTCAAGGGCACACAGCTGATTCACAGATGCTTGTTGTTCCCCAGGATCCCCCCGTCCTTCTCTCAAGAGCTGTTTTCCAGCAGATCAGCCTCTACAGGTGCCCAGGATTATTCACCCTGAAGGTGTAGGACCCCGCATTTACCTTTGTCGAATTTCAGGCAGTTCCTCTCTGCTCATCTCTCTGACTTGTGGTCCTTCTGAAGGGCAGCACAGCCCCCTGGGGGGTTGGTCACTCCTCCCAATTTTGTGTCATCAGCAAACTTGCTGAGGAGGCATCTGCCCCTTCATCCAAGTCATTGATGAATAAATTAAACAATACTGGGCCCAGTATTTAACCTTCAGGAATACTACTAATGATAGGCCTCAGTAAAACCTCCTCCTTGAAAATCAGGCTGCTTTAATGCATTTTAACATAGTCACTAGCAAACTGAGGGCCACTTGAAGCCATGCCACATGAAGAAGTGATACGTGAGAAACCAGATTAGGAAGCAAAGACAAAACTTTGGTCTCCTGGGGTGGTGTCACGAAGGCAAGAAGGCCAGGACTAATGGCATGGCATGGCATGTCATGTGTAACAGCTGCAGCACAGCCTGTCTGGGCTTGTAAAGGCAGAGGGCTCCTTTGCTGATCTATATCTCTTCTGTAGCTCTGGTTGGAGAGGTCTCTCTGTTTCCATGGCCAGTGGATGGAGATGTTCTCCCAGCCTCCTTTGCACTGCTGTAACTCAATCACTGTGTGATAACAGACAAAGGCAGAGACAGGCACTGAATCAGAAAACCTCTTCTCCTTTGAGCCACAGTCTCTCTGCTACATCATCTCTCTTGCTCACAGCAANGCCTCAGTAAAACCTCCTCCTTGAAAATCAGGCTGCTTTAATGCATTTTAACATAGTCACTAGCAAACTGAGGGCCACTTGAAGCCATGCCACATGAAGAAGTGATACGTGAGAAACCAGATTAGGAAGCAAAGACAAAACTTTGGTCTCCTGGGGTGGTGTCACGAAGGCAAGAAGGCCAGGACTAATGGCATGGCATGGCATGTCATGTGTAACAGCTGCAGCACAGCCTGTCTGGGCTTGTAAAGGCAGAGGGCTCCTTTGCTGATCTATATCTCTTCTGTAGCTCTGGTTGGAGGGGCCTCTCTGTTTCCGTGGCCAGTGGATGGAGATGTTCTCCCAGCCTCCTTTGCACTGCTGTAACTCAATCACTGTGTGATAACAAAGGCAGAGACAGGCACTGAATCAGAAAACCTCTTCTCCTTTGAGCCACAGTCTCTCTGCTACATCATCTCTCTTGCTCACAGCAAGAATTCCAGGGAGACAGAGTTAAACACACACCAGCATATTAGCACAGGAGGATGCTCCCCTGCTGTTGAGACTGTTTATGCAGAAGGCAAAGGCAGTAACAGAGATCTCTTATGCAAGGCAATAGCCATTATAGTTTTAGGATGAAGATTTCCACTCCACATCTGTGTTCCATGACCTACTGTGGCAAAAGGGTGTAATAAAAGTAGACGAGTTTTGTCTGCTCTCAGACCAAGCCAAGCGAGCCAAGCAGGATCTGCCACTGTCCCTACTGTCATTGCTGCTTCCATGTAAGAATCTGGGGAAGAGCATAGGAAGGGCAGATTATGTGGTCCAAGCAGAGCACCATGCTGCTGCTGTAGAACCTGTCACCTTCCACATGAAAGGCCATGAAGGGTGACCAATTTAACAGCAGCCTAGGGTCATCCCAATAACCTCTTGAGCAGAGGAAGACACCTCTGGCCTTGCAGAGAGGGCTCCAGCCTGGCTGAGTCCTCCCAGAGCTGCCAGCCGTGGTTGCAAAGGGTTTAGCAACTGCCTTGAAATGGGAATGTGCAGCTAGTGGGAAACTCATGTTTGACCAAAGTATGTTGGGCCCAAAATGTTTTTGTCACTGATCTCATGACCAGCCTTGGGTTGGAGGGCCGAGATATTTACCATCCTGTCATTCTGACATGCATCCAAATACTCTGTTCAAATTCAGAGAAGAAGTCTCTGATGGAGCTGAAAATGGTTATAATTTTCACTTTGGTCTCCCCACATTCAAGGCTACGCTCTCCTGTTATGCAGTTTTCCAGAGGAGAGGAGCAGTAGGCTGGTTATGCTAGACTAGATAACTAAATTATTTCCATGAACTGAAAAATTGCCAAGTCCCTAGTTTAGCAATCTGTAACATCTGTGACAGATTGTTAAGATTAACATCTCTGCCCTGGTGGTTTTCAAGAAGCAGGAATGTTACACATTTTGCCTTGCACTTTGGATTCATCACCTTCTGGAACCCAAAGAAAACATCCCTGTCTCACACCATGCTGGACTCTGTAGCTGTTACCCAGTGAAGAAAGAAAAACGTGATCGATATTCCCTTCTTGGATTATGGCTGGGGCTCTTCCACAGCAGCAGTTTCATCTACTGGTAAGGTGAAACCCAAAGTTTTGTTACAAGGTCATGTTGGAATGTACTGTGGCAGTCTTTCAGTATCTGCTCAAGAGTATCTCATTCCCACAGTCTACAAGCACAAAGAGCCAAAAGGAAATTTTCCATCATCTAGAAACCTGGTGTTACCCAGTACCCCTCTCAGTAATGCTGGGCCACATGTAGAGAATTCTTTGATGCCAGTTTCAAGAAACATTTCAGTATCCTTGCTGTTATTGCTGCTGGAAAAAGGCTTATTCTGGTTTCTTCCCATGTTGTGACTCAGGGGCAGAAGAAGAGGTCACAGTTCTGCTTGCCACTTTATTTTAGATCTGCATTCCTTTGCTGGAAGTGTCTGTTCAGATACTATATTATTGCCTCCATATATTTATTCACTTTATTAAACCTCTTACTTTCTCCAGAATAACATAATGATTGTAGTGGAAGCTTCAGACAAAGAGTAGCACGACAGCATCACAGCCTTCATTTAGGCAAGCACTCCAGCTGACATAGCAGGTCTAACTAAACAACACAAGAAAAGTACAAGAAGAGAAAAGTTTCAGTGAGTAAAAGCGATTGGGAAAGACAGCAAGGATCTGACGTCTTGACCAAATCTGTGCCACTGCCTCGTTTCCTTCTGATCAGTTCCACACTGCTCCCCACCCCTGCTTGCTGCCATTCCTGCTGTGCTGGGGGTAAAATCCCAGGCTTCAGGAGGCCAGAGGCTGAGCTACCTTGCTTCCCAAGCTTCTCTCTGCTCCTGGCAGAATCAGAAGAAGATAATGTAGCCATTACTTTGAAATATGTCTGCACATAATTGACTGAAGGATTCAAATGTCAGTGGCAATTGAAGCTCTTCTCTCAGATGTCATTACACTCCTAAAAAAACTCTCTTACAGTCTTCTTTATTACTCTAGGAGTGTAAAAGCCCAAATTTCCCAAATTTTTGTAAAAGACTTGTCACAATCATATATCTCATATGTCTTTACTCTTAACACAATTATTTTATGGGCTAGTTTGTTTATAAGGGACACAAAAGAAAACTAGAAATGTATGACTTATGCTCTTCAAAAGCAGTTATTTATAACTATACTAATTGTTTTGTTTCCTTAAAAGCTGTGGGTCATGGCAACACAGATGCTTTTGGTCTGGCTAATAAGCCTTAGTTTGGGACTAATGTCAGGGTAGTAAGTTTTCAAGCCTGTTACAAACAGCCCAGCAGTAGTGACACAAAACCTTAATCTGCCTGCTGTGATCTGCAGAGAGACTGAAAAGGTAGAGATTTATTTGTGCTTTAAAACACACCTACTCTTTTTCTTTCAAGTATTTCATGACACATTTTCCCTTGATTATACCAGTCACACACAGGAGAGGATGAATTTGTTAACCAGTACCAGGATCCTTCTGTAGCCTTTCAAAAAGGTTCTGCCCTGTCCTGCAGTAACTCATATGGACTTGCTGCCTGTCAAAGGCATTTATAAGGATTGAAAAATCAACCTAGTATCTCAGTGTCATTTAATGGAAAAAAAAAATTATTTAATGCAAAAAAAGTCTTCAACTGATATTTTCCTGTTAGACATTCAACCATGTATTGATTAATAAGAGTGATTCCCCCAGAACAAGTGTGTGGCATGTGTCTGGATCCTGACTTGGTTATGGAGCAGAGACAATGGAGCAGAGACAAAAAAAATTTGCTGGATACCAAATGTAGCTCACAGTTCACTGACAGAACGAATGGCATTTTAGGCCAAATAAACTAGACAAAACCCAAAGATTCAGGGAAATTGTGGTTGCTGTAAGTGTGGCACAGTGTAGGGGCTTACACTAGAAGCGGTAAAGGCAGGAGTGCTGTTTTTTTTCTAAGGGATTCTGCACACAGAGTCTTGTGGGGTCAGAGACATGGCCAGGAAAATCTTCTCATGGTTGGGGAACAGACTGGTGTAGTGAGAGTTGGATATTGTAATTAAAATCTGAAGCCAGAAACATATCGCTGAAGTGCTGCAGCTCAGCTGGTAAAAAGAATAAGTTTGTGAATGAGGTTAGCAGTGACCAGCTCTGCTAAATATTTTTCTTCCAGATATGATGGTGAAAAGGGAAAAAAATGTTCCCTTGAGGCTGATTTTAGAATTATTCCAATATCTCTTCCTTTTAGGAACATGGTAGTTGTCATATCAGGCCAGTATGTGGCTCATCCTGTTCAATATGCTCANCATTGTGCCCAGGTGACCAAGAAGGCCAAGGCATCCTGGCCTGGATCAGGAATGGTGTGGCCAGCAGGAGCAGGGAGGTCATTCTTCCCCTGTACTGGGCACTGGTGAGGCCACACCTTGAGTGCTATGCCCAGCTCTGGCCCCTCAGTTTAGGAAGGATGTTGAGATACTTGAGCGCGTCCAGAGGAGGCAACGAGGCTGGTGAGGGGCTTGGAAAACAAACCCTGTGAGGAATGTCTGAGGGAGCTGGGATTGCTTAGCCTGGAGAAAAGAAGACTCAGAGGTGACCTTATCACTCTCTATAACTTCCTGAAGGGTGGCTGTAGTCAGGTGGGAGTTGGTCTCTCTCTCCAGGCAGTAACAGACAGAACGAGAGGACACAAGCTGCGCCAAAGGAAATATAGGTTTGATATTAGGAAAAAAAAAATTACAGAAAGAGTGATAAAGCACTGGAATTGTTTGCCTGGGGAGATGGTGGAGTCACCATCCCTGGATGTGTTTAAAAAAAGATTGGATGTGGCACACGGTGCCATGGTTTAGTTGAGGTATTAGGGCTGGGTTGGACTTGATGATCTTGTAGGTCTCTTCCAATCAAGTGATTCTGTGTCATTCTGTGTATTCCACCTTAAAAACCAGAGTCAGCATTTGACACTTGGTGACAAAACCTTGTCTTACTCAGGCAGATACATTTGTGTTCCCCCTCTTCAGGTTTATTCCCTACCACCAATATTCAAAGCCATCTAATTCCGAAAGTAAAGGGTTTAATGTCTCCTTTGGATTTTTTTCAGCATTATCTCTTATAATTTTATTCTTCACATGGTTGCCCAATCTCTTTTTCACAGCACTAACAATTTGAATTTTCTGTCTCTGAGGAACATCAAATAGATACTTCTACTGAAGCCCTCCAAAATTTACCTGAATCTTCTTTCTGGTTGTTAAAACAAGTGATGCATTTCTTGGATGCTAGGTAGAAATCAAAATTTGCTCTGCCTTTCCTGTGTCACTACTTTGGAATTATCTCAAGGAAACATCAAATCCACTGATATGAGAAGAAAGAATTTTGGAGAATGTTGTTAATATCACCACATTGAAAAATAACTCTTTATGGATCCTAGATTTTTTTCTCACTCTGCTGTTTTTAATTTGTAGCTGGATTCTGTGTAGTACCAAGAGAATAACCATTTGCAGAATTGTTCTATTTGATTATTTTTTCTTTCAGTTAAAATTACTTTTTTGATTATTATTCACCTGCCAGTTCAGACTGAGAGAGGTCCATGTGGTTGTCTGATACGCAAAGTTCATTGCCCAATGTCTTGGCACCCAGTTACTGTAATTGATTTAAACATTGGACATTTCCTTTTCCAACCCCCTCCTGCTTACACTTCTGAAAGGGGCAGCACTTTTAAAACAATAGTGATAGGAAGTGTATCACAGCACTCACAAAAGGGAGTACTACAATTAGAATTTGTCTAGGCAAAATACTGCAAGTAATGGAGCATATTCCAGCTTTAATCTCACCATGCTGGAGACATTAGGAGGGAAGATGGACCTGACTGGACATATTCATGATAAGGATGAAGGCAGCCCAAATGAAAATGCTGAAGTGTAATGCATTTTGCCTTCCAGAAGAATGTGATGCATGCATACCAAACAGCAATAAGGGAGATTGGGGTAGATCTTAGGAATGATTTTAAATGTGCAGTCAGCTGCACACCGAATTATGTTACCTGGAGAAACTGAGCAATTTCCATCATTTGAGATCTTAAAGACAAGATTCCATAAACATGCCTGGAATAGTTTAGGCATAACTGGTGCCTCCTTGGAGCCAAGTCAAAAAACTTTTTCAAGTCCTATACTCTGTCTATAGACTACTCTTGTTTAAAGGTCTCCTCATGATTCTCTTGTGATGCCACAGTCACAAAATCCTGTTTGATACTTGCTTCAAAACTCCTTAGTTTGAAACAAGTCCCCCCTGTTACTGCTGTGACAAGAAATTCTTACAATGGCTGTGCTGTTTCCTAACACGGGCCCTGGATTGTTCCATATACAAAACATATTGCTATAAAATTATTTTTCTATGTAACAAGTCATGATAACACCTATTTTGTGATTATTTTGTTTCTCTATTAATCTTTGATACTGAACCAGCCCCATCCCTCTGAGAAGCTGGCTTGCTGCTCTCTATTCTCCAGAAAACTTGGCTTACTTTGTACACCAGTATATTTGGCCTTTGAAAGTTGGCTTGCAGTTAGCAGACAGAAGCAGGGTCAGAATTAGTTCAAAATAAATTAATAGTCAGAAGTTCTAACTTGCTAAGCTGCATGCAATCCACCCTTCAAAGGATATTCACCAATTGGTATAATTGCTCTCTTCAAGGGCTTCCAAAAAATCCTTGGACATGCTAATTAATGTTACTTTAGATATATGTTAAGGTATTTGACCTGAGAGTTTAATTCTACAGTTTAATTCCATAATGATTGTAAATGGTAGGACTGCTGCATATTTAAAAGAACATTAGTGTGAATTTAGCTAGCTGTTGGCAGTTTAACAGTGACTAACAGATATTAAATAAGCATGAAATTCTGGTGGTGAATGACACTTTTATAGGAGCAATGGCTGGGAGCTGAAGGCAGGAGAAAATACTGCACCTATCCATAGTGACCTTCCCTTTCCCCTGGATTTTACAGAGTCTGCACAAGTTTCCCATCATCAGGACAAGCCTGAGTTGGTGGAAGGGCCTTGTCCTTGGAGGCTTGGACAGCACATGATGAACTTGGTGTGACTGGAGCTTCTTGGATATGCTGAAGTCATTGACAATCCCTTGCTGATGTCATTGACACCAGGATTCCCCCAAATAACTGAATATTTCAGCTACTCGCAGATAATCACATCTTCCAGTGTCAAGAAAGAAGTGTGTAAATTCTATCCCTTCTTCTGCCAAATTTTTTTTTTTTTTTTCTTTTTTTTTCCCCCGAAGTGGATGTCAGAAGAAATCAATTGCTGGAGAAAAGAAAAGAAAACAAGTTGATCCTTTTATTGTTACTGTTCAAAAGCGTCTCTTTGTTTTAGAAACAAAAATGGTAGCAAGTGACTTTTTTCCACCCCTCAGTGGCTACATAAATTTCTGCTACTAAGAGACAAACATCATTGATTTGACCGACTTATTCAAAACAGGTCACGGAGCTACAGCTTGTTGTGTCAATTCCCATCATACACTGATGTGGCAGGTTTTATGAATAAAATATGGGCAGTTGCTGGCTGGGAGGATGCCACATCTTAGCTACCCAAAACCCTCTGTCCTTGAAGAGCAAAGCTTTGAAAAATTAGGACCATGTTTCAATCCAAGCTGTACAATATGCTTTTCAATGAAGTGTAATATATTGTTTTTAGCTGAATAACTTTCTTCTCCTCTTCTCCCCTCCCCCTGTCCCTCTCCTACTTAGGGGAAAAAGAAAAAAAAGTCATGCCATCTTAAACTAAAGCACACTTCAGTCAGTCTCCCTGTGTGTGCTCTGTGCCAGCAGCCACAGCAATTCTTTCATCTTGGCTTCAAAGTGGTGCTGAGAGGGGGAGGGGGGCATCTAATGAAAGAGGGGAAAACAAACAAACAAACAAACAAGCACAAAACGGGAGAGGAAATGAAAAATAGCAGTCTACCTTTCAAATCTGAGTGTTGCCTGCAGGCATGCTCTGCAGTGGATGTTGCACTCAGCTTCAGCCCCTTGTATATTTTTTTTTGTTATTGCCACTTCCCATGCTGGGAAGATTCTTGTCATCCCTCACATATTTTATGCACAGAAAAGGCTGCCCTGCCCTGTGCTTGGTGATTGAGGCTGTGCCCCTGGTGTGCCACACTATCAGTGGTTCCCAAGGCTGCCTAGCCTGGGAAAAGCTGCATGGAAACGGTCCAAAATCAGCATTACATGCATTATTGTTCTTACTCTCTCTGATTAGAGTGCACACAATGAAAACAACAGCAACAGCCTCGTTTTCTAGCTCTCCTCCCAACACAGGGCTGTTCTTAGGCTGGCTTTTTTTTCTGAGTCTTCATAGAGATTAACTGCTTCTGTGCTGGTAGGTCCCAGGCATCCCAGCAGCTTCTCTTGGGGGAAGCCCAAAGAGCTTAGTCTGACTGGGAGTAACATTTTAAAAAGTGCCTAGCAGACTTGTGAAATCCCATTTTTTAAAAACAAGTCTAGTGGTAGGCTGCCTTGTGGACCACTGGAGACAAACTGGTTGAACGCTGTGACAAAATGCAAGGCAAAGTAATCCCCATAAAACAAAACAGAATAGGCTGAAAGATATTTAGACATTAGTCCCTTGAATACTTATTCTTTGTGTTAATTGCTGGAGGCAATGCATGCAATGTTCTAGCAGTGTTGTCACAGCACCTGGGTCTCCCCCAACCCAGCCACCATGCCTTTTTTTCTTAGTCCCTGGTCAAAGAGGTCTTGCTGTCCTGGCTGAGGAGTGCCAGAACGGACTAGCATGGCTCTTGTGGCTGAGCAGTCATTTGGCAGACAATAGTTTAAATGTCATGAGGCCTGTTCCAAGTCCTGGGCTAACCAGTTTGGAATGGAATAAAACTTAGTTTGTTTTTTGAAGAAATGGCTTATCCCAAGCACAGGGAAATTGCCACTTGAGAGTCACTGGGTGAGAAATGGCATTTCAGGCTCAATCTGATTTCGTATTTCCTGAAATATATTAGGTGGCAGATCAAACAAAGGAGGCAAAGAATTTTCTTCCCATTTAACAGATTAGACATTCTAGAGGATCAAGTACCTGCACCTTGAACGTGCACAAGTATATGATAGCAGGTGAACTCTTAATGTTGCTCCAGAAGAGAGCCATAGATAGACTTGGTGCTAAAGATGAGAGAGAAAGGCTATGTTTTTAGACATAAAAATCCCACAGAGTACATTTTTTGTTCAGTTGTAATAGGTGATAATCTTTCTCTTTTTTTTTTTTCTTTTTTTAAAGCAGGTCTATCTTGAAGACACTATTGGAAACGCATGTAGGAACAGACATATACTGTAAGTGATGTTTTGTTTTAGGATCTTTTTATGACTTTTTTCATATGCCCCAGCTGTATTGCAGAAAGGCATCTCTGATGCTGTGTTCTCTTCTTCACAGAAAGATGCTCTGGGTTACTCTGCAGCCAAGGACCCCCAAGAGCCCCAAGCATCTCTTGCTATGAGGAACCTCAAATCTGCAGAGGTGCCTGGGGGGTTAATGGTAGATGTTCTTAAATTGCCATCCAGCAGATGAAAGACAGATGTTTACTTTTAAGACATTTTCAGACTGGGGAAAAAAGCACTTTGAAATTTGAAGAAAAAGAAACAGCTCTCCAGTCAATGCCTTGTATAGTCTTCAGTTTTGGAAGGGATTAGACTGAATCTTAGAAAACAAAAATGTAAAGTTGCAGAGTTCTGTTCTGCCACTTGTTTCAGTGTCACAGTGGTCAAATCTAAAGCTTTTTTCCAAATTTTTTAGGTTCAGCTTGAAATCTCATAATCTACTGAGAAGATTTTTTATGCCTTGTGCATCACCTGTGGTAAAAAAATGTGAGCAGAAAGTCAGTTCACTATTTTTCTTAGATTGTAATGCACAATGAAAGAAAAGATTTTGTTTATTCTTCAAGAGTTCTACTGACATCATAAACCTCTGAAAAATAATGTCTCTTTTTTTGCCTTTTTTCCTTATGGTCCAAAGGCAAAGCTGGGGAAAAAACCCTGTTCTTGTCTTAGCTGACTAATATATTTAGTTGACTATTATATTTTATATTTATATTTTATATTTAGGCAGGACTGACCCTTTGGTTATCTTACGTGTCATAACTCTTTTAACTTTCAGGGGCTGCATAAAGAAAAAGGTGAATAGAGGGCTGTAAGAAATAATTTTAATCAGCTTTTCTGAACTTTTCTATGTTTGAAAAACAACTTGTATTACTTAGTATGTGAACTTAAACACAACTGGGATGGGACTGCTGTATCAAAAACATTTCCTCTATTAAAAACCTGGAAACTGGCTGTCATTACTCTTGCTTCTCTTTCTTCCCAAATCAAATAGTTGTGCCAGCTGCTTGTTTTGTTTAACAGTCCCAGTCAGAGAGATATCATGGCTAATCACAGTATCATTTTTAAATGTTCACTGGAAGGAAATCTCAAATTGTTCTTGAGAACCTAAATATTAGGCTTATTATAAATCTGATTAAGCAAGGGCACCAATCCTTGAAGGCAGGATGAATACAACTCCTAGGAAATTCTGGAAAAGAAAACCAAGCATTGCTGAACCATGTTGTTCACAGATTGTTGCTGGAGACTGGTCTTCCAAAATGTGTGTATTTTGTCTGCTTTGGTTAATTTATTCATTCAAAAATTTCTTTTTCATTAGTTATAAAAGATGAAAATTTAAGGAGTACTGGCAAAACTGGTCCCTGCACTCTTTGCTAAAATGCCCAGCATGAACTGAAGCTCTTATTTTCTCCTGTGTGCCAGGAATTGACATAGGACTCAGGTAGTGCCCTGCACAGGACCTGTGACCTTGTGTTCCTCTGTCCATTGCCATATGCCAAACAGCAGGGATGTCTATGGACCGAGATGTGCAAAGCCCAGCCACATTTGAAATGATCCAATTGACAGCTTGCAGAAGCTGCTAGCCTGACCAATAGCTGGAGGGAAAAATGGTGTTTAGATTATAACTCAAATAGGCTCTTTAGGAAAAAAAAAAAAAAAAAAAGCCACTTGAAATATACCTAGACCAAAGCTATTTCTACACCTACATGAGATTCACATGGGACATCATATCTGCCTGTGGTTTTGTTTGTGCCATGTTGCCATGCTGGAAAAAAGTCCGAGTGAACACATGAACATGCATTATGGCCCAAAAGAAGCTCCCTTGGTATTGATTTGGAATCCTGCTGAAGTACATAGGAGCAGAGATGTCACCTGGGTTAAATTGTTATGTCATTGGTGACCCCTTTCAGCAGCTGGGGAGGCTGAAAGGGCTGTTTTCAGCTCCAGGGCAAGCAGGACTGATGTGGCCAACAGCTCCTGTTGTGGGGTGACAGCAAGTCTGGGATGACATGCTGAAGTGTGCCTGTGTGTCAGCCAGGGCCCTGACCTCCCCCTTGCTGCAGGGCCATCCCATCATCACAGTGCCCTTCACCTGACCATTGTCTGGGCTCATCTGTCATAATTTCTTGTTTCCACAACAGCCAAGGAGTTTGTCCCAGTCACTCCTCTTGAGTGCCACAAGATGGGAGAAACCCTGGCAGTAAACAGGCTAGCAGACAGTTTTCTTTCTCTCTTAATATTTTATTTATGGGGAAGAGGCCACACGAATAATTGAAGATGCCTGTTTGCACCCACTGCAATCTGTGAGTGGTTTGCAACGTAAACATGTCAACTCACAACTGGAGCTTGAGAAACACATGTGCCAAAGAGCCCTGGGCCATTTGTCTGACAGTCACACTCACCTTCCCAGCACTGCCCTCCTCTTCTCACGCAGGACAAGCCGAGGTGTGGGGTGTTGCTGTCCTCTCTGACACCACTGCAAGTTTCCATGGAAAAAGTGATGTGGAGGAGAACGGAAACACGCCCATGGCATGAGGTGAACTTATGGTGTATTTTACGCAGTAAAAACCAAATGGTATTTCAGACTGGGTTGTTTTTTTCCTTTCTTGCTTGTGTAACATACAAATTGAGATCAGCTGAGGCACCAATAGGGTTGCCTTTAAAGAAACTGAAATGCTGTGCAGAAATACTCAACAGCAGACAAAAGGCCAAGAGGAAGAAGGAAAGAGGTGGAGAGGCCTGGAGCATTGCAGGGTGATGCTAACAATCCTGCCTGCATAGAACTAGTAAGGTACCCCTAACAGGAGATAGAGATATTGCTTAATAAGGCACTATAGGAAAACAGAAATAACACAAAGGACCAGGATTCTCTAAGAAGTGGCAAGGTCTCCAAAGTCTTCTAAATCTGATTTTGCTACATAAAGGCAGATGCTTAATGGATGTGGTCCTCAATACAGTTCTTGACCTGGCATGATTTATGAACACAAGAGTAAACTCCGTAGTGAGAGTGTAGTGTAATGAATCTATTCCTATAAATATTAAAGAGAGATTGACATTCAAAGCTTCTGCTATCCTAAAACCCTAGAAGACACAGGAGACAGCATTTCATCCCCTCCAAGCCTCGTACTGGGAGGAGATAGAGTTGTTTTTCAGATGCATTGGATTAAAAAGGAAGAATTTGGAAAAAGTCAGGAGAATATTTTCCATACAAACGATAGCGAATTAAAAAAACCAAATGAGCATATCAGACTCTAGAAAACTTATGCAGAAGGCTGTTCGGAATGTACAGAAAAAATGTTAGAAAAGCCTCTGTGACAGAAATATTCAGACAGTCATGATTGCTTCTTTCCTCTTTGCGAAAAGTGGAATGTGAGTGAATAGGATTTTGTAGAAATTTCTGTTGCTTACTGAATTGACTCAAGTTGAGAAATGTATTCTACTAGAAGCGTCAAAAATGTGTACTTATTTTTAAAAAATGAGGTGTAAGTGAGCAACAGCGCTATGTTAAGAACAAAGTTGATGCAAAAAAAGAGCTCTGGTGTGGACTTCTCACCAACTTTGCACTGACGTCACATTGTTGGCTACAGTGAACCCAGCCCTGATTAATTGCCCTTGTCAGTCAAATCCTGGGAAAGAGTCTTGAAGGCAGACTGATACTCTAAGGGCATGTCAGATGTGAGGTTATTTGATTAGTGTCTTAGCTGAGAGCAGACTTAGAGTGTTTTGAGTTGCTGGGCTGTGTAGTGGAAATGAGCATTAAGAATTGCCATGTGTACAGGTTCAGCCTCCTGTGTCTCCATGCAGCTGAAGGCCTCTCTCCAAAATGTGTGCATAGCTCCTGTCAAAATCAGTGGGAATGCTGTGAAAGTGTTGAGGGATGATATTGTGGTGTGCTTTACTTTTCATTACTTGTGAGAATTGTCTCAATGCATTGTTTCTTAGCTGAAGATTGTTTTCTGCAATTTAAAGCTTTTATATTAGAGGTAATAATGCTTAAGATCTTTTCTTACGCTTTCCTAAATTAGGACATGCACCACTTGTATCTAAATTTAGTTTGGATATGACTGCTCCAATATTTTTTCTTATTTTATATTCATCTTTCTTCTCTCTGCTGGCTTAATTTCAGACGAAAAAAGTCAATATTTTCTCTGCAAGTTATTTCATTTTGTTGGTCTATGATATCATAGCAAATGTCAGCTGATCTTATGTAATACAGAGTTGAAGACTGTTATCCTTCCTTTTACAAACAAACAGATCTAAATAACATAGGTCCATGGTCAAATAGAGTATTTTTAGAGCTATTAAAAGAGTAAAATAGTTTTCTCTGCTGATGAGAAAGTCTGTCTCTTATCCTGGTGGTCTCTCCTCCGCTTGCATTTGATCTCTAACACTGTGACATGGTACCATTTTGCTGGTAACAAAGTCATCATTCACTCATTACTTAGCAAGTCTGAGCACATTTATGGTTGATAGCTGGATTGCCAGCATGGTCCAAAATTAACCTCTCTCTGCTTATTTTTGCTTAGCTGTAGGGCCAAGGCAGTACAAAACTCCACATGTGGCAGGAGGCAGCATGTAATAGCCTCTGTATTTCCTTACACTGAAGAGGCTAAGTATTCCACTCTTTTGAGTGAAGTTAGGTCTGTGGTCAGCAGAAGAAATTTTGGCCCGACAACATCAAGAACCTCACCACTCCTTCAGCCTGTGACTTGGGTAGGAGCTGGATGTCTCTCTGAGTTTACAAGTGCAAGGCAGCCTTAAAATGCCCACAATACATAGGCACAACAACTTCTTGCCTGTCCAGGCAGTGGAAATAAGTGAGTAGGATCCGTAGGAGGATCAGTGTTTGCACTATGATCCCTTTTCCTCGGTAGGCTGCGGCTGTGGGGAGCAGGAGCCGAGAGGGTTCCTGGGTCAGATGCAAGCTGCCGGGAGATGCTGGTGAGCCCCAGCCGTCAGCACATGCAGCTTTTTCTCTCCCAGCACACTGGATTAATTTCTGCTGTTGGCAAAAGGGCAACACAAATGTATTTTAAAATCCCTTCCTCTGCATAATCAAAAGGGAAGGAACACGACACGAAAGCTGCCGAACAAAGAGCAGACAAGAGCTCCCACCCTTGGACCTCCCTTTCAGTCACCCGTGTGCCGGCTGGCTCTCAAGGCCTGTCTAGGTCGTATTATGACTCCTTTATTACTGTTTAAGGTCACCAGGAGACACGCAAGTGCATCCTATATCAGGAAGTGTAGTATGTCTCTAGAGTGAAATATTTGGCTGTTAGCAAGAGCTGTGGCCGCGACTCGGAAATCCCGGGACGCGCCTGAAGGGCGAGCAGGCTCCAGGCGCCGCGCTGCCTCCCAGCAGACAGAGCCACCGGGAAACGGAGCGGCTTTCCTGCCATTCTCCGCACGGGGCTGCCTTCCTCCCAGACTTCCCCACCGAGCCCCGACACCTTTGCCGCTCTGCCCGGCTGGCTGTGGGCTGCAATTCCAAGGGAAAGGCCTCCACTAAGGCAGGCACCCAGCACAAAAATGTGCCGCCGTCTGCCCCGGCGGCACTGTGACTCCTGCAGGAAGGCTGATTAGGAGCACGTCCAGCGGGCAGGGAGGCGGTGGGTGCCAGCCCGCGGTCCTGTGTGTGAGCAGCAGATTTATCGGTGTGATTGTGAGCGCCAGGACGTGGGGAGACGTGGCCGGTGTGCAGAGAGAGATGCCCTGCCCTGCAGCACGCACCGCCGGCAGCAGCAGCGGGCAAAGGCAGGAATTGTGAGGCTGGCACCTGTCTCACCACCTGCCTAAAGCCTAAGGTGAAGGCCTTTCTGGCGCTGCAGGTCCTGCGAGCAAGATTAGATGGCAAGTGCGAAGATCCTTGAAGTGCGTTGGAAGACAGAGAGTGTCACAGCTTCCTTAGCTGTGCCCACGTCCGATCTGCCAGTCGTTTGCTCCAACGTCACTTAGCCATAAGCTCCGCTCAGAGCATACACATACATATTTTTTTAAGGCATCATGCCTGACAATAGCTAAATGAAGCAGCTGTTGGCAAAATGTGATGCAGAAAGGGAGGCAGAAACAGGAAGCTGTTTTCTTATCTGCACGACTAACTTCAAAATATTTATGTTGTATCAGTATGTGCAAGGATAATATCCCCTCTCTCCGCATTTTCCTAATGTAAAACAGAGAGATGCAGACAAGGTTGTGCGTCAGCAAAAAATTTCAAACACTGAAATGCTTTTCATCGGCTTTAGCTCTGGTCTTGTGATGGGGTGGAGGATTCTCTCAAAAATACATCCAACTGCAAATAAATAAATACTAAAAAAGTGAATATGTTTCCCCCGACAGAAGGAAAAGACTATCAAGAAATTGTCTCCGTCTGATAAATTACAATTACAACAACATCTCTAGGCCCTGCTAGAATGTTAATTGCACTTAGATGGAGAAAGCAAATTCCTAGTAACACTGATGCCTATTGTAGCTGCAGAGTTATTCCACCAGAGATCACCATTTTCAGACATTTCTGACTTTTTGTTTATCCAAATTAGCCTTGGACAAATAGCATATATGTGTGTGTATTTGTGTATGTTTTTACATGTACATATGTATACAGAAAGAGCAAAAATATCTTACTGTCTGATTTTTTTAGCTTTGATGAAACGGATAGTCAGGCATAAATAAGAGAGTGCAGCATAGAAAATGTTGAGGGTAATTTGAAATAGCAAGGTTTCTGTTCTGAAATATTTTTCATTTCCCAAAAATGTATTTGACTTTTTAAATGGATATTGTTATTGAAATTTCATTAAAAATCACACTTGAAACACAGTTTCAAAGGAAACAAACCAGTAACCATTTTAAAAAGAAGCTTAGTAAGAGAAAAAAATTGGCAAATTATTAAGGTGTTAATAACACTTAGATTAAATGTCTGACCTTAAAGGAAAAACTCCAATAACATCACCAATGTGTGGCCAACAGTCATCTTCCAAAAATGCCAGGTTTTTTATGATGCATGTGTTTTGAAGGGTGTTTTGGTCAGCTGCAGATTAATTTCCTTTTTACTGAATTCGTTTTAGCACAATGAAAAGAGGAGAAAAAAAATCACATTTTATAAATGCTCAAGCCTCGGAGTTAAGGGTGTAGTTTTAACTTCTTGGCTCTGACTAATTCTTCACACAATCAGAGACATTTTATTAATACAGTTCATGTAGGTAAAAAGTGTTGTGCATACATGCAAGAAAAAATTTTACTGGAGGGTCAGCTTTCCCTGAAGTGTTTTATCTTATTTCAAAAAGAAAAAAAAAAAAAATCCAGTGCTAGGCTGTATGCATGACACATGGTGATGTGCAGTAGCAATTAAGTACTGTCCTTCACATTCCTCTGTCCTATGGGACACTCACCTGGCCTCACAGGACACCTCTGAGCATCGTCTTTGCTCTGGATAGCTGAGACAGGCATGCACAACAGGCCCCCTGAGCATCTTGGGCGTTCAGCTCACAGATGGAGATTTTCTTGTGTGCTGATTTTGGCAGTCAGATCAGATTAGTCAGTCTAACTTTATGCCAGCTGGTTTTGACAGGTTCGTTTATTACATTGTATTTAATTATTTATGGCTGTACTGCAATAAAGCCTGTCCATGCCTCATATAGTTGCCTTTAGGAGATCATCTACAATTAACATTACTGGTAGCATCCAGAGGGTCGGATGGAGACTTTTTGGAAAAGTTAATCTCAACAGGTCTCGTGTGGTTTTCACTGCTTTTTTCTCACCTCTCCCTGGAAGGATATCTGTCTGACTCTCCTGCTCTGGTGGAGGTAATGGCAATACCTACATGAGGAGGTGGTGGCGATGGGCTTACAGTTGTCTCCCTCCCCCTTCCACTGGAGGAATGCTGTTCTCCAGCTTAGGACATGCAAGCCTTTGCAGCCCTGGAGTAGCTACAAAGGGTTGTGCGCAATCTGTTCTTCTCATGCAGATCTGAGATCCATGGCACGGTAAACCTGGCTGTGTCATACATGGCAGGCTCAGGGCACTAATAAGCACTTTTCTTAGCTGTTGCTGTAAGACAAGTCTCTGCTCTGTGAATCTTTTGAAAGATATTTACTGCTTAATTAAAAAAAAAAAAAAGCAAATGTTGGACAGATGACATTAATTAAAGACTTCATTTTACTAACTAAAATTTCATATTTCCCTCCACATAAGCTATTGTGCATGATGACTAACCTAAACACTATCACACGGCATGCTGTCATCTTTCATGAATAATAAAAGGATTGCTGTAATCCTGCATAAACCCAGCTTTGGATGTTGAGAAATATTACGCAAGTGTCCAACATGAAAAGAATCATGTTTCTTATTCCACCACTCCGGCCAAATATCATGTTGTCTTTACTGGAAAACTGTGTTCATCAAACAAGTTTAAAGCTGAGAGTGGGAGAGGGTGGGACATTGCATTCTTGAGAAATGACATTATAAACAATACGGTACTGCTTTGTGCTGTCAGTAAATTGGGGATATTCTAGAGTAAACAGGGAGAGCATGCCATAGTGTGCTTGGGCTCCATCTTTGCTTCTTTCTTCACAGAACTCAGACTACAGAAGATGATCTGTGCTCACTGGGGCTTCCCACACCGTTCTTCCCTTCTGCTTCACTCTCTTTAAGCTTAAAGGTCTGGATCAAGAGATCTGAAACTTTCTTCTTCAATGTTTTAACCCAAAATTGAAAACGAGAAAGATGGGGATGGGGCTGGAATAGGAAAGACAATCCAGAATGGCTTTGCTTTTATTTCTATAAAAAGAAACAGATGTTTTCGAGGAAGGACAGAGGTTGATTTTGGGAGACTGTTGAGGTATAAGCATTTTTTCTGCATGTTAGTGGCTTGCTTTAGGCTACAGGTCGTCAAATCATAAGCATTGAAGAAATATTTTAAAGGTGCCATTTTTAATCCATGACTCATGACTTTCTGGACGTAGTGTTTTATGCATGGGAGATGAGTAGACTTCTCTTTTTAAAAAAGGATCAAGACTTTTCTATTTAATTGATATAACAGAGTGTATTGTATTGCGTGTTTGCTGTTCACGAAGTAAATTAACTTTCACTCTGCAGTCTTGGAGGTCTGCAGTACCAGCCAATGGTGTACTGTACGTGCTTTAGCAGTTTTGAGGAATATGTCAGTCGCACATGGACATGGTCCTGACGTGTGCTCTCGTACACAGGAACTGGGTGGAAGCTGTTCAGCTGAAAGATGCTAATGGCCTCCTTTATCAAAGGAAGCAAGTGGCAAAACAGTGAGTGTTTTATTAATTTCTTATGTGTGCTTCTTGTTTTAATAATTTCTTATATGGATTTCTATGTTTCCCTGGAAACTGGATTGTTGTTAGAAATCCTGGAAATTATCAGGGTATGACAATTAAAAATAAGAGGTTTTAAGAAGTTTAAATCTCCTTTTTGTGGGAACATTTTCTGAATGGTCTAGCAAGCTGTCGAAGCTTGCAACTGAAAAAAGTGTGACTAGGCTGCACCAAGTCCTAAGGTTATGCAAGGCCCTTCTCTCCCCTCCATATTTTATCTCTTGCCATTTATTTCTCTTCTCCCCTCTTTCTATTTCATCTTCCCTCCCTCTCCTGTTTCTCTCACCAGTCCACAGCTTTTGGGAAGGAATGAAAAAGACTTCTGTGTCTCCTGCTTTGGTAGGCACAGGGAGAACAGTGAGAAGGACCTTTGCTCATCATGCCTTTAACACACTGTCCTGCTGCAACCTCTGCGCCTCAAAACCCAGTAGACCATTGGAGCACCAGATGACACAGAAACAACAGTTAACCATGACTGTAATGAAGAGAGAAAAAAGGTGAACAGTTTTTCTCCTTCCTTTCTACTTCACAGTGAGGAGGTGAACTGAGTGGGTGAGCTGGCGACAGGGAATTGGTAAAGGAGAATCAAAATGCTCTCGAGCCTGCACTGGCTGGCAAAGGATGCACTCTCCTCCTGCAGAGTGAGGGACACATGCATGGCATGGTGCTGGTCCCAGCCCCAGCGGTTTTCTTGATAGCTCTGTAAATGCTGTTGACATTTGAGACAGGCTTGAGTAAGTACAAATAGTTTAAAAAGCAGAGTGTAGAGCTTTGTGTTTCTCTCTAAGGAAATTCCTGGTCAGGTTCTAGCAACATTGGGCAGAAGAGGGCACAGAGATGTGTTGGGGAAAGATTGCTAAAAGAGCTTGAAAGTAGGTTGGACATTTGCTTATGAACTTTTCTTTATTCTGTAAGCATGCAGTATGGAGATATTAATGAGAAGACAATAGGCTGTGGTTTCTCCCTGAGAAGCACAAGGTAGACAACTCCTATTCATCTACGTATTTGTTAGGCTTATGTAGGGCAGTGAGAGACTCAATCCTGACTAGTAAATACCTACTAATGAATACTGCTCCCAAACACTCATATATCAGTGGTGAATATTAAAATCTCAGGCCAGCTTTCCTATACTGTCCAGCCTACCATTCAAAAAGCTTTTGGAATCCTTTCCTGAGTCTAAAACCTGGTATCTAAACTTTCACTGAAAAGACTTTTCTGTGGAGTTGTGCTATACTTTTGTCACTGATCTAAGTGAGTCTGTGCTCTCAAAGAACAAAACTGCACCTACAATTCTACTTACCTTGCAACTGCATGCCAGAAACCCTCAGGTAATTCTGGATAAAAAGCTGTCTGCCAATATAGAAGTATAGGATTAGAAAAATATTGAAGAGCAATAGCTATTTTGTATATATATAAGGTGAACTTGTGATAGAACAGTCGTATTACCTGAGAATAAATAACAAGTTTTAAGCCTGGGAGCATTTTCTTGCTTCATCCAATCTCATATGTTCTTGAACATACTGATTTATGTTTAGCTCTTGATACTAAACATAAGCATTAGAGTCAATTTTGTAGTGAAAATACAACCTAAACATCAAAAGTAGAAGGACATAACTTCTCTTGACTGTTGCTCATGAACAGAAACAGTTTAAATGTGATCAGAAACAGTTTAAATGTAAACAGATCGATAGGTAAAGTGTTCTGGTTTAATTTATAAATTTACTCTTTTTCCGGTCTACAATAGTCCTGAATAAAACTATTTTGGCTGGAGTCTCCTCCTGAAATCCCACCCAACTACCCCTGTGGCAAACCCAGAAATGAGGACTTTGGGTCATTTTTGCAATATTCTTGGGTCACTGTGGCATACTGGTAGCAAACCAAGATTTACTCCCTTCAGCTGTCTCATCCAGTCTGGCATGGGACAATTCTGAGAAAAAAAATTCCAAAAGGCTTTCTGGTGTCTTACCAGTTTTTGTGCAGCAAAATTTATGCAATAAATCCTGTGTTTTCCGGGGAAATAATAAATATCTTTCAGAATAATAAATGTATTGATGAATTATGAAATTCCTTCATAATAATAGCTATTTCAAAGGAATATAAAATGGATTGTGGAATATATCATATGCTTTTTGGAAAGCTTCACTAAATGCTTGGGGTTAATATTTAATTATATTAATTCTTGCAAGCTGAGCATTTTTTCATGACAGAATATGAAGAAAGACTACAGAACTACAGAACAAGTACAGAAAGAAGGGGATGCCCAACCTGCAGCATAGACAGAAGTTTGGCCTCACTTTCTCAGGGTCCCAAGCGGTTAGCAGGGCAATACTGATAATATTCCCCCTAATAATTGCAGGGTGCTATCTCACTATTGACAATCTGGGGGCATGTAATGGGTGTACCTCATAGGCCGTCCATTACCAGAGTACACTCTTGGTTGTCACTTGAGTTTTTTAAATCATGATGGGTCAGCTTTCCAATAGATTTGCTGGAAATGCGTGGTATCCTGGTGGAAGAGATGAAATTCTGATGTCATTGACAAATGGTAAATTCCCATCTTAAAAAAAAAAACTAAATCAGAAATATATAGAAATCTAAAATTAATAGTACAGGACTGTGTATCAACTTTCAAAAACTATGTTGTTTTCTTGCTCTGTGGTAGTTGAAAATATGGTTTAAAATGCATTTTATTTATTTCCACATTGTATGTTTGCAGCTTCCACAGTTGGTAAATTTGTAAACAGCCTGGCATAGTTGCTTAATTAAGACTATAGATGTAGTTTCAACTTCATATTTGAGATAAACTCTTCTGTTTTTCAAGTCATGGGGACAGACAAAAGAGTCCTTGGTCTGTGCTTTTGTTTTGTTTTGATTTGTGTGCAGCACGTTGTTTTCTCTGAAGTGCCTGTATGGAGATTTACATGAATAGGACTGCAGCAGAGAATTTTAGCAGAGCTCTATGAAAAAAACCATAGAGCAGTACAATGAAAAGCATTACAAATACTTGCTGTTCTGCAGAGAACTTAGGTATTAAGCTGCAAGAGAAACAGACAATGAGAACCTTTATGCACAAATACAGTCAAATGCTCACTTCTCCTTTGCATGTCTTTATGCTAATGGGACTTCAGTGAAATGTTTCTTTAAAGTAGTGGGGTTATCCTGCAGGAGAAAATCAGTTCCAGAAAGCACCACAATACATTGTGAGCTCTCTCTAACTTATTGACCATAGAAAATATCTGTGACCATTTGTATTTTGCATCTCCATGCAAACTGAAAATTCAAGGCAGAGATAAAGCACTAAGCATTCTGGGAAATGAAACCTGTTGCACATTATGCCAAAAGTAATAGCAGTGGAAGTAACTAAAAAACATTCTCTGAGGCGGACCCAGATTTAGTGCAAAGAAAAGCTGCACTGTGATCGTATCAGAATTAGTTCTCCCCCCTGGAGCCAATAACAAGGCTTCCATGAGCTAATGATATTCAAGTTTCTGTCCTTCAATTTGTAGTGGGTGGCTTTGAAGTATTACCTCCAGTGCCACAAAATGAGAGAAATTTTCTCTGCAAGAGAGATAAAAGAGATCCATCTTCTGGCAAAGACCTAAAAGTAGCTAGTCAAGGGTCTAGAGGGGCCTGATCTTTTCCCCTCTAAGGCAAACTAATTTAAAAAATATACTATCAGGCTTACAGCAGATCATAGAAACCCTAGAGGGCACATTTGGGTAGTAGATCAGGAACATTAGTGGTGTAAAATTGATTAACAAAGCTGTGCAATCAGAAACATAGAGAAAGCTTATGGTGAAGGTCCTGCCAGAAGTAAGTTGTTATTAACGCATTTGAAAATGCCATACTAGTATATAAAAATTTGGAAAACATCTTTTTCTGTGAGAGACTAACTCTTGCACTCTGAAAACTGATGTCACTGGTAAACTCCAGCAAAGAATGCTCAGAGTTACCCTGTTAGAGAGTAACTTCCCAGTTTTACCTCAGCTGCACAGCACAAAGGCAGGGTCCAGATGGACTGTATTGCAAATCATTTCTGCTCCTGTTCAAATTTAGGGACAGGATGCTGAAGGCACCTCTGCATGTAATGTTCAGTGTTATGTTACCAAGGTTACCAAAAACATAAGGCACGGAAAGAGAATGATGAAAAAGAAAGCTAGATAGTGATAAAATAAAAATTATAAATATTTAGCTAATGTTCTGGGCAATATGTCGTGGATCATCTCTGAGGAGCTTTTACTGTAGGATGCTAAAGTTGCTCTATCATGTGGAATGAGTCAGGTAATATGCCTCTGCATTTGAAAGATATTTTGCAAATTGAACTCTGAACAGATGAGGGCCTATAATTTAATAATAAGGTCTGTGAAGATGGATTCCATCCCAAAATGACACATGCTGCTGTGGTAACTGTGATCTCCTGCTTGATAATGGCAGAGGAGTGGGAGTCAGAATATGTCAGAACATGTTGAAGCAGCCAAAAGAGCTCCTATGGGTTGAGTTGGATTCCTGAAGAGTTAAAGAACAAACATAGACACAAGATGCTTTGCAGAAACTTACTGCTTCTGTAAGCCTACAGACTCCAGCTTCTGATGTCATTTTAAGTAGCCAAGAGTCAATCTGATCTGATAGAACAATAACATAAGTATCACTATGTTGGTTAGGTGTTGGACAAAGCTGTCTATACTCTAGGCAAAAATTCATTTATTGTTAACATGCGTTTTCCAACCCTCCCAGTTTAGCCCCACCTCTTCTTTTCCATGGAGAACAGCAGCTAAGGCACCTGTGTAATTTCCCCTCATAACAGAGAAACCCTCACTTGGTCTTTGTTTCTTTATTCCTGCCTCATTTCTTTCAGTTAAGATCTAGTGTCTTTGTCTGCTTTCCGTAGTGTCACTCACTGTGACCTTGCATCTTTGCAACTGGAGGAGCTTTGTATTTTGCTTGGAATGGAATTGCCTCAAGGTAACTGGCATTTCCTTCCAGGAGCAGGATTCAGACTTTGCTTGGTTATGTGATACCACTCATGATGAGTGAAGTCGGTTGAGTTGGTTACTCTCTGTTGGATTTCATTCATATTTCAAAAAGGTTTAAGAACAATAGGTGTTATGTTATCCTCTGCCAGACATACTGCCAAATTGTCTGAGTCCTCTAGAGCTTGTGCCTTTAAAAGAAAACATTTTTCTCAACTGATATCTACTTCCAATCTGCACAGTAACTGCACTGAATATAAAATTAGGGAGTTTCTTCATTTACATAAAGGTAAGAATTGTGCATTCATATTCATTGATAAGCAGATTGAATAATTTCTGGCATTTTCTTTTCCTAAACTAAAATGAAGCATCATTCCTTCAAGAAATGCCACTAACTTGGCCATTCTATGCAACACATACTTTTCATTTGCCTGTGATCCAGTTTAAAAGCATGTGATGACTTTAAAATACTCTATAGATAAAGATTTATAGCATGATATTACATTCCTGAGAAAACTGGGACAAGAGAATGTAAGTAAATATAGAAATACAGAAAATGCTCCTATTTTGACAGCTGTGCTGTACATTTATGTGGTGAGAAATCAGGTCACTAAAGGTGACAGAGAACTAATAGATTTGCCTACAGAAATATGCAGTCTTAAGAACTGGTCCAGGATGAAGATGGCTAAACTAAGGGTGTCACTCTCTTTCCCCATGTAATAATCAATAGGTCAAAAGAAAACAAACTCAAGTTGTGCCAAGAAAGTTTAGACTGACTATTAGGAAATATTTCTTCATGAAAAGGGTGTTCAAGCGTTGGGACAGATAGCTCAGGGAAATTTTTGAATTGCCAACCCTGGAGGTATTTAAAAGATGCTTAGAGGAGGCATTTAGGTTCAGAGTTCAGTGGTGGACCTGGCAGTGCTGGGTTCATCTTATCTTATAGGTCTTTTCCACCTTAAATGATTCTATGATCCTGTGATAATAAACTCTAGTTATAAAAATTCTTACACAATGGGAAATAAATTTACATGGCAAATTTCTATTATTAAACTGAAAAGAAAGCCTTACATTGAAGCTAGTAAATTGAAAAGTACCATAGTAGAAAATTATATAAAATGTTACAGGAGTTGCTTTTAGGTTGAGAATTTGCTGCACTGGAGAATTCATTGCTATTTTTCTTGCTAGCAGGAAACAAGAATATAGTTAATAACTGCCTCTTCAATTCTCTGGTTTGTATTTTTCTGCAGAAGTAGAAAATAAGGCAAATACCTCTTAGAATGACTTCTTTGTAGACCATATGGTCCATGGGGTCTCAGAGGAAGTGTTCACAGACTGTAGGCAATCACTGCATCATTTGAGCAGAGCTAACAAAATAACCTATATAAATAAAACAGCTTCTTCTTTCCAAATGGAAGAGGAGCATAGACTAGAAGGATGCATGAGGAGCAATGTTGCTGGCTCTGCTGTTGTCATCTGCACTTCATCATCTATCTTGCAAATTGTGGGTTATAATAATTGCTATCTGAGCAGTAATAGAGAAATGGAAGTTTGAAAGAAGATGTAATGATTTACAGTTACTCTAAAGAATAGAATCACAGGGCTGAAGTTTGTGTGTTACCAGATACAAAAAGAATGCAAAGTACTAAGTGTTTCCTGCAACAGGCTGTTCTAAGAACAAACATTTCAAGGATAATAAATCCAAAGGCTTCCAGAGACAAACTTGTTAAAAAGTTTGTTTTAGCAAGGAACCACAGTCAAACTGCTAAGAACAGAGAGATCCAAGTTCCTTCACATTGCAGTTAGTGGCTACACATCATGCTCCAGATTTTGGATCAAGCTTTCACAGTAATGATTTAGGAGCCCCAGTCCCATGAACATTCCCTGTGGCCACCCTTGGGTTAGAAGCAACAAGAGACTGCACTTCTTTCAGGGATGTGAGGACAGTTGAAGAATCCCCTCTTCAGCTGCTCCCAGCCAACCCTGTTAACCTGAACTGGTTTAGGCTGTGAGGCAGATGGCAGCTGTGTCTGAGTGCAGAGGTGGAGATCCTGGGGAGCTTTTGAAAGGACAACTGGAGAGGGACAAGCAAGCAAATCCTAAACAAGGACAAGCTCCTGCAAATCCTAAACATCTTACAGAAGTGATAGAAATAGCTTAGACAGAAATGTTAGACAAAACTGAATCCTCTGCATGTGCTCTTTTATTTCCTTTCTTTTCTGTTCTAAGGATAGATTTGTGATTAGTCAGATATGATTAAAGGAGGCTGGAAAATTGACATCTGGATATTTATTTTATAGTAAGCTGTAATTACATTAGTGTATTAGAGTAAAATAAAATTTTGTATCTATTATTTCACTCCCTTTGGGTGAAGTTCTTCAAGAAATGTCACCATGGAAACCCAGGGTTACACTTACAACCAGTGAACAAAAAAGACCAGGGATTTCTTTCAGCCCTTGAAGTTAGCGACCCAACCACCTTTCTGGGGAGTCTGTTCCAGTACTTGGAAAACTTTTTGGTGAAGAAATATTTCCTTTCCAATTTAAACCTCCCCTGGGGCAACTCGAGGCCATTTCCTCCTGTCCTGCCCAGGCTGTCCAGAGGCTGCCCCAGGACCTCCTGAATGGGCACTGATGTTCAGTGACACCCAGACTGCTCACACTCCTGGTCCAGAGCACACAGGTCCCATCTGCCTCCCATGCAGGCATCCAGAAGTATCCCTCACAGGGATCTTCTCCCTAATGTCTCTTGCCCAGGTAAGGCAGCTTGGGGAGCTCTATAACAGCACCAGATGGCTGTTAGATTGCTAAAGGTAGCTGGGAAAGTGGGAGCTCTTCTGAGTGCTCCTCCTCTTCCACTTAAACAGGTTAGAAATAGTCTCATTTGTTTAAAATTACTTGAAGGAGACTGTGTTTGGGAAGCAACTTTGACTAGACACAGACCATGTATTTTTTTAATCTGAAGCTAGTTTTTGTGGTGAAATAGTGCCACCATTCACACCAAGGGAGGCTTTAGGACTGACTATGTTAATATTAAGGAACTAGTTAGTTAGCTCTGTGTCGGCTTGTAAACAATCATCAGATACTGTACAGCAGTTTCCTTTTTGTTTGGTCTAAGTGATATTCTTGCAGACATCTTGGGACTTGAATCAGGATTCTCCATGTTGGGCAAATGAATATCCACTTAATAGGGGGCAGTATTGTGTTGAATTTTCATGTACCCATGGACATATACAGCAAATAGATCTCAGAGGACTTTACTTCAATTAGTACTGCTGAGAATAAACATTTCAGCTTTTGTTTCATGCAGTTACAGTTCTCCTTTCTGAGGGCTGAAGGGGAGGGTAAAGCGGTGTGCAGAGGTTGGGAAGAACAATGTTACCAAGCCTGTTTGCAAAGAAAATGCATGTAAAAACACTTGGAGTACTTAAGAGCAATTTATGGAGCCATCTAGATAATGTTACAGGAGTTACTGTTATGCCAAGAGCATAATACTGTGTTAGTCCTGCTTATCTCATTTCATTTACTTGACGGACAGTTCTTGTACCAGACCAATTCGTGCTTGCGTGAAATAAGCAGAGTTGCACAGTTGGTCTTATTTTAATGTTTTTACCACCTGGACACAGCATTGGGCTTTCAGTCCAAGGAACAAGGAAACTCCTTTCATAACATCCTAACAAGGTCACGCTTCCCTGTTTGACATCATGGTGCACATAGCATGTTTTTCAACAGATGTTGTAGAGCCTGTTGATGAGTACCTGCTTTTGTCTTGAAGCTGAGGAGTTATTCTGCTGCCCAGAAGTGCAAACACAGATGAGAAGAGAATTCTGTGTAAGGATGTGCATAATACCCTTTATTCCCTATCTTGAATGTGAGTTTAATCTACTGGAGTCCTGTTCTTGAATAATATTGATGACGCATCTTAAACACTGAAAAAACTCCACCCAAAACTTACTGTGGGAGGCCAATGTAAGAAGCTGCCATTGTGTGTTATTAATGGTGTATCAGTAGGGATGGATGAACAGCAGAGGGAACAGCAGGGCAGTGAATGCTCTGGAAGACCCATATGACCTATAATTCAGAAAAGATGAAGAACACAACTGGGCGAAACAGAGTGCCCCCCTCACAGCATTGTATGTATGCTCTTCATCCCTGAGACAACAGCAGTGGCAGCTTTTGGAAGTAAACTGATGCGCTTGCTTTCAAATTTACCTTGTCTCAAAGTAAATATGAGTTCAGAGATTGTGAAATGGAATAAAAATACAAACTGTATACAAAATTGGAAACGGTGATTAAGAACCTATGGTAACACCACAGAGATTTCCCCATTTTACTGATAGGTAAAAGTGTTAAAATTTTTCCTTTTGCATTTTGGGAATTCATCCATAGGACATTTGAAACATGTCATTCACACAGAATATCAGAAAAAAAAATCATATTAGACTATGTTACATTAAATCATAGAAAGTAGTATGTAGAGCTTCAATAATTCTTTTTATATAAGTTGCAGTGAAACTATCAAATCCCCCCACATAACTGAAAATCAAGCATTAAAATGAAACTTGCATCACAATCCTAGCTAAAATAGTGAATTATTGAGTTAACCATCCTGTAAGTTTTAATCCTGCCATTCTCTTTGTACCAGTTGCTACCAGGGTGTCTTTCTCACTCTTCATGGATAGTATAAGGATTTTCTTGACAAGAAAAAACCCACCATTATGGTGACAGGACACAAAAATGCTGATTAAGAAGAAATTCACATCATCAGCATAAGTGTGCCAAAACCCATTGACAACCCAACTTTGCACCAGGAAGATTTATGCCAGATCTTGTATTATCTTCCTGTGCTGCTCTAACTCTGTGCTGGTTCAGCTATTTTCAGCCCTTTTAAAGTCAGGACAAAACTGTCAGAAAAAGGCCTAAAACTTGCGCAGACTCTGTAGTGTGCTCTGGTTAATCTGACAGAGATGGGGATGGAGCTTGGGCTTCACAGGTGATCTGATGGGGTGCATATGTCTGAGACCTCTTGACAAGACAATGCAAAAACTTTGAAGTTGGGATTGAGAAGAAAAGTTTCATGGGCCAACCCAAATCCTTGGGCTGGAGCTTCTGTTAAACATGCAAAGTGCCTTGGCCAGACTCCAAAAGTCATTGCATGAACCTGTTCCTTGCAGGGATGAGAGAAACAGACAGTTGACACCTCGCACTGGCACTGGAGAATAAGAGGATGCACCAGAGGTACCAGAACAAGATTCCTCAGATGATCAGATCAGCCCTGATCATTTCCTGTACAGCCACAGTTCTTTTGACAGAGTTCATTCAATTTGAAATAATTTTATCAGAGATATTCTTCTTTTAGCAGAGAAGGGGCAGTTCTTTGCCTCCATGAACTCTTGGTAGTTTTATTTATTACTTTATTTAAAGTCCCTTCATAGGGACTACATACAGGGGTCAGGCAATCTGTTGGAAGTACATATGAACACATTATGCAAGAGTAAAAGAAAACTCTGTTAGCAACTTAATAACAATATTTTTTTTTTCAAGGAAGGCGAAAAGGTATGAAAATACATTTTATCTGGTCTCAAGGGTATCTTCTATGGCCTTTGGTAGGGAGATAAAAGGGTCTATGATGTTTACACAGCCTCCCGCAGAGTAATTGCCATAGCAGCTCATATAAAAGCAACAGAAGAAAGGTGTAAAAGTCATTTGCTGGGAAGAAATAGGAAGCAATCAGCAACACTTTAAACAAATTATTGCCATGAAATCACTCTCTCAGCTTGAGATAAGCACTCGGGGTCTGCTAAAGCTATAACAGCCCTATGGCTTCTTCTCCTGAGACATTTTACTGTTAAGTTTTTTCATCAAATGAGGGGATGCAGTGGAGTTATGCTTTAAGCCAGTGTTGAATGTACTTGTCCCCAGGTGACTGCTGTTAACCCCACCATTTGTGAATGTGTGTGAGTGTCCATGTGTGTGCAAGGACTTCAAACGTGCAGTTAAGTGCAATGTCCTTTTCCAGCAAAGCAAAAATCTGTGTGGGTTAAGCTGTTTGGAAGTAGCTGTTTGCAGAGGAGCCTCTGCAGATATCTGTGGTAGGCAGCAGAGCTCTGAGACCCGAGAGGGAAGCACTTGGCACAGGTGAGCTGGGAAAAGAATATCCTTTTCTGTAGAAACATAAAGGATGGGAGGATTTTTGAGGCTGCCTATGAACCTGGGCCAACTCTGTGGCCACCCTGGCTCCCAGGGAGGGAGATGTTCTTTCCTGGTGCTCTGCCTTCAGAGAGAGAAAGTGTGGCTCTTGTGAATCTCCTACCCTGCCCTTGGCGAGAGGCCACATCCGCGCTGAGCATTTGGCTGCTTGTTCCAGCTCCTGGTTACCACATCCAAAGGGTACTTGAACTGTGAATCCAGCTTGTTGTTACAGGAAATTCAGAAGTGTTTGCTTTTAGATTCTGTCATATTTTTGTGTGTGCAGGTCTTTTTGTTATTGTTTCTACTTATTCTCTTCTTTTAAAAACTTCTTTTTTTTGCTTTTTTTGGAAACAGATGGGTGTAGGTGGAGGCAGTGAGTGTGAGACCACTCGCTTTTGCCTTTTACTGAAAATTCAAATGTCTGCCTATTCCCTCTGATGTCACTGGTAGGATTAGGAGTGCAGGTGGGGACTAAACAGATGAGCTCTTGAGAAGGAAATTCTCATTTTATAAATCTTCTTTCTGAAAGAAACTTGGCTGCCTAGAGCTGCAGGGCTCCAGGGTTATGATTCAAAGGGGAAAAACAAGAACAGCCGTGGACTGTGAATATGTACAGACCCATGTTAACATGAAAGTAATCATGAATGAGGTGCAGTGGTTCTCGAATATGGGGAAGAGGCAGTGACTGAGAGGGATGGGAGGTTACAGGACTACCTCAAGTGTGAGAAAATGGTTCTTGGCATTTGCTAGTCATGCCCAAGCAATGCAGGCAGGCTCAGAGGCAGCCGTCAGCACAGCTCCCAGGAGCCTGCTGACAGCCAAATGTCAGAGGCAGTCATGGGCTGGTGCTTAAGCCTTTTGCCTTGTCTCACTGAATTGACTGGAGCAGGCATAGCCAGAGCAAAACTGGCATGCAGGAGCTAGTTTGAAAAAGAGAGATCTCTGTCATGAAGGGGACAAACAATCACAGTATTCCCAGCCAGAATTCTGATGACAGAAGCATTGCAGATAAGTCATAAATCATTTAGAAGAAAATGGTAATAGAAAGGAAAAGAGCCAATCAATCCACAGCTGCCTGGTTTTAGGTATCAGTTTTTTAATTTATGTGCCCAGATGTGGCTGCAGGAATAGCCCCTTCAAAACACTTCTGTTGGAAGAGATTTGTAGGTGTTACACAGCCAGTGTTCACAGACTTTGGTATAAACAAGCTGTAGTGAACTCTAGTTAGTGTTCTGTGCCTTTTTGACCAGCTCAGCACCACCTACATTGCAGCACTCATAAACTTTCCAGGAGGTAAATTAACTCAGAGGGGAACTGTGAAAGAAAGATGCTGCTGGTCTTTGTTGCTGCCTTGCCACCAGCCTGGGAACTTTCTCAGTCATACTGGAAGGTGCTGTTACTTGTTGTGTTACTGCAATGTTCATTCCTTTTCTTAACAACTTAGAAGTTACTGAATGTCTTACTTGCATCCAAGTATGTGACATATCAGGCTCATTTTTAGTTTTGAAACATTAATGAAGTTGGATTCATTTGACATTTTCTTATCAATCATTCGTTGTGTTCTTCTGCATTTTCTTTCAAGCTACAGTATATTCCTTGCTAAGGATTTGAGTTCTGTTAATACAAAGTGAAGATGGGTCCAGATCACAAAAATTGAATCCAGCCATCTCTGGATTCAAATTTTTCAAAAGTCAGGCACGGTGCAAGATAGCGTTTGTTCAGGCTCAGGTCTGAATGGAAAACATTCAAACCTGTCTCAAGGTTTGTTTACATGGTTTTTGATTTCAATATTACATGAAACAACTGCTGTTTAATTAGTGAGGCATTGTAGAAATTCTTCTTATGGGTGTAATTTTCTTTGATCTTTTACCTGAGGAAGGAGTTTAGTAATGGAATCACTGCTCTTTCCTATTGCAAGCACACATAATTGTAGTTGCTTTGTCCTGGTTGTGGACTAGTTTATTTCTCGACTGCTTTTTAAATATTGTTTCTTCCTCTCACATAATTTTTCTGTCAGGAGTTAACCATACATCTCTTGCTTCTTTACTAGTCCATGAGGGTTTAGCCCTCATGATTCATGCTGTCACAGCTTGTTATATTAGGGGTTTTTGACTAGGAAAGTGATTAGTTAACATCTTTTGTGAACTGGATGCATATCCTCATGGGTTGCTTCAGACCCTTATTTTACAGTTTTTTACATCTATGTGGAGAACCAACAACATCCAACAATTCTTACCTATATAATCAACAAACTTAGAAGAGTAGCACATGTGTAATTATTTACTTGTTATGGTGGCACTGTCCCTTTGGGGCTTTCTGGAGCACCTATCCTGTTGACCTCTTTGGTATTAGGTGGCCCAAACCCTGTGCATGACACTCTGTAATTGTGTTTATTCTGGCAGGAAGCAGTCTGCCTGGATGCGCTGTCAAGCAGAGTGCAGGAGGTGAGTCTGGCCTCTTTCGTTCAGGAGAAACAGCTGGGCTGGAGCCAGGCAGGGAGGAGAGGTCAGCAGGTCACCTTGGGGTCAGGGATGCAAAAACCTGAATTTGAGTAAAGTCCTAGTTTCCTCAGACACAGCAAATCTTCCCTCCCACTTTTTCGTCTTTCATCTCTTCCAGCTCCTCTCCAGCCTTGGCATCTGTGGGGCCATGTAGCTCATCTTTCAGCAGCAATCAGAGGAGCTGCTGACATCCTCACTATGTGTGCCTTTTGCAAGCTTGGTAGTAAAAATACTCTCCATAGGTAGACCAGACTACAGCATAAGGTGACCCCAAAAGTGAGGGTTGAACCAGCAGCTGGAAGGGCAGAGCAGGTTCTAACCCTTTGGCAAGGTGTACCTGGTTGCATAAAAAGTGAAAGGAAAGCTGTAAAAGACAGAGAGAGGCCAAAGAGTTCCTCCTGTCCCTGCCCACCATCTCTGCTGATGGGATGTGTGTGGGAAAATTTCTCTTGCACTCGTTTATGGTACAAATTGTGGGGAATATGGAGTGGACCATATGTGTTCACTTTGGGTCATTTCACCACTGACCTTTAGACTAAGTTTTTTCCCCTGTAGATTATCATGCACTCTTTTCCATCACTTTCTGACAGCCTGGACTGGGACCTTCTGCTGCTCTCTCTAAATAAAAGCTTAGATACAGCAAAGCACAGCGAGCAATCAGCACTCAGTCAATGCCAGTGATTCCTTTTTTTCTCCTCTTTACTTGCTCCTTCTTCTGCCCACTGCCTCTGAAGTTTAGCATCCCCTCTTGCTTTTAGGAGGATCAAACTAACAGATTGAAGAGAGCTGGTGAAATAGAAGAAAGCTCCTTGCACGGTGCTGTCTCTCAGCACACTCTGTGCCTCACATTCACACCTGTAAACTGGGATTGAAACTTCCTTGCTAAACAGAGTGACTGTGGAAAAGAGACTGTCAAGACAACTGAATAGCATGTCTGAGGAAGAAAACAGGGCTGAGCTGGTCTTCTTGGCAAAAGCAAGATCCAAGCCTTGATTTAATAAAGTGGGATGACGCCATATACCTAAATGAGCTGGCAGCTGTGAGAAGGAGGGTAAACCCCACTTGGTGTGCATTTATGAGCGGAGCTCTTGCAGCATCCTGCTGTCACATGTTGCTGTGTCCTTCTTAGCTTCTTGCTGCGTTCAGACTTCAGCCAGGCCCTCCTGACATCTGGACAGGAACCTCACTGCTCATCACACAAAGAGCCAAGCAAGTTGCCCAGCTCATCTTCTGAAGCAATAAAACATTTTCTACACATCCAGTGTTCCCATTCTGCATGTAGATATATTTTAAAAAGCCCATACAGGCTTTGGTATGGTTATTATTATGGGCTGGACCTCTTGCTTGGCAGACACTCTATGAATATGTGTCAGGAGTTTGCAAACTAAGTATCTGTGCTGCAACACTACATTGTAAAGCTTCCTGCTTATTGGTGGAACAGAAAATAAACAAAAGGCAGCACCCTTCATTGTGTCCCTGGTGTATTTTGGCCTGAAGTCAGGGATGAGACACTCAAACCCCTGGGAGGCTGTCAGCAAAGAAGTGGGGTCAGGCATGGGTTGAAGACCTGGTGAAGGCAGAATGGGGGTGAAATGAGGGTATGCTGAAGGCAGCTGTCCTCCTCTGCCAATGCCTGCAATACAAATGTGCCCAGAGTTATTTCAGGGCAAGCAATGAAGGGAAATAAGAGAGTAAAAGAAGATATGAAGGTAGTGCATGGATAGCCTTTAAAATTCCACAGACTTGAGGAAGGAGATAAAAACGATATATTTTTCAAACAGCTAAGGTATAACATTGGGGGAGATAGGAACTAAGGGGAAAGGATTTATTTTTTCTCTTTGTCCCTTTGTTGCCCTTTTCCTTCCTACAACCTCTTGCCTGACACAGTGAGTCACAATATGTGGCAGAGGGATGGAAAATATGTTATTTAGTAATGAACCATAGATCCTCTCTCTCACAGTCACACTTCCAACCCAAATTTCTGCTGAACGCAACTCCACAGAGCACTCCTGCAGCTGCTTTCAAAGCAGTGGTCACCACCTGGCTGCCTCCAGACACATTTTTTGTGACACCCAAACCAATAATTTACATTTTGGTAAAACCTCAGTGTCATCATTGTTCCTCTTTAGCTATGAAAAAGAGGTGAAAGGAAGAGCCCATACTTTAATCTTTGCCAGACTATGGACCTTTTTCTGTTCATTATAATCACCATGAGACATTACTTAGGCAAATGCAGGCCTGATAAAGGCTAGCATTTAAAATGGCTATTCAGCCACATCAGGAAAAGACAATGTGATGCTGAGACTGTCACAGCAGAGCTGCTGCCTCTGCTCAGCTGGTGTCCCCTGCAAGGCCTGTCTGTCCCTGGGCTGTTCTTCAGATTACCCTGAAAGACATGTATCACATATATGTCCTAGTCTAAAGGAAAAACTTCAGTGGCAGCCAGGTGCCTCACCAGGCATAGCAGCCTTGTGTTGTATCAGGCCTATTTTGAACATGGGGAACCAGACCAGATAGGTATCAACAGGACTTAAAATCCAGTTTAGACCAAATCCTCCCTCATACTCTGCAAAGCTTCTTAGGAAGCCTTGAACATCCGGGATAAGTGTTAGTGGACAGTTTTTACATCTTAGCTGCCATCCTCAGTCAGAATTTCAACCATTAAATAATAAGCTAGGGAATAATTAGTAGTCATCATGTCATCCAGAAGTGGAACAAACTCAGGCTATATATGATAGGTATTGAGGCTTGAGGGAAGTGTGTCACCTGGTTAAGAAGGAGATTGCCAGTTTTTCCCTTAGACTAGGAAAATTTGCATTTTCCTTAGTACTTGCACAACAATTTGTTTTATCAACATGTACAATAATGTATATTTAAATATTTACAAATAATGCATACCTAAAAATGCATAGTGGTAACATATTAAATCCTGGAATCCTTGCCTCAAGGTCTTGACGTTTGATAAAAATGTTTTGGGAAAAATGGAGGACAATTTAGTTATTTCATAGGCCATGAAAAGTATTAATACTGTGGAATTTATGTATCAATAAATTTTCTTAGAAGCAAATATACAAACATTTTCTGGAAATTTAGAGACCATTCCAATTTCAAGTCTCTTAATTCTATTACATATATTAGGCTTCAAAGCTTTAATTCATTCAAGCATGCAAGGCAAAATCAACACCTGAAACAATCCAGATTTATCAAAAATGGCTTTTAGCATTGTCCTGTTCTTTATTAAAGACAGGTCTTTTTATATAATCAGCAGCTTGTGAAGGTATAAATGCAAATGACAGTAGGTTTGATTGTGGGGAAATTTACTGCAGCATCACATCTATCCCACAGAACAGAAGAAGCTCTGATATCTGACTGCTTTTAGGCATCTACAACAATTTCTGTCTTGGCTTTTGCTCTTTGCTGAAAAAGCATCTCCCCCTCTTGTGGCTGCATTTCCACTTTTCAGGTTGTGTAATAAGTCACAGCAAGGGCATCTAATCACATCTAGAATGTGACAACATTTGGTTCAGATTCCCTTATCAGCATCACCTTTCCTTCTGCCCCTGCCCCACCCTTAAAGGAGACCAGGCAGTGGGCCTTGGAGATCAGTCACACGTCGGCTGCTTCTTCAAACACTTCATGTGGGAAACCATTCAGGGGCAGGATTGCTGAGCTGCAGACCTGGAAAATAACTGTCATCAAGACCTTTGCATCTGTCAAAGGAATTTCAGCCCAGTGACACAGATGTGCCTCTATTTTGCTGCTTGATTTTTTTTAACTTTAGAAAGCCCTTGGATTCTCTACAACTTAAAACTACCACTGTGGGGCATTACTATGAGAAGAATTCTACTTCACACACAGATATTAGTCAAGAATTACTTACACTCCTTTAAGATGAAAAAGGTCTTTGTTGCATGTTTTGTTCTGACTCAGATGAAACCATATGCTTTGTTTCTATTTTTCCTGTGGATCTGTGGGAAACCCTGTGCTCCTGCAGCCCTTTAAAGCTAATTGCATCTGGCTCTGAGCTGGAGGGGCTGCTTCAGGCGTGGGGCAACCTCCCTTGCCTTGCTGCCCCATGGCCCCAGACAGCCTCTGTAGAGGGCTTAGGCTGCCCTGTGCTCCTGGCTGCCTTCCATGGCGAGCCAAGGGAAATCCCAGCCCTTTGCCTGAGGACCAACATCAGCCAGCAGAGCTGGGTCAGGCAGGCAGGGAGGTAGTTTCAACCCCAGCCATACAGGGAGAGGAAGGGCAGCTCTGAACTGAATACATCACCTTAGCCTGAGATTGACTCTAAATACGTGGTGGAGACCTACTGAGTGTAGTGGAACTGAAGACAGACTTGTGTTGGATTGTGCTAGATACCAAAATTTGGGAATGTTATGATAGATTTTGTTGAACCAGGACCTGATTGTGCTGAAACATGTCTCACTGCAGAAATATGAAATGCTGTTGCATATTTGATATATATGTATATCAAAAAGTATAAAACCTGTTGCAAACCTGACCTCTGTTTCATCTTGTTATATCTTAAAAGATGCCACCTGCTTCCTACATGAGTGTTTTTACATGCCATGGCATTGGAATATAATGGGATTTAGAGCCTTACAGCCAGTCTGGGAATTTGTGCACAATTATTTTCTAGTTCTTCAACTGTGCTCATTTAGGAGTAGGTTTTGTGAGTCCTACTTAAATCTCAGTTCAAAAGCCCCTTTTGAAAGCTGTGTGCATATATCCTAAAACTTTGAAGACAAATGTAAATTATACACTTTGAATACATTTAAACACATCAGTATTGGCCTGCTGCTATTACTGTACATGAAAGGTAGAAAACATTTTGCTCTCTTACACAATTTGCATTGAAATTCTGTTAAACCTTTTCATCAAGCAATCTTTTATTTTTGCTTTGGTTAAATACAAAATCACATCCAAATACTGAAAGTGATGTGCCTTGAAAGCAAATGATATCTCGCCATTTCTTCCCTTGCTGATAATAGCAACCTTAAGAAGACTTGTTAACTTTCATGAGGCTATATCCTTTTCTTTGTAAAATACAGGGCAGAATGTCCAGTAAGTCTTGATAAAAACATAAAACCTAAATCAAGTTTCAGCTCTGACCTTAACATCCTCCTCACTCTAAGAACCTTTGTACACTAGTTAATGAGTTATACTTTGAATTCACGTGACTCTTTTTTCCTGAAGACCACACAGAACTTGAAATAATTATCCACCAGAAAGAACTGCAACTATTTATATGTGTCTCAGAGCTTAATTTACATACAATTTCCCTGACACTGCAAGTGTTGTTATTTTTTTTGCCTCCATGTAGACCAGAACAATAGCCAAGCTTAGCTGGAGAGGGTCAACAGCTTTCCTGTGAGGAACTCCAGCAAGAGGAGGTTGGTTCGGAATGTGATTACACCTCTTCAAGCAGACAATGCACACAGGAAAGACATTATAAAAAAATAGTATTTCCTTCCTTCCTTCCTTCCTTCCTTCCTTCCTTCCTTCCTTCCTTCCTCTCTCCTTTTCAGATAAAGTATATTGCTTCCTTTCCCTAAAAGATTTCAGGAATATCACTGCAAGATATCCAACCCTGTCATACCTTTAATTCAAAAAGTTCATATTTGCATCTGGTTGCTACTCATAAATTATTCCTTTATAGCCTTCATGGGGAGATATGGCTTTTCTGGGAAAGTCATTCTAGGCTGATGGAGTTACAGTCAGGCCATGATGAGGAAATGCAGAGGATGGGTCAGATCCGGAGGAAAGCCCCTGCATTCTGGATTGAATACAAGGGAAGCACATTAGGAGAAGATGAGCTTTTTAGTGGAAGAAAAAGTCAGCTGCCCATAGTTGGCTCAGCTTGTTGATAACCAGCTGTGGCTACGGGGTTATCACTCTGTGTTTCTGCTGAAGATGAGGAGATAATAGCTCATTTCCAAGACATCTTTAATTGGCTTTAGTCTGGTAGCACGGAGCCTTGATATGTTATCAATCCTTTCTAATCAGACACTAGTTCTGTTCTGCACCATACCAGCCAGACCCATTTAGAGAGTGGTCATGTGCCTATATGTGGAAGCAGCTGCTGCAACAAGAAGTTATGTTTAAAACTATGTCAGTGAGCAGCTGAAAAACTCCTCCACCAAAAAAAAAAAAAAAAAAAAAAAAAAAAAAAAAAAATTCACATCAGAGGAAAGAAAATACATTCCCAAAGGGGATGTGCTTTGTTTGAGTACACTGCAATGTGGCAGCCTTTCTAATTATCACCTAGTCAAAGAGGATGTTTTCTGTTTCGTGTGTATGGCTGCATGTTACTCATTCCTGGCTGAATTCTCACCCCTGTAATTTCAGCACTCATCTGTAGTGCTGGAATGCATGCCCAAAGAAGAAAGCCCATGAGAAACAGATTAGTAAGAAAAAAGACAGCAAATCCCCTCCTCCTTGAAATCTATAACAACACTCCCCTTAGTATGGATATGAGATACTTGAAAAAGATGGGTGTAGTAGAAAATTAAAAACATGCTTTGGCTTCATGTTTCGGAAGCACTAGCTCAAGTAGCAGCAGGTATCTTGCTTTTTCTGCTCTCAGTTTCCCCACATCAGATTTATAATCTATTCCCAAACACAAACTAGGAGCATGCATACCAAGCAGATACTTTTACTTTCAACACAGATGCATCCCATCTCCTTTGTACGGGACTGTGACTACAGACAGAAGCCTCTTGCAAGGACTCTATAATTAGTAGTATTCTCATTAGTTTCCTCTCTTTCCCTCAGTATTTTTTCCCTTTCAGTCGAAACATTGACAGAATAGTGAATATATTTCATCATCCGAGGAACATATTTGTTGCAGGTATCTCCTATAGAAATCTGGAACATAAATTATGCAAAAGCTCTCTGCCTTTTCATTTCACTGCAGACATATGACAGGGTCTTCTCTGTTTGCATAGTTCCAAATTCAGGTGTTGACAGGCAACTTTAGGAGAGAAAAACTGCCTCATATACACTCTGTTTTAAAATTAAGATGTCATGTTTAAAAGCATGGAGTCATTGAAATCTGAGATAATCTATTCCTGTATTTCATTAGTGTGAGTTGCACATATCTGCTCACTATGCTGCAAAGCCTCAGTTCACCCACCATTCAGAAGCCATCTCAGCTTGAAATTCAGGGGTCAAAGCATGCTGCACATCCTGGTCCACTTGTACACCTGATTTTCCTCAGCACAGGAGCCACAATACACAGAGAGGTGGGGAGCAGGTCTATTAAGAACCCCCAAGTACCCACCTATTCTCTTTAGCCTGCTTGAATTGAGGAAAGGGGATATTGCACCAGCACATATGTAGCCCCAGCATCTGAGCACCTTAGTCATTCAGAAAATGTGTGACTTGAATTTTCAGATAGATGGATTGGTCCTAGCCTCACACAAAACCCTCTTCTTCTTTGGGAGAGTGGACAGAGGATTGAACTATCTATGCTTCTGACTCATTCCTGCATTAGGAACTTGCTTTCCTTCCTGTCTCTTTAGGAGATAATGTTAGAACTGCAGGTCCAACCCATCTCCTGTCTGTCTGGAGTGGCTCATTCCTGAGCATTTGTTCGTCTTTTCCCCAGGCTTGCTTGCAACATGTCAGTGATGGTGATAAAAGTCAGCTGAACTGAAGGCAGTGTAAACAGCCAAGTACTGTCTTCATGCTGTCCCTCTGAAGTGCCTCCTAGAATGTCTGGAAAAAGGATGTGAATAGTTTATTAAGGACAGTATGTTAAGGACACGACTACCTTTTTGGTAGCCTCTCTGGAGACTCGTAACACGGTTGCTCATTCCTTCCATGACAACAAATCATCTGAGTGGCCCTTGTCTGAGAAGTGGGACGGGGCTAAATTAAACACAAGGCACAGCTTAGTCTTCTGACAGCTAGGCTTCAGCTAGAGTTTGTAAGGGCCGAGCTCCATCCATGCTGGAGGAAGGAGCTGCTCAGTGCCCCAGGAGACTGGACAGCCCCTGTGGCCACAGGATGCTCAAACTCCTATCAGATGGGCTCCTTTAAATCTGCAGCCTTACTTTCAATTGATTCTTGAGAAACAACAGGCCCTGTAGGAAAAAAAAAACAAAACAACCCAAACCAACAAAAATCTTTTAAAAAACCTTTCAATTCAAAACACATAGTTGTGAAAAAGCCATGCTCTGAACCAGGGTGAGAGAAAGCAGCTCAAGGCATATATTCTACCCCAGCCTGCATTCAATTATGTGTTTTGAATTGAAAACAAACATATTTAAAATGGCTACTGAGACGCACTTCTCGAATGAATCCAAGATGGTGGCAGATGTTAGGGCTTCTGTGATAAATGATTTCAAAGGCACAGAGGCTGATCACCCTTTTACAGTGACAGCACTTGGGTCTCTACAGCTGCCTTCCAGCTCTCCAGCGGTTTCTTCATTTGACGGTTTTCGGGGCACTTTTCCACCCTGTTTCACAACACTGCCACATCATTCAAGTGGGATGAAACTGAGCCATTTCTGTGACATTCGTGCAGAAGGATGGCCACTGTGATCCTAAAGAATGTGGCACCCACAAGCAGACACATGGCTTTGATATTTTTTTTATTCAGAGCCCTCTAATTTAGAAAGCCATGTGTCACCAGGCAAAACCGAATGCTAGCTTGCAGTGATCACAGCCTCCTGCCTCTCTCCCCTGCAGCAGTTAATGACTCAAGGAGTTGCTAGAGAAGCTCCTCAGAAAAGTCCTCCATTTTTAAGAAAAGTTGTTCACTGGTTGGCAGTTAGGCAAGAGGCTGGAAGACAGAACTGGCCCAGCAGAAGCTTTAAGAAATACTGCGCTCCATAAAAAGCCCAGAAAGTCATAACCAAAAGTAAACTGTCAGCTTTCCCTTAGAATAATGGAATAATGGGTAGTGGGGCAGTGGGAAGAATCAATATGTTCAACTACAACAAAAGGGTTCTGAAAAATGAATGTATCCTAAACACCAAGCTGGGACTGCCACATATAGAATATATAGAAAATTACTAATATACCGGTATAAGAGAGGAAGAAGGGGAAATAATTTTGGACCAAAATATAATGTAGTAGAAAAAAAAAATTGTCGTCTAGCTCATATTTCCTCTTAGGATGGAAGAAAAGTTCTCCTCTCAAACAACTTATAATTTTACAGTATGTCCCTTCCCTCCTTTTCTGCAACTTGCCAGTGTTTTTGGAGGTTTTTCTTCCTGGTTTCCCTAGCTCAAACAGTCTTGCTGGGTGCAGGATGCCCTGGGAGGGAGTATTCCAATTACCTGTATAAAATTATTTTGGAAAGATCAAATTTGGGAAGGAGAGCAGGAAGACAAAATATCTTACATTCAATGAAATAAGTAATTATTTAGCTACTTAATTTGCTTTTGGTGATCCTTTTGCACTGATAACACCTAGAGCCGCTGTGGCTGGGAAGAGTCATGAAACATGCTGAGCCTCACCCAGTTAGTTCTGCTTGACCTCCCACTTGACTCTGTTACACCTCGCCTGTGATGGAGACCATGACCTGCTCTCAGGTTTCCCACTTGTGAGCGTTGAAGTGTTAGTCCCAAAATCCACTTTGTAAGTGTGCTGTAAGATGGGTGCATGAGGCACAGGCAAATTCCTCCTGCAAGAGATAAGTCTCCAGCAGTCATAGGCATGTGGATCAAATGGTGCAGGCAGGGGTCAAGGATCCAGATAAGCAGAAGGTGAGCTCCAGGAGCATTCAGCTCTCTCATCATGAGGAGAGCCTTGTAGCCCACTTCTCTTCTGATGTCAAATTGGAGAAGCACAGAAATGTCTTCAAATATCACCTCAGTCTCGGAGCTTCTCAGCATCAGTTCCCATGACAGTAATACTATGATTCTTGGGAAACACAGGTACTTTTTAATCAAACTCTTCATTCTTTGGATACAGAACCTACCTGGAATCTAAGGACTAAGAAGCAGTGGTTCTTAGGAAATCTAGGAGAGATTGGACCCAGCATAGCCATCAACCAGGATGAAATTTACCTTCACCAGTATTGCATGTTATTCAGAAACACATATTTACTGTTTAAAAAAAAAAAAAAGAAAAAAAGAAAAGAAAAAGACAAAAAGAGAGAGATGGAGCTCTTGTACACCTTGCTATTCTCTGTCATTCTGCCAGGAACAGCATTTTGGAGGATGAAACACATAGCTACATATATGTAATGGCTCTTGGCTTATGCTAAGGTCCTGAATGATGTATAAGAAAACAATAATTTAAAAAAAAAAAATTGTTAAGTAGAAAACACACCCAAACATCACTTCTCTGCAGACAGACTTTGCAGTGTTCTGACACCTCATGCCTTCTGCAGTGTGTGTGTGTGTATGTGTGTGTGTGTGTGTTCTTATGTCTGTACCATGCACACATTGGTCACCTGTCTTCCAAAATATCTTGGTGTTGCTGCTCGGTTGTGCTGTATTATAAACACACATTCTTTCCTGTTGGTTTCCTGATCTGGGCTAGCTGTGGAGACAGCATTAATAAGGCAGCAATTCCATTAATATCTGTGTTATTTCTTTCGTTCTGTGACTTTTAGTTCCCTGAATTATATTTCAGTTAGTAGCTGTTTGGAGCTAGATCCAAGAAAAAGGCAACACAACTACAAATTGTGTGCTTGGCCCCCAGAGTGTAATCTGAAGGTCAGAGTTACATGCCTCTATCACTTTAGCAAAATGTCCTGAGTACCCTGACTGTAAAGCCATCTATGGTCAGCTAATGGAAAGCAAAAAATGTGGAATGTCATTGGAAATCCTGTCCAGTTCCAGCTGTCAGAGACAAGGTTAAGGTTGCAAAGATGTCTTTGCCCAGAAAGGAGAGATAATCTGTCCCTGTGTGGGACATTTCCTATGACCACAATGAGATGGGCACATTGTGGCTACTGCTACATCACATCTGACAGTTCTATTGCTTAAATGATCTTCTTACTCAGACTCTCGGAGAAAAGAAACCAGGGGACTCTCATTCCACAGTGGGAAGAGATTCAAGGCATTTGAAAACTGGACATGCCATCCTGGCAGCCTGTTGTGTTTGTGCCCAGGGGATATTTTGCACTATGCTGCTGGTGCTGTGACTGTGCAGAGGAGCAAACTATGCAGAGAAAGACAGAGACACACTTCTTGCCTTTCAGAGATTTTGGGTGAAAAAACAGAAAGCCAGAAAAAGGCTGACAACAGAGATCAAAACCCATACAATCTTTAGTGTGGCAGCAGCATGGGACAGTCCCTGCACAGGAGAGGGACCAACACCAAACACCAGGCAGAGCTGCCTTCCTTCCTCCCCATTCCACTTGTGGGGCTGCAGTCAGCACTTAGGGACTGCCATGAGGAGAAACGAAAGCCCCTCCCACAGATGCCACAGTGTAAAATGATGGTGGGAGAGGAAACACCAGAGACAGAGGAAATAGGAAAGGACAGTGCAACCTGCACAAATTAGCAGATAGGAAAGCACAACTGGGAAAACAAATAAGATGTCAGGGAAAATAACAAATTAATAGAGAGAAAACACCCAAGAAAGAGACAACCTGATCTAGGATTTGTAAGGAGGGAGTTTCCCTCTGCAGTATTATTTCAGGGAATAGTTAATCAGGAAAACACTGAGAGGCTTTTTAAAGCCAGTGGCTGCATCTGTATCAGTAAACTAAACAGCCCTTTGTCTGGCTCCAAAGTTGGAGATACAGCCCGGCCACACCTGTAGCTATTGAACTCTTAACCTCCGAAGCAGGGTGTCCATGGATAGGCTGCCTGTTGGGAACAGGCCCAATGTGAGCTGTGACCAGGAATGCCTTGGGAGAATTGCTAACTGGCATGACTAATCTGTGCCAGGGACATGTCAGAAAGTTAAAAATGTTTTCAACTGAGAACATGTTCCCAGATCTCATCATGTTTTATCATCACAGATACAGCCATGGGTTTTGCACTCCCATTAAAAGCATAATCTAGAAGGTTTGATGGTGGGTTGTAAGCACAGAATTTGAATTGGGAAAAGTATGGTGTAAAGATGTTGGGGACATTGGAAATGGCAAAAGCTCTCTCTGTGATCCAACATCCTGTATGTGGGGAAGGACCAGAACTTTGAGAGGAGGTTGGATAAGTATATAAGAAAATAGGTGACCCATGGACCAACACAGTCCTGAAAGTGCATGTCTATCACTTTCTGCTGTAATTCTGAATGAGTTACCTTACAAACCAGGTTTTTAAAGAGTAGTTCATATCTCCGCTTCTCTTAAAGAAATCCTAAAATGCAAAACATTTTTAATATTTATCAGCCCATAGTATCTTTATTATTATTTTGTCTGTTTACTCACTGGCTTGATCACTTCAGGCATCCTATGATTCTCTTTGATGTGAGATAATGCAACTGACTTTTTTGCCATCAGTGTGGTTGCTGCTTTCTTCCCACTTCTGTGATATAATAAGACAGAAAACAAAGATGTCTCAAGAAGTTAAGTTAGTGGGCAATCTAATCTAAGAATTTTGATATAATCACAGAATTACAGAATAGCTAGAGTTGGAAGGAGATCATCTAGTCCAACACCCCTGCCAAGGCAGGGTTATCTGAAGCTGGTTACACAGGAGGGAGTCCAGATGAGTTTTGAATTTCTCCAGAGAGGGAGACTCCATGATCTCCCTGGGCAGGCTGTTCCAGTGCTCTGCCACCCTCAATGCAAAGAAGTTCTTCCTTATGTGGAGGTGGAACTTCTTGTGCTTTAGTTTATGGCCATTACTCCTCATCCTGTCGCTGTGCACCACTGAAGAGTCTGGCACTAACCCCCTGACACCTGTCTTTGAGATATTTATATGCATTGATAAGATCCCCTTTCAGTCTTCTCCAGACTACATAGGCCCATTTCCCTAAGTGTCTCCTTGTAAGAGAGAAGGTCCAGACACCTAATCATCTTTGTGGACCTCTGTTTTGTGGCCCTCCATTGGATCCTCTCCGGTAGCTCCTTGTCTTTCTTGAACTGTGGAGACCAGAATTTAACCCAGTACCCCAGATGTGGCCTCACTGTGGACCAGCAGAGGGAAAGGATCATATTTGTTCTGAGAGAAATTGCTTTAGATTATATCCAATTGTATCAGATTTGCTGTTGAACTTGCAAGCACCACAGAAAAAACCCTCACAAACTGTACCCGCTAGCAGTGTATTTAAAATGGTCTTTTGAAGATGATGACTCTTCTGAACTAGTTAGGCTTCACACTGGAAGCAAGATAGGAAATGTTTTACCCGTAGGAATGTTTGTGCTACTACTTGACAATGCCAGACCAAAGCTGCTAGAGCATTTCTGTCTTTGCTGCAGATGCAAATCAGAAGGCATTTAAAAATCCAAATTCCATTGATTAGCCCAAGTGATGCCTTTGGCAAGTATTTCTGATTTTCGCAAGTGAATATCAGAGTTAAGTCTGCTGTGTTTTAGAGGTTGAACCAATCATAAACTAATAGATGGCTCAGAGGTTATTGGACAGTCAGGAAGAAAAGGAACATGCCTCCTTCTTGCCCAAGTCTTCTTGTTAAACGTCTGCTTTCCAGTCACGTCCTTTTACTGTGAGTGCAGTTCTCTCCACCCTACCAAAGAAAAATTACACTACTGTTGCTCGCAGTAAGGGTTATTTTGGTTAAGCCAAACTTGATACAAGTTACCTGGACAACAGTCAAGTCATTGCAGGACAGTGAGGAAATAGGGTTTTCCTTGCATGCAGAGCTGTAATGCAGTCTCCAGAGCACTTGCAAGAGAGCATGATAACATCACTAGCTCCAATACCACCTTAATCCAGTCCAGTTAAAGATACAGTCTGGCCACACTGACCTTTTCTTTTTTTCCAGTCTGGACAGGCTCAAGCTCCTTACTTGAAAGAAAATAATGAGCCTTGAGGTCAGTTTTGCTATTTTGGATAGAGTTCCTTCTTTCAAGCGAGCTTCTGTGTAACACATGAAAACAATTTCCAGGCCCTTATCAGAGCACCAGCCAAGGAGTGTCTAGCCCACTATCTGCACCTTCTGAGAGAAACAATGAGAACCCGAAGGCAGACAGCGAGGCGAGCGCCAGTACACCCTCCCTGGAGAGTGGCAGCAGGGGTGGGAAGGGGGGACAATCATCGCCCTGTTGGGAACATAATAGCCCCTGGGTAGGCCACTGCAAACAGGAAGGGTGTGGACAGGATCTGAGTGCAGCTGCTGCTCTGCTAACAGCATCTGTTCCCACCAGCTTTGATCTAGGGGCATGCGGCATTCTGTGCTGCCAGATAAACACTCTTGGAGTGGGGTTTGTTTGCCTTACAGGTATCTCCCTTAATGAGGTGTGTGCCCAGGCAGCCACACACTCTGCATCCAGGAAGAGCCTTTCTGGGGGGATTGCACAAGGTCCTTGCAACATTTTCATGAGTCCAGGAAAGGTGACATCATGTGAAGACTGCTTGCCAGCCCCAGGTTTCTCACAGACCAGCACAATCACAGCCATTACTGTTGCTCCTGCCAAACCTGCCAGACTCCTTCTCTCACTCCTGTCTCTGTGACTGAATCCCTCAGAGCAGGGCACCCAATTTAACCTAATTAGTTAGAAGAAAATTATTCTAGTTGGCTTCTTGGCATGGCTCAAGCACTTTGTATGCCATAGCTGGGGGCCTTAGGTTTGAAAAGAAGCAGGGAATCCCAAATTACCAATTTACAGGTACAGAAACACTGCCTCACTGGGAATAGATTTGGAGTTGCACCTGCAAGCCCAATCCAACAGACACTGAAGCCAATGGGAAGCTGTTCAGAAACTTCAAGGTATGTTTGTGTGTGGGGTTGCAGGATTTTGTTTAACAGGTTTCATTGTAAGTTTAGTTTAGTTTTGTATACCTAAAATGGGCCCCTTGTTGCTTCAGATGAGCCCCTGACTGTCTTAGAGCTTCTTATCAGAAGGTGATTTATGTTGTGTGTAGTTGCTAGTTTCTATTCCCTTTTAGTCCAGCCTACCAAGGTATCCTCTTTCTCCCTGCCCATCCTAAGGCCTGTCCCCTAAGTCTAGAAGCCTCGGTGGAATCTGCCCAGCGGTTGGCAGAGACCCCCGAGACCCCTCCCCAGTGCACCTTTGATTTGTTCTGTATTATGTAATCCAGTTGGCATTTACCCCCCTAGGTTTGTTCCATTGGTACAAAGTTTGTATCACCCCTCCCCTAGCCCTAAGACAAAACCCCTGAGAGCCCAAGGTACGGGGTCTCTCCTGAGGCACCGAACCAGGGTGAGGGGTTTCTTTTGTGCTCCCCAATAAACCTTTGTTCCTCTCCTCCGAGAGTCCCCTCTTTCTTCAACCACGGCTGTGACAGTGAGAGTCTGGGTGCTGCAAAGCCAAGAACCCACACATTGATCCTGTTGGAGCGTGTCTGAGCTGACCGGGCTGCCCAGAAGTGCGGGCTGACCAGAGGGACACCCGAAGCAACATTTGTGAGTCCCTGGCAAATGAGGAGGGAAACTAAGTGTCACAATGTCAGAAGTCTTCAAGACCTCTTACCTTCCCAATAGTCCAAAGGCTTGTACTGAGGAAAAGGAAGAGCAGCTGAAATTAGCTGCCTCATTCCCATTTTCAGAGGTGAAGCATACCATTGGTCATAGGGATGTTTGCATTTGTACAAGGCATTTAGAAATGTGGGAGTTCTCCTTCACCAGGAGTGAACAGGAGAAAATGACAATCAACCTTCAGATTCTTCTCTGGAAGAAACAGCAGCATTTTTTGACAAATCATGGTCTAGTCAGCTGAAAAGTTATCTGTAGCCAAAGGGCAGTGGTCAGCATTTTTTGACAAATCATGGTCTAGTCAGCTGAAAAGTTATCTGTAGCCAAAGGGCAGTGGGTCCTGCCTGTCCTCTGTAGGAGTCCCCCTCAAGCCCTGAATTCTCTGTAGAGAACAACCTGGTGCAGAAATCCATCTGGAATTGTCTTCTTCCTGCAGTCAACAAGAAGCAGTGATACATATGATGTGAAGATGCTATATGTGGGCAGGAGAGCAGGCTGTGAAAATGCTGGAATTTGGGGGCAAACACAAGGAACTTTTATGTTCCTTCTATTGATACTCAAGGCAAGCATGTCCTGCTATTACAAGGTGACGTCCAGTTTAGTTGCACTCCTGGGAGTAATTGTCAAACTCATCTGTGTACAGTAGCATTTGCTGAAAGCTTGGTTGAATGGAGAAGAAAGACTTTTCAGATGGGAAAGATAAGTCAAGTGGACACTAAGGGCCTTCATTATGGTGTCTTTTGCAAATAATTTGTATCTCTGAGATTTTTAATGGTATTTTCATTAAGGAGAACAAACCAGCAAAACTCTAATTTGCAGCTGCCCAAACCCATTTGGCCAGAGAATTATGTGGTAGAGGTCTGCTTGTAAACAACAATAAACCATGTTCTCCAGTTTCTACCTTTGATTAATTTCATGACAGTTTTCCAGAGCTGAAAATGAACTAGAACCTTACTATATGGTTCAATATAATTAGCACCCTGCCATTATTTTGTGGGGTGTGTCAACCAATGACTAGATCATGAGCAGTCAATATTCACAAGTTTGTGGTTCTTTCCAGCGAACAGCTGCAGACAAATAATTGTTTCTGTCTGCATCAAGGATTAGACTTCTATTTTTTTGATTGTGGACTTCAAGCTTTCCTTCCATTTGCTGTCATTTGTTCTGTGAACTGCAATAGTGCTGCATCTTGTCAGATTTTGTGCCTTCTTTGGCAGCCAATATGGCTATTCCAAAGTACTCTTCTTATATCTGACTTTACTCACATTCACTGAAGTCAGGGGGAAAGACACCCTCTTTTGTCCTTATGAAAGAAATTGAACAAGAAGTGCCCAGGACTGTCAGGACCCAATCCACTGTGTTAATCAATGTCTTGCAAACACCAAGTGTAGCCACTCTGCACGGGAAGCTGTGGTGGGCTGCTGAACCTGCAGCACCAAGAGCACCTACAGGGCTCAGAAAAAAGCTCCACAGCACATTTTCCCTTCATCTTTAAAGTGGTTTGGATCAAGCCCTTCAGGCACTTATTTCAGAGACACAAGATTGTGGGAAAGAGAAAAAAAAGCATTGGAACAACTTTTTGCTTTGTTTTGTATTGCCTTGTCTTGTCATTTTTTAAAGTTGCTTTTATCTCTGACTGGCCTAGTGCACTTTTAAAAGATTATTCCTTCAATATGTGGACTGAATTCAATATCAATATTTTTCAATAACCATATTTCTCTGATTAAGAGCAACATTATTAAATATAGTACATTTTAGATAACCATTTAGAAAAAAAACTTATTAGATAAGCATTTAAAAAAACCTTACCTATGATATATATATGTATGTATATCTCAAAGTTTATAGCAAAAATCTCAGCAAAACCACTGACTAAAGTAACTGAAAACATTAGTCTCTGGGTTTTTAAAGAGAGGTTAGAGTTCATATTTGTGGTCACAGCAGAAAGCTATTTTTTAACTCTGTATAGTAGATGGAAAGTGTCTGGCTCCTCTACACTAAAGAGGAGAGAGCACAGAGAGAGCTTCAACATCCTGGAAGATAGAAACAATGATTTGGTGAATTTTATTAGATGCAGGATGTTTTAGACGTTATCAGGAATAAATAAAAGTTCCTGCGTACATTTAACCCAGTGGATGGGATACTCAAATGACAGAAAAATATTAATTTAACTCATATTTCCAAAGGCATGCCATTTATTTGACTTCTTTTGACTTATTAAGTATTTGTGGAAACTTCATTTTATGCAGGAAATAGCTATAATCACCAGCAAATGTGACTTTAATAACTAAGATACTGGGAGCCATTTTTGGTTGGCACTAAACCTCACACACACTAAAACCTTGAGATAAAATGGTCTATTTCCTTATCTAAAGTTGAAAGTCAGGACAAATCCGTCTGATTAAGAAAATCTTCAAGCATGATACCGTATTTCCTTTCTAAAATTAAACTCTGGCTGAAGATTCTCTTACTTCTACTAGATGTCCTCAAAATGCAAATATTGACAGCAAAATAAAAGTCTATAGAATATTTTTTTTTAAAAAAAATAGTCTTTATTTTACCTGACAAGTAAAAGAATATAAAATGCAGCTTGGAAAAACTGTGAATTGGTACAAACAGTTGATTACCAATTGATTTCACTTTGTAACTTAAATACCATTAAAATACTTTTGGCATTTTTGTTCTTCCAGCCTGAGGAGGGTTCATGTGAAAATATATGTGCGTGTGCAGGTTTGGACACTGACTGTACTTCCACTGATATAAACAGAGAGACTTCCATCATTGGGGTATTAAACTTTAAACAGGATAATGGAAATGTTATGGAAAAGACTCAAGCCCCTTGTGAATAGCAGCCTTGGTGGATTTATTTTTCACCCATCTCCACTGCCTGTGGGACACATGACCTCTGGCTCCCCAACCAGACAGTCAGACACACAGTAAATGTAACTCTGGTCCTGGGAATCGTAAGGGGGGAAAAGGACACGTCCATAAACAGGGACAAACATCTTTCCTTAAGCAAAGCTGTCAGATCCATTTAAACAGAGACCTGCTCAATCTTTTCCTCTGGGGCCACTTTTTCCTGTCTGGGAACGTCTGTGGCATTGCCTGTCTGCTCCCGAGTGACCATCACTGAGAGGTTTAGATAAAGCAAGAAATTGCACTCAACAGTCTACTGATCCCAGGCTCCAAGGAAAAATGGGAAGGCTGTACTTTTGCTACCACTCTTTCAGAGGAAAAAAAAAACACCCAACAAAACCCAAGCACATATCAACTGAACAAAGGCTGTATTGTCTGCTGAGAAACACAGTTCCTTAGCAATTGTTCTCATTTGTATTTGTGTAAGAGAAGTGCTTTTAGGTGGTCTAGCTCAAATACAAGTCTGAGGGTGGCAGCTACAGGCTTTAGCTATGTAGCTGACTCTAGAATAAATTAGATGAGGCAAAGAAAAAATATAGACATTTTACTACCTGTGGCAACATTAAGTTGTAAATGCCTTGGAGCAAAACTCATGTCCTGTGTTTGAATACAGGCTAGATCACCATAACTGCAGACTGCAAATATTATTAATTATACCTTCTGGAGCTGAAAATTTGGTGGTTTACCTTTAAGCAAGAAAAAAAGCATTTAATCATCTTAATACATACACAGTCAAATTCATCAAACATTTACATATGAAATTATATTAATAACTGAATAAATATAAACATGCCCTATGTCTGAGCACTTGTATGCTAGTGCAGCTCACATGTAGGTAGGAGTTGCTTGTGCCTTTTGTGTGCAGTACAATGATCAGAAGCCCCTGTGTACCAAATGCCTGTGTATGAGGAGCTGAAGGGAGAAGCTCTCTGCATCTTTTAGAGTTTAGAAGCATACCAGATCACTTGGACCAAACCATATTTGACATGCAAAAACACTGCATGGATCTAATGCAACTATATTTTTTTTTTTTTATTTACACTGGGAAAGGGCCCAGAAACCTAAATCACATATGGTGTCTGTTTCTCAAAGACATTGTAAAATAATTGTAATGAGAAAACTGCCTGTGCTCCACACATTTTGAAAGACAGGACTCTCTTTCTGTTTTTAGAATATGTAGCAGCTGTTGATAAAGGAGCACAGCACAAAGATGCTGATATAGAGAATTATGGGCCATGCCTTTAGCTGGTATATATTGGCACAGCTCCAGAGCATCACATGATCTGCCATTCCTTCAACTGGTATATACTGGCACAGCTCCAGTGACTTCACAGTGCTGCTAATTTACACCAAACTTATCTGGCTTTATATCCATAATTATTGCCAGAAACAATACGTAGTCATAAAGGAGAATTATTATTTGAAACCTTGAATGAGAGGCAGAGAAGATGCTTTCTGTCTCCCAGGAGAAGACACATGCTGTTTTTTCCTTTTTCATCATTCAGGAAAATTGCCAAATAAAGGCTCAGGCCAGCCCAGGATGAAGTCAGTAGAAGGTTTCCCTATATTACCCCAAGATTTTTGCTCTTGGATGTGACACCACTTCAGTGGTGGGATGAGTGGCTTGGTGTAGGTTCAGATAAACAAGTACTTTTGATAGATACATAAAATAGCATTCAAAATATCTGTCAGAGGCAGGTAATTTTTGCTCTTTGGATAAGATCATACTAGACATTAAATCAAAATCAAAGTCCAGATCTGAGCCCTACCTGTCCTCTTTAAACTGTTAAATTCTAGTGTGAGGTACTCCTGGAAGAGGTTTTCTCACCTTTAAAGTGTGGTATGAGTGGAAAGAAAGCCATGGGAGTCACGGTGGGTGTTTGCAAAACCACAAAAGCCCAGAGGCACTTCCTTTCCTTCACATGGTTTCCTTTCAGGAGCACGAGGACAACCACCAGCACCCCACTTTCAAGGGAAGTTTTTCAGCCTAGAGCTCTCAGCAGTATGTTGTGTGGCCTTGCCCATGCTGCAAGAACTGGATCTGTTGGCATGAAGAATTGGTGTCATATGTGAGTGGATTTAGATGTGTTCTGGTGGGAGTCTGGGACCAGAAACAGTGGATGGGCATGGTGTGTTTCTGGCTGTGTTTTAGCAGCCAACACTGGCTGGCATTCCCAGGGGGCTGGCTGACTTCCCACCCAGGTCACCCGTTGTAAAGATGGAGCTTGGCATGTTAATGGAAGAGGTTGTATGACATGGCACCAAGGAGAGCAGTGGGACAAACTTTACTTGGAATGTCCTTTCCTGTCCTGTTCCTATTACTCTGGCCTTGTTAAGAAGTGACAAAGGTAGGTGTAGCTGCACATAACATCCCACCATAATGAGACAGAGCTCCTGAGCTAGCTGGAGAAAGCAAATAGCATTATTTGAATGCTATTTTTGACTGGTTGAACGAGACAGTTTGTAGCAGTTAGAACAGCAAGCACATTAAAGACTGACTGAAAGTACTTGCTATTTGGAAAAATGCAAAGGATACAATTGCACTCATAATAAAAACTGACTTTATACTTGTTTAGTGGAAGGAAGAATGAAACTTAATCTTTTAATAGTGTGCAACTGAACCAAAAGTTTAAATTTCCTCTGAATCATGAACAGTATAGTGGAGCTGAGCAATGCACATAGCTGACCACTACTAAATAGGCTAAATTTCCAAGTTAACTTAATCTAACACCACTGTTGTGGCCCCATATAAATCAAGAGAGGATTGCACTCAGTTATTCTACTCTTGGCTTAAAAACAGTGCTGTTTTCGGACTTGTTCATAGAGACTACAATCTGAGATAGCCATCAGTATGGAAGTGGACAATGATCTCTGATTAAAACACAAGAATACTCAGGTTAACCAAAATCCTTAATGAATTATTATTTATGTTGTCAGTTTGTTTCAGTATGAATTCTCCCTCACCGATTCTATCAAATTCATCTGTTTTTTCAGTTAGCTTCAATCTGGACTTGTGTTTCACCCTCATTAAACTGTCTTCAAATTTTTTGTAAAGGAAAGATCTCAAATTCTTTTAAAATATTATATCAAGCCAAAACAGTGCTTTGAATATGATTGTTTGCAGGAAATTTTTAAAGCCATTTTAAGCTGCTTTTCTTCGAATTATCTAAAAAGATTAAAAAAATAAGTTCGCTGCGAACTTTAGCAGTATATCTCACTGAGTCACAAAAGAGATTCTAAATTATTTTCCAGTATAAGTGATTGGAAGTTATTCCTCTTTTCCTTTTGTCTTTGGATGCACAGCACAATATTATTATCAACGAGTATTAGTAAAAGAAAACTAACTTATGTGAAGATTGTCTTTGATCCATGCTAACAAGAGTCAAAAAGGAAGAAAGAGCTTAAGAGCTACAGTACCTATATCCCATCTAGAGTGAGCTCATAAGATTACAGAAAGTAGAATCTTAAGCTAGATATCGCGCTGTCTGGGGAGTTTTTCCACTGATTGGCTCTGTCCAAGATTTCACCCAGGACTGTGATGTTCTGTCTAAAGTGGCTCTGAAACAGAAATAATTCACAGGAATTTCTTCATTCATGCTGCAGAAGTAAAAATAAAGGAAAGCATTACAGTGTTGATATTACCAGATGAAGATCCCTACTATTTTAATAGTAGTTATTCCTTTAAGCAAGAGTTATATAATCTATTTTATAGATGACACATCAGTGTCAGCCTTTGGAAAGCCAAATGTGTTGAGACTGTTGCTGGGACTGAAATTTTAGAAATTGCAGAAAAATAACTGTCCAGTTTTCATGTTTAAACAGCATTTGTAGGAGGCATTTTTATGAGTTTCTTCAGAAAAGAGAAACTGTGCTTCATCGTCATGCTCTCGGGTGAGACAGGTGCAATCAGCAGGCTGGGGTCCCTTGTGAGGGAACTGCCCACAAGAAGCACCATTTGGCGTCTGTAGTCCAAGAGGAATGTTCTTGAATAGCAGAAAAAGGCTTTATTTGTTTCCACAGCTTTAAGTCAACTTTTTCAGATTCCTCTATTTCATAGGAGTCTTTCAAATGCAGGCTGCTGCAAGACATGCTGTGCTGATGGCCTGTCTACCTTGGGAGTGTTTTTCTGACTCTGGCAACTAAGCAGGCAGGTTGTGATGAGGGTGCAGTTTTGAATATATTCTCCATTACTGCAGTTTCCTAGTTCTGGGGTATAATGGGAAAAGACAGAATATGTTCATGTCATAAATCTCATGGCCACCAACCTGAACAGAAGGGTATGAACACCAGGGAGCAAACTGAGTCCATTATGTCTGGAGAAGCTGCTAGATTTCCAGTAGATATTTGGGATAATTACTTCAGAGAAAATTATTGTATAGAATGCTTATAATTAGCATTAATTTCTTTCTTTTTGTCAAGGTGGTTATTTGTTAAATGACCCACCACTTTCTAATTTGATGTTTTGGAAAGCATACCATGCAAGACAATTTAGATTTTTCTCTCTGTTGTTTTAAAATATCCAGGGAGGAGTTGTCAAAGGTATTTTTAAGTTAATTAAGGATTCAGTTGGGTTACAAAAAAAACAAAAAACAGAAAAACAACAAACCCAACATATTATGTTGTGAAGCAAATTATGTTTTTGGTAAAAGTAGTTCCTAGTGTTTCCCTCTGTGATGATTCTCACACAGATCTCCAAGATCCTTGTCCTAACAGGAATTATGTTACTTACAGTGGCACTGAAGAAGACAGTGAAATCTAACACCAGTACATTCACTTTGGTAGGGGAATGCAGAGGCTGCTTTTCCTTAAATCACCAGTTGAAGCTTCCAAGCAATACCTAAAATAAGAGAATTGAATTTCAAGTAACACAGTAGCTAGTCTACTAACAGAAAAATGTATCATATAGCGATGCTGGTTATTCCTACCAACATGAAGCATGAATGATTTGGGGAGAACCCTAATCACAGGTCTGAAGCTGACTGATGAAAGCAAACAAGGGCTGACTGCTGCCTCCCAGGCACTGGTGTCTCCTGTGATTCTGTGCACAATAGCGGCCCCCATGCCAAGCTTCACAGGAAGCTGAAGGGTGAGCTTCATCCATAGATTTCACAGGATCAGGTTACCTGCATTCATAAAAAACCCGTAGGTACAATTAACTTCTCAGCTATCCTTCATTAAATGGCAAACAATCCCACATTGCAGGTTGCTTTCCCTCCTTCCCACACAGGTTTTGTGTCATCCTAGCTTCCAGAAATGACACATTACTAGCATTACAGGCATTGAGATCAGCATCTTAAATTACAAAGTAGCTCACTGGATTTGGGGTTTTCTCTTTACCTGGACATGTTGCTGGCTCCCTATCCCAAATTTCAATACACAGTGCTTCTCATTATATAAACTTCACTTCTTTTTGCTTAGGGTCTTTAGGTTGGTTTTCTTTTCTCTTCTTTAATTTCACATCCAGAAGGGATGGTTATGTAATTACTAAAGGCTATATACTTATTTCTCTTTTATTTCACCCAAAATACAGAGCTAACACGCTGAGAGAAAATTTGCAAACTGCTTCATTTCTTGTGGGATTCTTCTAGAGTTAATTAAGTTTTCAAGGAAAATGTTTCCAAGAATGAGATCTCCCTCCTCTCTTCCCACCTATTTCAATTGTCACACTCCCTTATGCCATTCTTTTTTCATTTATTATTTTTCTTCATGTACAAGGTACAAATTAGGGCTGTAAGAGCAGGCTTATAAGCCTGATCAATTTTAAGCATGTCCTTTGCATATAATTTATGTCAGTAAAATGAACCATTTGCGCTTATATTAGAGGGAAGAGACTATAAATTATAGCCTGCCAATGAAGTGATTCATGTAGAAGCAGAAAAGGAAGGAGAGAAGTGGATAACAAAAAGCTGACCTTTTTTACAGCAGCATGTAAGAGAAGAGGCTTGGCCCCACACATTTATCCTGAATTTAGTTAGGAGCACATAATGTATCTTGGGGTCTTAGAAAAGTAGGAAGATTTGAAGAAAAAAATGATGGAACTGGAAGTAGCTTTAGAAATGAAAGAAAGCCCACTAAACAAAGGGTAGTTGATCCCAAAACAAAAAAACAGGCAAGTACTAGGCCACTCTCCAAAACATCCGAAACTCTGAAAAGTCAAGATCTTTGTTGTACAAAATATTTTTAAGTCTCATATGACAACAGTTTCCAGACCCTTGGCATGTCCCTTAACAAAAATGAGCTTCTTTCAGACTTCAAAACATATCACAGAACTGTAAAGTTCTTTTGCATTTAATATTGCATTAGCTGGGACAAGGGTATTTGTATCAGTGGCTCTGTAACAGAGTGTTCCTGGCTGGCTGGAAGTGTTTGACTGACCAGTAGTGACAAATGGTCTAAAAAAAGGAAAATAATCAAAACAAGAAACACTTGCTAAACAATTCCTTAAAGCCAGATTTCCATTGACTTGAGAGGAACTGCACCCATTTACCCACAGCAAGAGGCTTGCTTGCTTTCATGGGAAAGCTGTGGAGACTCTTACCATGAGAAAAATTACTTGTTCTCAAACTACAGAAGATACTGGCTGCCACCTTGCTCAGTATTTAGCATTCAGCAACAGGAATCTTGGTTAAGAATTTAGAAGAAAAAACAGATACTCTGCTCCACCCTCATTCCTCAATATATTCCCAGGCTGGACATCTTATAATTACAGGCAAAAGAAGCCACCCTAAACCTTGGATATTAACTACAATGAAATTTTATTTAAAACAAAACAAAATAAACCAAACTCAACAAAAAACAAACCAAACAAAAAACCCAAAAACAAAACAAACAAACCAAAAAACCCCCCAAAATCCACCAAAAAACCACACAAAACTCCCCCAAAAAACAACAAAAAAACCCAAAAAACAACCCAAACCACCACCCCACCCCACAACAAAAAACAAACAAACAAACAAACAAACAAAAAACCACAAAAAAATCATCCCAACACTTGGAGTATTAACATTTTCAGACCTTGTTGGTGGTATGCACAGTATTAAAGACACTTGCAGACCTCTGGCCACGCTTCTGTCTGAGAGCCAGCCCAGGTAGGAATGTGACAGCCTGACAGTCCTGGCACTTAGGCAATGTTTCTTGCTCTCTAGATTACTGCTGCTACAGCACTTCAACTCTCGCGTCTCTTAGCATATTCAAACTCCTGAAGCACGAAGTAAGAGATAATAAGCCTCACTTTATCTGTTCAGTATTTGTAGCTCTTTCATGCATCAAACACAGTCCTCTGCTACTTGTTGTTCATATTTTTTCATGTGGGAATGTCTTGTTCTTCTGTCTTAGCAGCTTTCTCTATCAACCACTGCAGTCCAGATATAGGAAAAAATGTGAAGGATTTTAACAATTCAGCTTATTACAACACTTGAAGAACAAAATGCAGCCTCTTGCATTACATGATCAAAAGATCCTATTTAGCACTGTAGCTAAAATGTAAGAAACTAATTATATAAATTAAACCACTCCGGCTGATATTTTATATTTTAGCTGTAGGTCTAAGATGGTTGGATCAGGTGGTTAGACAACTATTCTTCCAAGTCTTTTCATCACTAGTAAAGTAGTCACTAATCAAGGCTGCTGAAGACAGCAACAATGGCTATAGAGCTGCAGTTGTAAGAAAGGTCAGTGCAGGGATGGATCCTTTTTTCATGTCTCTGCAATAGCACTGAAAACCCAAAGAAGGTTTAAGGAAGATTTTGGCCCAGGATTACCATGTGGATACAAGACAAAACCTCTCCCATAACTGTTCCACAATAAATCAGTTATTTTTCTGCTGGAGGTACATTTGCATCATTCAATGGTGTGTTGGTTTCTTTAATTAAATCTCAGATTTCATGTCAGTGTGGTCTAGGACAAGATATTTGCTGTCAGGATTCCTCTAACTTTCCTCTTTTGGCACAGTCTAATTAGATCTATCCTGCTTCTTTCTTCTAAAAATAGAGTTTCCAAGCTCAAAATCCTCATTCTATCATATTATTATTATTATTATTATTATTATTATTATTACTAGCCCATATATGAACTGCTGGCAATTGCTTATGTTTTAGGAGTGATTTTGAACTCCTGAGCAAAACAAGTGGTGCCAAAGAAATGAAAAAATGAGACAGGAAGCATCACAAATAGCTCTGTGATTTGGACAGTCAGCTCCATCTTGCTAACAGGCAAAGTAAGTGACTAAAGGCTTATTAACTAAATATCTAAGTAATTCTATTAATCATAAATTGCAGTAATAGTATTATTACTGTGAGCAGGATAATATTATAAAATTCCAATGGATCTCTGGACCACTGGCAGCTTTTTAAAAAGGCATCAGAAGAGGGCTATGACACTTAAGCCAGTTTAAAACCTTAGATCAGGCAATGCTGTTGCATGTATACTAAAAGTTCACTTGCTTTCTTCTTGCATGCTTTCCCCAAACCTGCTGTGATGTGAAGAAATTTATCTGTATAGAGCAAAACAAAGAATAGGTATAAAGCAACTCAGGAAAAGGAAAAACATTTTGAGTACCAAAAGAAATTGTACTCCTAAAACTCTGTATGTGACAATCAGGAACTGGCTCCTTCTGCTCATGGGGAATGAAGAGGAAAAACAAGGTAAGAGGCAGGGAAGGAAGAGCTACAGAATGGATTCAGTTTGAAATGCCATTAGAAAAAAGGAGGGTTTTGCATCTGTGGTGTCTGTACAGCAATTATTGGCCTCTGTGTTAAATTTGACAGCCTGTATCTTAGTGCTGTAAAAAGATCAAGAAAAATGAAACTTCTGGACAATCCTAATATTTTCATAGTTAATTTTTTGTATGGTGACCTCAACTCACACTTGTGGTCCATAGGCATCCTATGGGCATAAAATTATTCAGAATATTCACTGTGCACTTGTGGCACAGTTGCTAAAGTAGGCATTGCAGAGCTTAGAGCAAATCTAATGTCTCCCTGCATGCAAACTTAATCAACAGAATTTACAATTGCTCTTGTGTTGCTGGAATGAAGGACTGACTTTTTTGTGAGTTGGAAGATGGCTTCTCTAATCCTTATTGCCTTGAAAGGCTGTATTGTCGTTTTCATCACTTGACCCATTACTCTTTTCATAATTTAATTAAATTATAAACTCCCTTGCTGATGTTGCTTGCTTGGATATTTTCCCAACCTTCTTTGTATGAACTCCTGTTCACCTACTGCTTTTTCAATTTTCCAATCTGTTCTGCAGCTAACATCCCTGCTGGAAGCTAGAAGCTGACACACAAATCCATTTAAAGTAAGGTCTGGATCTGTTTTTTGATCTGATACATATTAAAAAAAAGCGCCTTACAAAATTGTACCATTTCCTCTACTTTAAGCAAGTGCAAGAAGAATAAATACTTGTCTGTTCTCCTATGATGTGTAGGAGGTGACCTGGGCTGAATTGTAAACGAGTAGAGTAGATAGGCTTTTGGAGGTATGCTGTGAAACAGTCAGAGCTCTCCACACACACTTTTCTCCTTCTTTCAGAAAAATCAGAATAATTTTTTGCAGATCAAAACCAGCTCTGCAACTTTCCACTGACATTCCAAGGAAAATGTTTGCAACACTTTATTTTCATTTTTAAGCCTCTTCAATATGTTATGTCCCCAAGCTCCCCTGAAAAGAAGAGAGAAATCTATCCCCAAAGTCTTAGCTGGTACTCTTTCCACAGAATGAGAACCTCAGTAAAGCTGATATTTATCAATGCAGCCAAAAGTCATGCTTCTTGCAGAGCTATGGGTGCACACACTGTCAGATCTATAATTTGGATTGTGTTTGTCTGTTCCAGTGCTACCATGCTGACAACATGCATGCTCAGTGTGCTATGCGGTGCTCATTACAAATTATCTAAAAAGGAAAAAGTTTGTAAATGCAAGGTGCTTTGTCCATCACAGAATCATCTTCCTACTTTCTTTAGACCTAAGCAGGTCTAAAGTCTCATCTGTTATTTTTTTCACTGTACTGCAGAAGGGGAACCATGTTCTCTGTTTCTCACACATAGATCTAAGAATTGCTGAACTGGCAGGCATGTGCAGATGCATCAAAAATAATTTCCTGCAGTTAGAACTATTAGATATGGTCCACCTGCATCACCACTATCTGTACTGGTAGAAAGTTTCTTCCCTAAAAACTTTGGTTGAAGCCAAATGCTTTTTTTATTAGCTGTGATCACCCAGGCTGTACTTCTGTATCATTGCCCTTTTTTCTGGTTTTATGTTTGTCTGCTGAGAACATCACCTTCTGTACCATTTCTGTTATGTATAGCAGAAGCCTTTTGTAACTGAGCTGATTACTGTGATCAAAGCCAATCTGTTAACACTGAATGTCAGAGAATTTAAATGAAGGTGTTTGCAAATCAGGTAAGGTAATATTACTTTTTCCTATAAACACTCTACTTGCATTGAAATGTCTTCATTGGCTACCTATCCCGCTTGTGAATTCCATGACTGATAAATTAATAGTTATTTTTCTTCTAACAGGCAATTACTTTTCAAGTCTGGAATCAGACCCTGTAAGAGTTCAATATAAGATATTCAGTCTCTTTGCATCACTGTCCCCTTACCATCATTACCTCATTTAGCATACTTGTAGCATATTTCCAAGATGACATTTTCTCATAAAAATTCATCACTACAGAATGCATTGAGATAATTATTTAATTTTAAAAGTGGTTTATAATTAATGTTTCTACCTATAGTTCTACTATTATTTGTGCTGCTGTGTCCTTTGTGAACAGGCCTCATAATCCTCGAAGATGCATACCCTTAATTATAAAAAGTGCTCAAGTACCAATAACCTGCTGAAGGAAGTTTAACCTTGAATAATGGTGAGACACAGTAATTGAAAGGTACAAGTTGCAGAAGGAGTAGAAGAAAAGACAGCAAATTTTATACAATAATTCCTAATGTCTACCATTTGCTCTGCAGGGTGTTAATGCACGAAACACAGCAGAAAACTGCCTCTTTTTTTTTTTTTTTCCCTCTTTTGTTATGGACAGTTATTTTGTTGGCTATGTGGTTTGGATAACTGTGGTGTCATCATGTATGTACATCCAGTATTTCTTACCTGATTCAAGCCTGCTGACTGCTAGGAAATACATCAGTCATTGGAGGTTTGCACACAGTGGGTTTCTCCTATCCAGCCTCCTGTCCATGCATGCACCAGTTCAGACAGGTTTCCAGAGGTCCCCAGCAGCAACATATCTATTTTATAGCTGTAAATGAAAATACCATCTTTGTGAGAAAAGCAACACAAGTAAAAACATTCTTAACTCCCTTGGATTAGAAATTTGCATCTGGCCACCCTACTCAAGGCCATCTTTTTTCTGTGCGTTGCCTCTCTGACCTTTCAGATTGTACAAACTTGTACCACTTTCCTCCCTTAGGCTTTGCCTAGCCCAGGTTCTGGCACCCATCAGAGGTGGGTCTGATGTTGTGGTTTAGTGTAACAGCCAGCTTTCCAGTTTGGTATGACTGAATGAAAAGCTGACAGGCTGAGTAACTGATTACAACCAACCTAACTCTTTCTCATCTGAGTGGAAAAAAAAGCACCTTTAGAAAAATCCAGTGACAGTCTGCTCTAGAAACTCAGATATCACAACAGGCTGAAAAAACACATGTATTCTGCTTCACAGGCCTCCCTAAGGAGCTTTTTAAACATAAAATATAAATTTATGAAAATCTAACTGTTTTGGGTCATAAAACAATAGTTGTGCTTATACTCTAGAGAACCACTAGACCAACATTATATCACCATCTCTACAAGCTTTCTACATCTCCAGGGTAACATTGGAAACCAGTTCCACTCATCTTGGTCTCTCTCTGTATTAAGCTACTGAAAAATGGATGCCCCTTCCGCACACTATTTGTCTTCCAAATCTCCTCCCTTGACACAAGTGTGCCATGTCAAACAGCAGCAGGGCAGAGGTGGGGAGGGAGGGCTCACCCTCCTGGGCTGTGTGTAGGCTCCCGCCTGTTGTTAACAGGCAAAGGAAATTCTTCAGTGTGAACACTGAGGAGAGAGGGAGTCAGCCTTGAAAACCACTTACAGCAACTAAACTGCTGTCCCAGCAGTAGCACGGGGGGGGATCTCCTGTGCACAAAGACTGTCTCAAAAAGCAATTAGAAAGTAAGGATCAACTCAAACCAAATCAAAGGTTTGCCTTGCCCAGGATCTTGCCTTTGACCTCCATCAGTCGAAGGTGTGTAGGGAAAGTATAAGAACAAAATGAGTATGGCAGTGGTACATCACCTGATGTTCTCCTACTTCCAGTGATTTGTTGTTCTCAAAGGAAAGGTTGCATTTTTACATAATAAACCCTGAGAGAATTTTCTTAACTTTGTCCAATTGGTTTTAAACCTATATAAAATCTGATTGCCCACAGCATCCTGTGTCAAGGAAATCCACAGCTCACCCATGTGGAATGTGAAAAAAAAAAATCCCTTTTATTTAATTTTGGAAGCTCTGCCTTTACTTGACACTTTCCATTCCTGCACTGGAAGAGCCTTTCCAACCATCATCCTGAGCTCTGTGTCCTTTGTGATGTCTGTTGCAAGGCCATCCCTCATTCCTTTTTTGGGTATAAGAGTGATTCTAGATTATTTGGGTCTTGTGTTGAAGCCGCTCTGCACAGCTGACCATCTTTGTTCCTCCCCTCTGTGTCTTTTTGACATAAAAAGGCCAGAACAAAGAAAAAGGCCCCAGCAGAACAGTACTGAGCACTAAGATGATCATTTTACATATCTATTTATTATGAGATAAATACTTTATTCCTCAGTGTTAGCAGCAGCTTGGAACCTATCCTAGTAGGTGTAAGGAATGGAATTTGCATTTATATATGTTGAATTCCACCTGCCAGTGGCTATGACAAGGTTTTCCTGCAGTTTCACATAATTTTTAGCACGAATTTGAGCAAATCATCTGCTGTATCCTGTGTAGGATCCTAATGTAGTAACATTCTCAAGGTGCTGCAGTGGGAATGTAATTTTGCACCTGTCTTCTTAGAGAGGATGTTATTTGGCCCTTATGACTAAATAATCTCTTGCCCTACAGATTCTCTGGCAAGATGCCTCTTCCTAACATGTTTGAAAAATGATTGATTGTGCATGTCCATGTCTTTTGCAAGTAGTTTCTCAAAATTCCTGCCTTTGGGTGAATTCTGTTTAACCTTCCAGATCTAATGGTATTTTCTTAGAGAGATCTTCTGATCTCTGAGATCTTCCTCAATCAGTTGCCATCATGCCTGCTTTCTTCTGGTCTTTTTATGACTTTTAAGGATCTGGTATGTATTTTCAATATACATACTGTGCCTTCAATACACAATTATTGTGGTATAACCCAGCAGGCAGCTAAGCACCACACAGCCATTCACTCACTCCCTTTACTGGGACAGAATTGGAAAAAAAAAGGTAGAACTCCTGGCTTGAGATAAAGACAGTTTAATACAACAGAAAAGAAATGGATAATAATAATAATAATAATAATAATAATAATAATAATAATAATGATAGACTGAGAAAAACAAGAGATGTGCAACAATTACTGTTCAGCAGCTGATCAATGCCCAGCTGGTCCCTGAGCAGAAGCAGCCACTCACTCCCTGGCCAGCACCCCCAAGCTCTGTGTGCGAGCATGATGCCAGACAGTATGGAATGTCCCTTTGGCCACTAAGGGTCAACTGTCCTGGTTGTGTCCCCTCCCAGATTTCTATCTGTCAGTATGAGAAGCTGAAATTTCTTTGACTCTGTGCAAGCGCTGCTCAGCAACAACTAAAACATCAGTGTGTTATCAATGTTTTCTCATCCTTAACCCAAAGCACAGCACTGTACCTACCAGCTATTAGGAAGAAAATTATCCCAGCCAAAACCAGGACAACTACCTTTGAATTATCTGCATGCTATCTGCAAAGACTTTACTCTTTAAAAGTAGGAGGTTTCCTTTTTTATGTAATCCTAGATGTTTTATAACACATTTTTACATTGCTACCTTTTGAAATTATGCATGCTGGCATAGATATGGAGTGGTTTTATTGGTTCTGCTAGCATGTTGGATGCGAGCCTAATTTGTTCCCTGTGTTGGAGTGTCTGTTCCACAACAGCATGTGTGAATCAAGTCCAGTGGTGCTTAGGGCAAAGTAAAGTGCTGATCATTCCATCGAAGGTTCCCTGAGTCCTTGTTCCAGGAGGAAATCATTAAGAATAACCAAATGCTTGACTCTGACATCCCATCCCATCCCAGCATTAGCCAATGCACCCAGGAGTGTTTGCAGTGTCTGCCACAGCCATGTTTCCCATCCTGGTGTTCTCATCCCCACCAGCACGTCACAGGCACTGCTGCATTCCAGGGATCATGAGTTTGTATGGGCATCATATAGGCGACAGAGGAAGGGCAGGCACACTAAGCACTGGCAAAAGTAATGCAAATGACAAGAGGACCCAAATATTGCTAATTTTCCTAGAAAAGTCAATGAAATTTCAAGGCTTGAAGCAGGCAGACTTGTTGAGTATAGAAATACAGAGCTCGTGTTTGAAATAACACTAAAAAAGTTCAAAAACCTATGAGGGTCTTGCCTGCTGTAAGTAGCTAACTTGTAGGCAGCTTTGAATATATCACCCAAGGGACTGTATCCATGTCCCTGCACTGCATGACCCTGCAAAGAGAAGCAAGCAGACATCTGTTCATTAAGGTGGTCTTGTTACTGTAGTGGGACCCTCAGAGTCTGATATTCTTTAATAAAACTAAAATAATTCATGCACAAGTCAGACTAGCCACAACAGCTAGTGAAGGTAAGGATAGATGAATGGAATGAAAGGGTATTTAAAGAAATGGTACAACAAAAAGAGGGATAAACATAAATAAGTCATTTATCCTGCCAGTCTTGAAACATTCATGCCCTTGTTCAGAATGAAAAAGTTGCCCAAGACAAGTAGGCTATTGTACTGAAAAATATTGGCTGCCTGATTATTTTGGAAAAAAATATGCCATGTTCACAAATACCTCCCCTGACCTGTTTATTAAAAAGGACAATAAATGACTGAGCAGTAAATATTCAGAGCCTGGGAGATTTTATCAACATAATGTTTCTGAAAAAAATTGTATGATAGAGTTGGCTGTGGGAAGAACTGCAAGTTCAGATCTTTCTCAGGTCAGCTGATTCTGTTCATTTTCTACTTCCATGTACAGTTGCTATTTAACATTTTGCCAATCTTCTGGGAAAGTTTGTCAAACAAAGGTTTTGAACGTGACTTGCACAGATTGCTGACTGCCTTTCACAGCCTGGACATTTTATGAAGTCCTTCACGGGTGACTGTGTTTTGTTTAATTTTTAAATGTATTCCATAAAGGAAGAATTCTGAACTAAGCCACTGTGATTGCACTTAATCAACTTGCAAACAAAACACAGAAAAGAATTCATTATATTACTATAGTGCATTCCTGCTATTTAAGGATAGTGTCATTATGAACAGAGCTTATTGGAACAAAAATGCCTGAATTTATTTATAGATCTTATATACAAATGAAGGAAGCAAAGTAGTTTTAAAACAGCCAATACACTTGCTGCGATGTTGGCTTTCCTAAAAATTAGCTGCAACAGGAGCAAGTCACCAAGGGTGAGACAGTGCTTAGCATTTGCCTCTGTCTGCTGGTGTTGAAGTTTGCAGGAAATCTTCGTTTACATCACAGGAAACAGAATCATGCCAATGCTAAGCTCTTCTGAAAATACGTATTTCTAAGAAATGCAAAAGGCTGCAGCTGATGTGACTCCAGTGTTTCACCAGCACTAGGAAGCAGCATTTCATCCTTGAAACTACAGAAATGTTTTAGAAATCATTACCAGGGATTCAGAGAGGTTGATTTGAGAATAAATAACCTCCAAATAACATCTTCTCCCTGTTCCATGTTCCTTAAACATACTTCTCAAAAAAACCCAATATCATAACAAAATATGTTATTAAGCTAAGATTCTTTTTATCTGCCTGGCAAAAAGTAGCAGCTTAAATAAATTAAAAGAGAATTTTTTAGACCATATTTAATCCAAGGGAAGAAAGATGAGCCACTTAGTGGTTTCAAACATTTTATACCACTGTGGTAATATCTGGTGCCAGCATCCTACCAACATCTGTACTATTTCTCAGAAAAGAATGCTACAGAATGTTTGGTATATGCTACCAAACATTCACAGCTTACAAATGAAATAAGCTTGCTCCACTGCATTGTTGTTAGTCAAGAAGAGCTCCACAGGAGCCAGTTGAGTTACCCCAGCAGATGGGAAAAGTTAGATCAGAATCAGACCTTGTAACACAATGTGTAATTCATTCACCCCTTGAAAATAGCTAGTAACCCTAATTCCACCTCTTTCATAATCAGGGAGTTAGGCATTTCCTGGCTCTGGCCCCAGATATATATCATGTCAATTTATTGGAAGTACTGTACATATTGACTTCTGACAACTGTCATTGTTGCTGTTGTTGTTATTTACTTATGATAATCACAGTCTGCTAGTCACTGTCCCAAACAGCTTACCAAAAGAGCTTTGTCCCTTGCCCATGGATTTCCAAGGGACATGAACTGAAGCCAAGCAGAGCTGCAAGATATTTTCACTTGAGGGTCATATCCTAGCATGGAATCTATTTCAAGCAGAGCTGACTAGAATTTGGCTCACTTGCACTTTGGCTGATGGTGGTGTTGCCCATCAGGTTCACGATGACAAGTGAACAGGAAATTTCACCACTGGGTCATCAGAATGTTTGAGATTGCTCCAGGTGCAGCATGCAGCCAACCTCTGTGTAGAAACCCTGAGATGTGATACACAATGAAATCACTGTCTCTTGCTCTCCAAACAGCGTGCCTGAATAGGCTGTGGTGAAACCTCCCCAGGGAGACAACGGAAGCCCGATCACTTTGGTCATTTAGAGCTGCATAGTAGGAAACACTTATGAATGTACTGTAGGGAGCAAAACTTCTTGGCAGAGTCTGTGTTAAGTGATGTAAGAGATGGCTTTTCAGCTCTTATTTCTATGCCTTTGAGGATATAGTGTTGCTATTTGCCTTCTTAAGCAGAGGCCTGTGCCTCAGAAGGAATGACACAAAAGAGGAGATAATCAAATAACTGATTTCCTTGCATGCTTTCTTTGAAGAGTTCAAAAGTGAGATGCTGGGCTAGAGGAAAACACTGATAGATTTACAAGGAGCTGAGAAGCGAAGTGTTTATTAGTGTCCTTTTGGGTCTGCCCTTCATGTTGCCACCTTCTTATTTTCTGCTGTACCACCGTGCTCAGCTACTGCCCTTGAATAACACTGGAAGTATTCGAATCCATGTCCAAAACTTTTATGTGCTGGACATCTACAAGGAACCGGCAGATTATCATGGCTTTGCAGGTTCAAAATGGGAATAGTACAATTAAAAAAAACTGGAAAAAACAAAATTGTTACTAATCAGATGGTGTTCAATGATAGACATACAAATGCTGTAATTGTGTTCATGCCAGCTCTTGCTAATCTTCTATCAGTCTTTTTTTTAGACTTTTTTGCCTCTTCAACAAGTTTTTCATTAAGTAGATGGAGCTCCGCCAGAATCAGCTTTCATTCATGTTATTGTAAATCATGGTTGAAACCTGTGGTATTATTCCTGTTTTCTCCACGTACAACTTAGATGAGCTTTTAGGCTGTTGCCTTAGGGCTCAATACATCTTGATACTTTTTGAAAAAAAACATTTGAAAAGTGAAAGAACAGTTATGAGGCTTCTTTCTTTTTCTTTCTTTCTTTCATTCTCTCTCTCACTGTCTCCACGCCCCCTTCCCATCTGTCTCTTTCCCCTCTTTCTTGCCTACTGCCCCAGGCTCATGTCATCTTCCCCAACTTTTTAAAACTGTAATTGTGATGAGATAGTAAGGTAATTTGGAACATCTCCCAGCACTTCAGCAATGTTATGGTAAAAATCTGAGATACCCACAGTTCACAGTTGCTACAATGGCATACCTGCCGTTCTGTTTGTTCTCTCACCTGCAAGCCTGTTCACATATTAAGATCCTCTCATGTACACTGTTAAGCTTCATAAAGGCATGAAATGTGAGCCACAAGTAATAGCAACCTACTTATATAACAGCATTTGCACTAGGATTTTCTTGTTGCCTTCGGTGGAGCTCAAGTATTTGCTTTTGTATCTCCATCTTTAGGAAAAAACTGTTGAATTGTTACCTTTTTGTTTGACTCAGAATTTGAAGTTAGTGCTCTTCAAATATCCTGACTATCATTTAAAAGTGTCCGAGACTTTTGATAGCTGGGCAATCTTATGCTAAAGTTGTGTTATATTAAAAGAATTCAGGAGCATGGTCAGTGGAGTGCTAGGCTACTCAGAGAATTATGAAGACAGATGTGCTGTGAAAATACCTAAGTGATTACATAGAATAGATATGGTAGGTGACACAACACCCCCTGACTGAAACTGGCTTCCAGTCCTAATTAAGTTGCAAGCGAATCACTCCAAATTTTAAATTTAATGTGTCATAAATGCACTATAATTATTTTACAAAATAATTGTTATAGATAGCAATTTCTGCTCTGCAGCTGCTGAAGGTGCAGTCACTGGACTTAGAAGAGTGATGTTCTCTGGCACTCCAACTGGGCTTACAAAGGTGAAGCACCTCCAGCATGTACAGGTGCTCAGTATTTAGCCTGGCACAAAGTTGCACCATTTATCAGGCACTGTGCTAACAGGGCGCTCCAGAGTATTTTGTTCCTAAGAAATGATTTCTTCCTCTTTCCTTTCTGCTCTCTTCATGTCACCCTGCTAAACCCAGCTCCACTACACAACTCAAAATAGTTGCTACAAATCTTGCTTGTAATGGGCAGCAAAACTTTGCCTCTGTCAGAGCCTTGGAAAGCCAGGAGGAAAATGGTGCTGAAAAGCAAGGCAGTTTCTGCTTTCAATTCTAGCATGCCCTGGAAGCTGTACCTGTCTTGCTCCTCCTGGTCTCTTCCTGCACCTCTGTTTTTTCTCTGACCATGGGTGGAAAAATCAGACCCTGCCTAGCACAAACCCCTCAGGTCTGGGGAAGCAGACATCAATTTTGTCTACACTACAGGTGAGTTTTCATGTGATTCTTGTTACCTAGTTGTGAGCTTCAAGTTTTAGCTCAAAAAGTATGATTTATTTCAGTTGTCTCTGGACCTTCCCCAGCAAATAGCACTCTCCCTTAGCTCACCACCCTTTCATAAACCAAGTATTGCTTGAGATGGGAGATCACACAGTGAGTATATGCATTCCTTAAGGACTAATTATTTAAAGTTGGTTTCCAGCATTTTTTTGTACCTATAGTCTGGGGCCAAAAGATATATCTCTCCTTAGTCTTTAGAAGATGATAGATAAGGAGTAGTTGAAAAAAGCGTGCTGAGTGCTCTAATTGCTGACACATTCCTGTGGTATACTTGATCATTAGAACAGCTCACTTAAAACAATATTTTCTTTATAGAAAGGAAGTTGGTAATCGAGTTGTTGTGCTTCCCTGCTTTGCATTTTCAGTTTAAATGTTCAACTGGCATTCAGTTAAGGTTACTGGTTACCAGAGCATGTTGATTCAAATTTTCAGTACCCAACTGCAAGCTGATTTTGTTGAATGATGCTTAAGCACTTGATTGCTGCAGATTTTCATGTATGGGCCTTTTGGATTTTAGTCATGAATATGGGCCATTTAAAAATGCTTTAATTTATAATTACACTGTGATTAAAATTGCTATGACACAGATTTGGATTTGGTCAAGTCTATCCTCAAACCACAGTGACCAAAATTAACTGGTTGTAGAAACCATGCAAGGAAATACATTAGATAAAGTACAAATCCAGCTCTGAAGTACATCAGGCTAAGTGGAGTCTTGCCAAAACATCCCATTTACTGTCTGGGGATGAGCTAAACCTGTGCTGTTAGTGTGTTTCATGTGTTTGTGGCCGGAGTGTAAAGTGATACACGGAAACAGTAGTCCTACACAAGTCCTACTCTAAGTCCTACAAGTCCTTTCCCTCTAAGCTGATAACCCAAGTTGTTCCCACTATGGTCTTGTCACTCCCCATCACTCAGTGCCATTCTGGTGGCCCAGTCATTCTCAGTCTCAGCCGTGAAATGCCATCATCCCACTCTTGCCCTCACTGCACAGTGGCATGTGAGTCTCACCTGAATCCCAGGCTCTTCTCTCTGAGCTACTCTCTCTGCTCAGGCTGCCTGTGCCTATACCACCCTTCCTCGACTTTTTTTGGGCACTTTGGAAACCATCAGAATGCATTCAGAGGGATTTATGAGATGAAAACAAAATAAAGAGTAAAGGGAAAAGATCATTTCTATTCTGTGAAACAGCGTTGTTCCAGTAGAAAGGGCTCTTCTCAAAAAAGAGTTAGTTACCATCTTCCATGAAACTTCTTTGAACAAGATTCTGCTCCAAGAAAGTACAGAATATGGACTTCATTGTGTTGGAATTAATTTGATCTCTCTTCAAGTTAGGTGTCTTGTCCACATTTGCCACCTCTGGTCCTTTGGATAGAGGTATACCCACACCTGAGTAATTCAGTGCACCTATCTGAAACATCTGCTTTAAGATAGGATTACCTGTGTCTCTAGAAATTGTATGGACAATTAACTAAGGCAAGGTACTGACCTTTTGTATCTTGGGTTAGGTCAGCTGAATCCTGCACAAAAAAGTAATTACAGAAGCTACAGAGTGTGTTGGACAGGAGAAGGTTGCATTTCTAACCAGGAATTTACAAAACTATTTATTATGAGATTAATATTTTTCAACACATACAATAACAAGTTAAGAAGTCACCCTGAATGAAGTCCTACTGGATGAATTAAACCTATGTGCCTTCCTTAGTAAAAGTCACTGTCTTTTTATCACAGAAATGGAAAATGAATAACACGAGACACAGCTGGAAAATCCCAAAATTTTCAATGCAGATGTAAGTTGCCTGGGCATGTCAGTTAAAACTCTAAATCCTGCATACTTTATTTAAAAGACAAGTTAAATCTCACAAAACTACTCAGATCCATTAAAAGAGGTGTGCTCATAAAAGTCATCTATCCTGTGGACTAGAAATTTTGTTGGCAGTGACTCCTGTGACTCCCTGTGCTCCCTGGTGGTGTTGAATGAAATGCATATCCTTGCCATGAAACATTGAGTTCACACCATACCCAGATCTTTTAGTGAGGTCTGTACTCTTTTAATATTACTTGAGAACATTTTTTAAGCAGTATTCCAAGTCCCTTGAGGTCTCATGAGATACAATTCTTCCATGAATTGACATTGAAATAATAGGTATGTTTGGACTGATCACTTAACTTCCTTTGCAGGTCAGTAGAAAGAAAAATTCACAGAGAGAGTAATCTTATCAGAAAAAGCACATAAACAACTGACAAGCCCTTTCTACAAAGGATATGGGGGTACATATTTAGGTTAATAACATTTTTGTTAGTTTAATGTCAGGGAAGATGAACAGAATACTCTTCAGGTTAGTAGAACACAACAATTGCAAAGCAAACATCTAATCAGTCAGCTGGAAACTGTGCAGCAGCACCATGTCTGACTCCTTACTTCAAGTTTTAACATGTGAAATTATTTCTAAGGAATCTAATTAAAAGAGGATTAAAAATTTCAGCTGATATTTACAGATGTTACAGTATTGCCCTACTTCCACAGACATACACCTACTTCCATGTCTGCTTGCAACACCTTTTGTTGTTTGAAATCTATTTTTAATCCAATTGTCCTTAGAAATTCTTCCTACTGTGGAACATTTAACTGCACTGGAAGCTCAGGAAGAACAACAGTGAAAAACGTCCAGCACAGATTTCTTGAAACTCCAGTTTTCTTTTAGACACTGTTACAGGACTATTGGATTGGTTTTCAAGCCAGGCTTCAAAAGAGTAATCCAGAAACAGAACTGCTTAAGATTTAATTGTTAAGTGGAGCAATTATTACATAGTATGAATGTCTCAAGTTCAGTCTTCCAGTACTTTTTGAGCTTGAAAGGCATTACAACAACAAATGGCCTCACAATTTAATGTAAGCAAAACCTTTCACTGGCATAAATTTTTCTGTAGTCACCGTGGGGGAAAGAAAAAGGGAAGGATGGTGTTGATTCTCCCTCTGCTATGTCTCAGATATTGTTTATTCTGCAATGCATTATTTATTTTAGCTTGGTATTTCTTTTTAAAATGTCTTCACTAGACTAGACCACTACAATTTTAAGCCTCACAGGGAAACTTTAGCAAGTTATGAATAACCAGGGAGTGGGATTTCAATGTAATTCAGGAATGAGAACTAAGCAAAGAAGAATATTCAACCTTTTCATGGCAGGATTGAGTATTCTTTTCAAAGTCATATATCAAAAAGCCACATACAATGGAAACATTCTCTCTCCGTAGAACATAAAAGAAGAGGGAACTGCCTGTTATGTGTTCTGAAACGATCTCTTTTCATTACAACTTCAGAATTTTTCTCTCTGGGGATCGCTGACTTCAAACCATGAAGAAAGGGAGAAACGACATCATACTATTTCCATTAAAAGCAGCCATGTGTAACCTATATTTTTTCCTTTCCTCTTCCCCCCTCCCCATTTTACAATAATATTTGCATTCCAAAAAACTTCATCTCTTTCTTTTAATGCACTGAGGTTAGGCAAATGAGGTTGCTGCTGACAATGTTGTTCATACCACTTGCGTGCTCCTTGTTTTAAGCCAGCACGAGAGAAACTGCTATGTCTGTGTGAAATTCATTAGAAAACAAAACATTCCGTCTTTCTTCATTTGGCCTGCTCCTTCCTGTTTACCATAATTAAGTTATGAGAAAATCATCTTACACACTAGGAATACAAAATTATCTGAGTCTTGCAAATGCATAAGCTAGAACTGACTTGATTTTTTTGAATGGTCCCACATTGTATATCTGAGTACTGTATATTCAGAAAACTCTTGCATATGAACAGGCAGAAAAGAAATAAGAATAAATGATTCAGAGAAAAGAGAAGAAATCTGGAGAAAAGGAAATAAATATTATACGGCAAAAGTTGCATCTGACTTTTCATAGCATGAAGAAATATAAAGTTAACAAAGAACAGACAGTATAACAAAAGGAATACAAAAGAAAAAGTAACATGGTCCCATGGAGGAATTTTTCCAGGTTCAATAAGACTGACTCAAGAAACTGACTTTGGATTTATCAATAGTAGATATATAAAATAACTGTAGGAAGAGTTTAGAGAAGAGAGGTAAAAGCTGAGTGTGAGACAGACTGAAAAATGAAAGAGAAAGCAGCACTTACCATTCACATATTGTTCTTTCGATGTTCAAAGCAGTGTACAGACACAACTCCCCTATAATATATGTTCAAGGCAAATAGGTTTTTAATTCTCTTTTTACAAATCAGGACACTACAGCAAAAATGTAAAATAGCTTGACTAGTGACCCCATAATAGGATGAGACCACTTGAGTCTCATTCTTCTGTTCATCCCCCCAGATGATAAGGCTACTAATCAAAAGACCTGTGTAAAGCATACTGTATAATACACATTTTCTATTTTCCACAGTCAGATCACAGCAATTACAGGGGCCATGCTTTATCAATTTCTGAAATGTGAGCTATCAGGGAAAAAAAAAAAAGAGATAATGGCATAACAATATTAAAAAATCAGAAAAAGTGATATATAAATTAAAGATTACACATTTTGTAAATCAAAGGCAATGTGAAAACATTTCAACTACATGAACTTGTCTGGAGGCCTGAGATGGTTTCTCAAAGCATTTTTACTAATCCTGTTGCTGCCCTTACTTAAGCCTGGATTCTTCCAGCTCTAAGCATCCTGACAAGATGGTGCTAATACTACTGAAGGCAATTCATGGGTTACAAGCAAAATTAGCAAGTGTATTTAATATTTATATGTTGATGAAAATCCATGATGTTTGATGTAATTTGCTGGAAGCTTCAAATTATCTTTGCAACATACACAGGGCAATTTCATTTCTGCAGTCACACCGATTTGTATACGTAGCTGGAATTGCCAGTGAATATAAAAAAAAAACAACTGTCTTGAGTTCATTAGAAAAAAAATCATCTTCGATGAGGGTGAAGACAAAATTTTGCTATGGAGGTTGATATTAAAAGGCACTCTACAGATGTTCTTTGTTACCACCAGCATAAAGAAAATGGCACTTTTAATACAATGTGTTTGAACAGGATATCAGATTCCTATCATTGTATCCTGTTTGCTAGAATAACAACACGGTACCACAGTACTAATTTTGCTAAAAGCTAATATTATCTTTTCTGGAGTTTAGGAGAATAAGATTGGATACTGAAAATACTTCTGTTTCTTCCTGGTCCTTGCAGTGGCTAACACATGAGTGTATTTCTTACATTGTCATTGATTCATTCCCTCATGTATATTGGTTTTCAAAATGTTTTCAAAAATGTTTGCTGAGTAGCTGTGGGAAGTGATCTGAATGTCCAGTATGCTCCAAGTGATGTTAGATTTTTCCCTTTGTTTTATGAAAACTATGTTCTGTATTATCCCCAGCCTTTAAGTGGTTTATGATCTTTTCCCACTGCAAATCATCTGCAAAATTGATTAATATGCTTTCTTCCAATCATTCCTGAAACTATTGCACACAGAAAACCCCCAGAAGGCATCTTCTCTCAATTAGCACAGGGGTTTTTTTGCATGCATTTCTCTGTATTCCCATACTACAGATTATGACATCAAACAATTGAGATTAGGATCAGAGTCTGAACAAGCAGGAAGGACATATGTTCTTAGGGGAAAAGATCTCACACACAGAGATATTTTCAGTAAATAGCAGAATATAAAAGCTCAGCAAAAGCCCAGGCTTTATATTGGCTTATTTTAAATGCTGTTCATTCCTCTGCCACTTTTAAAGCAACATTTGGTCCTCATGAACACAGAAAACCAATAGCATGTGACCCAGTCAGCCCTGCTGGAGTAGGCACCTCTTACTCATATGGAGGTTTTGCCAGAACCCCGTACACACTGGTGCCAGCTTTTACCATGTTTTCCTGATGAGCTAAGGTGACTTGCTCTTCATTTAGACCTCAAACAGTTCTAAGATGGCCAAGAAGAGCTCTTTGTTATGGTTCATCTCTTTTATTTCTGCCTCCAGAGGAAGAACAAACCATGCATAGGCAGAGAGGCAGGAGACGACAAAAAGCTTTTCCTGAGGGAAGGCAATTGTATGCTTCTGTCCATTCAACTTATGTTTTCTTCTTGCACGAGTAAGCATGGGAGGAGGAGAGACATTTGGGGGTCCCACCCAGACACTGGGCCGGAAGCAAGGAGGTGAAACAAAGGCTAAGTTCCCCCAGACTCTGGCCACATTGTGATTTTTTAATCCTTTTTAGGTCTACTAAGGCACAGAAGTAGGAGACTTGTCATTGTTCTGGAGTTCCTTCTTTATTGAAAGCCCTATATTTTCTTGGGTATGGAGCACTGTGATAAGAAGACAAGTAACCCCAGTTCCTGTCACTGGGGTGGCTCTTATATTTTCTGTGGGGTTTTGCATAGTGCCATGGTCAAAGACAGGCTTCCAGGCAAAGGCCAAGCTCCTCATGCCAAAAACTAGGTACTAAAAGTTTATTTTTTAATAGAAAACTGAGCAATATGGGTCATGATTAATAGGTAATAATATATACATAGTTCTGTAGGTAATTTTTAACATGATATGATTCTCAGATTGATGGCAACATACAAGCATGCTTGATGTAGACGAGAGGGCACATTAATTTGATGATATAGAGTAGCATAAATGAGTAGAAAGGTTGTTTGATCATTTAGATCTCAAAAATGTTTGTTAAGTTCATATAGCTTGATTTTGGGGACTCACTTTCCTTCTTGTTGTCTACTTAAATCAGGAACAAATTCATTGAAACACAAGTGTGATGATATTAGAAATTAGGGCCTGTATTTTGAGAGTGAATTATATTAAACAAAGTTTTTTTATAAATTAAAAATTCTAAAATTTTCAGATCCCTTTGCTCTCCTCAAGCCAGTACCTCCTAGGCATTTTCCTCAAGGATGCACCTTTGTCCAATTAAAAAAAAAAAGCTACATAAGTGGTGAGATGCATTTGAGCATTCATTATTTCTGTGGCCGATAACACAAGAGCTGCATGACAATGGAAGCAGCAAAGCAATTTAACTTGCCCACATTATTAGGAAAGCACTGTTTGTCCAGTCCAAATCAAATCATTGGATTGTTTCAAATCACAGCTATCCCTGATTGAAGCTCTAAGAGAGTGGAACCATCCAGGAGAGAGTAGTGACAAGTGTATTTCAAACTTATCTTCTTGTCACTTGAACGATTTTCTGTTTTCTACAGAAAATTTAAGATAATGTGTATTTTTAGTTTTTTTAATTGCAGCATTTGCACTGCCTACATAAAAGGACATTTTATTAGTTCACTTGACATTTTAAATAAAACCCCAAGCACATTGTGACCTTCCTTGTAAGCAGTAATTTTTAGGATGTGTTTTGATCACACACAAATATAATATAAAATATAATATAAAATATAATATAAAATATAATATAAAATATAATATAAAATATAATATAAAATATTACTTTTAAAACTTAAAAAGAGATCAGATGAAAATGTTTGTCTCTTAAAATAATACCCGTAAACTGTATGCTTAACCATTTAATTCTCTTTTACTATAATTCAAAGGAAACAATTGATCTGATCCAAATGTTTATTCATACTTAGAGAAGAAAGCTATCTTAAGACAAAGAAAATACTTTAATTCTGTGGTCTGGTCTTATATTGTCTGGATATCTGAAAATATCATTCTAACATTTCCCCTGAAAGGGATTCTTTCATACAGAAAACCAAAAGAAAAGGAAGTGGGAAGTTTTTCGAGCAACGCTTATGTTTTGCGAACCTACAAACCCATGCTAGAGTTGGTTTATTGGGTCAGATGATACTTCATCACATGAAAAAACATCTTTAAGAAATTAAGCACATCCTAGTGACTTAGTATGTGCATTCCATTTGTATTTGAATGAATTAAACAATGCATTTTCTTGAGAGGCAAAAGGAAACTTTCTTTCCCTTGCTCTTCTGATGTTTAATTTTAAAGTTTTCCAACCGCATATGGTTGATGTGCTGGAGCAATGAAACCAAGGATAAGAATTTAGCGCTATAATTTCATGAACATTAGCAGACATAAGAGCCCACTGTTAAGTGGTTCAACAGAAATCAATCTCTTGATTACAGATGGTTACTAGTTAAAAAGAATATGATTTGATTGATTACAGCAGCCTTCATTATGCCATGGATTAGACGCTGAGATAATAATTATTGTGCAAGAATAGATGAGGTACAAATGAGAGAGTCAAGACAGTATATGGAAAAACAAAGGACAAATTTTATTGTATACTGGTTTACTACCACCTGGAAAAAGAGAAATACAATTTTGTTAAGACAAGACTTTCTCCTGGAAGAACAAAAAGTGGACAGCACTTTGGAGGACAACCCTAAACTAGGCATACTGATGTCTAAGAAGTTTGGAAGTGTTAAAATAAAAGGAAGAAATAAAAGGAAGATGAAAATAACATCTAATTCCTATGCTTCTACAAGGTAATGGCCCAGTAAAAGAAAGACAAGGGCATAGGAGTGTTTGAGTTGAAACAGATTTGTTCATCTGATTTTTTTATAAGACCCTCCTGGGACTTAGATAAAATTCAGGAAAGAATTAAAAATGTCAGGCTATTTTGGTAGCCTCCTTTTCAAAATGGAAGTCTTTCTTCAAAGGCCAAACGCTAACTTCTGCCTCTTTGGCTGGGAAAATTCACAGAAAACTCTTGAAAAGTTCCCTTTTCCTAACTTTAGCTTGTAGGTATTTAATGGAAATTGATCTATGTGAATGATAATAAAGGCAAAATTTGGAAGAGGAGGACTGAATTGTGCTTAGGCCAAGGGCTGAACACAGAGTGAAGCAAAAGTGAATTAAAAAAATTAGCAGTTGTTTTGAATTCTGTGGGCAGAGAGATAATAAGTGAACAAAGTTAAGGGAGATGAAGCTTCTTAGCAAATACTGTATGGTCTGGCTGAAGTTCAGGAGTCCATTAAATTGTGATTTACAGTAGCTGATGCAAGAAATAATTATGGTATGTCCAAGAAGGATTTTTGCAGATGTGGTACCTGGTAACATTTCAGACAAAATATCTGAAATTCAGATAAAGATTTTTAAATTATATTTTAAAATTATTTGTAGTTTCAGAAGTTCAAAACTGAGATGGAACATTTGACAGAGAAAATTGCTTCATTCAGAAAAATAAAATACACAGAGAAGCTGAAAATCCAGGCAAAAAAAAAAGTAGGGTATGGAGACAGCAGAGAGGTACTTCTCTGATCAAAGGGGCATCTTCAGCTGTTGTTCATGAGTACTCATAATAAATTCATTTCTTGATCACATAGTGACAACATCTTGTTTTTGGTTTGACTCATATCTCTCTAGCAACATTTCCATTCCTAGTTAAGGCTTCACTTCGCCTTGTCTTTCCCTTGAGAGAGTTGCAAGATGCTTCTTTATCTTTCTCATGGTGAGTCATGGACAGTCTCTGCCCTGGTCATCCTTTGCACACAGAAAACGAAACTATATTAACCTTTAATCATCTGGTTCTTCTCTTACAATGCTTAACTCAGAGAAGCAAAGCTCCTAAAGCACATGCCAACTCATCCAAAGTATGATTTTTGTCTGTGGAAAAATATTTGGACAAAGCAAGAAATGCAGATGTACTCAGTTTACAAACACCACCGACAAATACCATTAAAAAGTAAGACTGACAAATAGAACACGATAGCATTTTCATTATTGTCACCTCCTTCTATATAGCCTAGAATTTTATGCAAGATCTAATAAAATCAAGTGGCAATTTTGCAGTACATTCACCAAGTTTTAAAACTTTAAAATTTAAAGAAAATATTCTGTCTCTGAAATAGCACTTTGTCTTAAAAATATTCAAGTATTGATTAGCAAATATTTTTGTCCCAACCATAACAATGTTTGTGGGTTTTACCTTGTTTTCGTTTTACAATATGTTCACATTTTTAGGATAATACACTTTTTACCTGCAATTATGTACTTATCATTCTCTTTTTCAATTAAAAGATAATGATGGAAAATTTCCAGTTGCTCTATCACTTCTCGATTGCCCATTCATATGAAGGGTAAAACATTTTTCAAACTGTGCTCTTTCTCCACACCTTGACAGCACTTTATTTTTCAGCCTAAATAAATTGGATGCATCAAAAGACTTTGTGTTACTCTTCTTGTTTCATCCTATGTCAGCCTCATCACTTTATGATACACAGCCCTTCCTTCCTTCAACAGTTCCCTTCAGCATTTCTACAGTACTTTCTGACTGTAGCAGGTCCCTGTTTTTGAGATGTGTTTATATAATTTGGTGGTCCTAAAAATCTGACTCTCCTTTTGTAGTCATGTTCACTGAAATCCCATTTTTGATCCCTCTTTTGACATTATTTCTACCAGGCCACATGGGAGAACTCTAAATATGCTTCATAAATTCCCATGCTTAAGCATCAAAGAATCTACACCAGCCCTACTGGCATTGCAAGTCATATTACATCTTTTGTAGATTGATACACATCTGCAGGGGGCAAGGTCTTTCTCATGTATCTTTAAAACTGTGGCTTAAAACTTAAAAAAGGATAATTAACATTTTAATACAAACACAAGAACATTGTTTGCTTGTGAAAATGCACTGAAGTCATCCAGAACAGCATACTCCAAACAGAAGTACACCACATAAAACATGCCTCCCTCTGTGGCTGCAACTCTTTCTGTTTCATGTATACAGATGTTAGTGTGGACAGTACGGGGAACATCTCATCTTGCACTCTGATGACTACCAAGAAATAAACTGGCAGTCTCTTCTTCTGACCTCTCTCCCTGTGTATTCAGCTCAGCTCTTTGCTCCACTGTAGGGAGTTTACACTGTAAATTACAGGGACACTAGAAACTTATGGAGGAGTGTTTAGAGGACCCACACAGACTCGGGGCTCTTTGCAGAAAAGGAGGTGTTTATGCACAAACTTCCTGGTTCTCGGTGATTTCAGTGGGAGCCACAGGGCTGCAGCAATCTGGAAAGTGGGGAGAAAAGGCTCTATGGTTGAGTGATAAAACCACAGAGTACACCAGGCAATGCTGGCGGGTCACCCATCCTCACAGGAGAAATTAAATTGCCCTTGGGGTTAGATCATTGTAACTGAGTCCTGTCTTTATGTACATAAAAACATGAGCCTCACAATGCCTATATTTTCTACAACACAGAGGAGACTCAGAATCCTTGTGTGGCCCCTCAGACTCCCTGTATGTACATATTCAGCATTAGCCTTGGTGCAAGACACTTTTGAGTAGCACCTTGGCTTCCCCACCCTGTAGCAGAAAGAAAGGATCAACCTAAAGCTAGCATGCTAACCTTGCCTGCAACTACAACTAGAGGAGAGAGGGCCTGCCTTGGAAGATCTATTCTATAAAATACAATTTTTGAAGCAGCAACCAGCAGCTGTTCCCCAATTGCCCTTTGTTTTATTCCTGCCTTCTGAATTCAGCACAAACATAAAAGGCAGAGAGAGCTGCTTTCACACTAAGACACAGTCTGCCAGACAGAACAGTCTCATAGGATGTGGGGATTTGAAAGGAAAAAGTCAAGCTCAGGTCCTCCACTGTCTAGCTGCATAATCTATTTGTGAAGTTATTATTTAAAGGGATTCATACAAACCAAACCAAAGCAAACAAACCCCCAAAATCAGTGATGCTCTCTTGAAGTAGTTCATTCATAGCAGATATGAGACTATTCCAAGAAAACTTTTAATTTGAGCATCTCTGAGGATCTAAGTGAAGGAAAGACACTTGTCTAGACCTTGATCACTCTTAGAAGTCAATTGGAACTTGGCTGCCTGTTTCCAGGATGTAAAGTTTTCTAAGTTTAGGAGCCACCTGGATTTGGTTGAAAGTGCAAAAACACTTCTAGGATTTTATCTTTCCATTTAATTGGTCAATTTTCTCTCAACTTCTATTTCCTTCCTCTAGATCTGTCGACTTTAGATTTGTTCACTGAATGAGAAAGGACTGGGATATGCCTTGCAGAAGGAATGAATTTTTGCATAGTTCATCCATTGTCCCATTTTTCTTCCAGGAAATGGAATGGTTTCATGTATTTGCACCTTTTTGGTGAACAATTTTTTCTGCAATCCTTTTATGGAGAGCAACCGCACTGTTAGTTGACAGAGATGTGCTTTAAGAAGAATTGGTCATGGGAAAACATGCACTTTGACATGAACCAGAGCAGGAAAAGGAGTGAAGAAGAGGAAAGTGGGATAGCATAAGGGATAGCATTAGGGAATTTGATTTTTTTTTTCCTGAGAACATGAGGGCATGAAAAGTAAGCTGCATTGTTCATTAAAAGAGCACAACATTGTTCATGCATGACCCTGCTCCTTCCCAATAAAGATTGTATTGACATCTGATCCAATCTGGGAAAAAATGGCTGATGAGAAAAAGGATTTCAGTGAATAGATTTCCATTTAAACCTACTGACAGTAGCACAATAGGGAGATATAAGCAGTTTCCTTAGACCTAATTCAGTAGAGGTTGAAGGAAATGGAAAGGCCCTTAGAAGGCTGATGCAGTCTGGCGGCAGGTCATAGTGGGCTTCCAGCACTTCTGCAGAAGATCTGTTACTACATAAAAATAGCAGACACTTGTTAAAATATAGCTATTTCTCATCAGCTTTAGACTGGTACTATTTATTAGTTTAGACGCCACTGATTCCAAAAGGCCAAGGCAGTTCCTACACAATTAGAAGAAAAATATGCTTTTGACTCCCAGGAAAGTTTCCCTCCCAGCTCCCAGTTTCCCGCTCAGGCTCTTTTGTGAGGCGAGTGGTGAAATTGGCTTTTGTGAAGAAGAGCCACACATGCAACCCAGACTCTTCGGACAAGGCGTCATCATTCATGTCACTTGCATGTTGACAAACACTTTGTGTTGCTAAGGCAATGGTGCTGGTGTAGCAAACACATCCCTGCTAAACACCCCTCCAGGGCAATGGGGATGGAGGGCAGCAGAACCAGATGGTTCCACTCATTCCCAGCAGTTGGCCACCGCTCTGTGCAGGGCTGACTGGGAGCTGCTTCCAGACGGACAGCCAGTTCAGAAGGCTTGTGGGCTGCTTTTCTTTGATTACCTCTTTTCGAGAAACATATCAAAGGCCATTTTCTTCTTCTAAGCAACACATTCAGTCACTTGAACGTTTCCAGGCAGCATGGGCTGCAGCAGCAGTCAGAGGGATCACAGGGGTGTTGAAACACAGATGTGCGATGGGCAGGAGCCAGAGGCAGACAGTGGCTGGGGCTTGCAGCCATAAAGGGCTGCTGCCCTATCCTCCTTGGTCTTTCCCAGTGGCTTTCCATATGGGACACCTCTCCATAAAACCCTAGGTATATTAACAGTGTCATGTCTGTGGTGAAGGCACAGGAGCTGTCACAGGAATGGAAGCAGGACAGCATACTGATTCCAGAGTAAAAAATGTGGTTAGTTGTTTTCCTTTCTTTTCCTTTTTTTTTTCCCCCACACAAAGTTTAGGGGGGAAAAAAAAAAGAGAAAGAAAGAAAAAGTGAGGTGTACCTGCTTTTATTCCATTCCTTTCAGTCTCATTTCTCATTGCTTGGAGGTGGGAGAGGGAGGCGGAGCACTTTGATTGAGAGGGATTGCCACAAAACATGAGTTTCTCATCTCGCCTGCCTGTGCGGATCCAGTTTCCTGTCCTTGATCCCGGATTATTTTCTCCCGTCAGGAGACAGTTGGTTTGGCAGAGCGGAGCAAGGAGCGGCCCTGCCGGCAGTGCAGGGGTGCGGGGCAGGCAGGGCCGCCGCGGCCGGGCAGCAGGAGCTGCGCCTGAAGCCGCATGCGGGTGACCGGTGGCAGCGAGAGGTCCTGTGAAAGCCGGCGGGACAGCCTCCCCTGGCCGCCCTCCAACCCACGCTGTTCACAGGCCTGTTCTCAGCCTCGCCTGGTCCACAGCATCCAGCCAGGAACAGAATGTGAATCCTTTCTTTATCGGCCTCAAAAGGCTCCTTTGATGGGCAGGCCCACGCCTGCCATCACTGTTTGATCCCCCGCTGCTGAGCCAACCCTTTGCCAGTGGCAGGTGACATTCCCTCATCCCACAGGTGCCCTGAGGGGGTCTGAGCCCAGAAGAGGGGCACAGCCAGGTCACAGCACCTCCACTGGGACCTGTGCTCAGGGTTGAGCTCTGCCTCCAGCACAGGAGCAGCTTGCCTGGTGTTCACAGTGTGTTTGCCTGGCAAACTTTTTGTCTTTCACCCCACAACTGCCCCAAGAGGGGCTTTTGGAGAGTGCCTGCCCCTCCAGGAGTCACAGTAGCTGATTTCCCCAGGCAATCATGGCCATTTTGGACCCCAGGAGCGGCCATAGGGCGGCAGGCGTCCCCCTGGTGCCAAAGCACAGGCGAGCCCACACAGAAGGGGTGCAAAGAGGCTATTTGGCATCGGGTGGTGTCTGGGTTCTGTGGTTGGGCTTTGGAGACCACATATCCAGCTTTTGTGCACCTCGGCAAAGGAGCAGGAATTGACTCAAGGAAAATAAATAAAGACTCTTAAAGACATGTTTATTTATGGACAGGCTTTCATGCATGCATCTTACAGCACTCGGCATAAAATATAATTAAAACAAGTATCACACTGAATATGATTCAGAAAATAAAAATGTCTTTAAATACAATTTAGCTGCCAGCAGTTCAACATTCTTCATTCCTCTGGGGAAGGAGTAAGGGACACATGAAGTTATGTGACTACAGAAACCATAAGACATGGGTATTTTTAGAGGAAGTACAACTGGGGCAAGCAGCTGACCTGTGACAAGGGTTTAATACAAGAAACGCTCCCGAAGCCTTCCAGCTCCTAAGGGCAGTCAGGCAGTCTTGGTCAGGCCCTTGGGAGAAGGATGGAGAGGGAGGTCAAGACCCACCAGCTCAGCTCAGCTCCTGCAGCTGGTCTCAGGCACCCCATGGACGCATACCTCCACCCAAACAGATCTTCAAATGCTTCTATTGGCAGGCCTGTCTGCAGGCTGGTTAACATCAGTAAAACAGTGTGAGAACCTGAATGCCTGCCACCAGTTTTCTGAGATTTCTGCCCTCTTTTTTCCTCTGTTTCCATTCAGGTCTTCAGGCAGAGAGGGAAGGAAAGCTGTCTTGGGGTACCCTGCAATGTCACTGGGGTTCCACACCATATCTTGCAGTGCCTGCTACCAACCCAGGACAGTCAGAGCTTGGTCACAACCCTGAAAAAATGGAGATGCTTTTCTGCATTTATCACCTTTTTTGCCACCAGCATTGAGACGAGCCAGCATGTTTGCTCACAGCTTCTATTGAGTAATCAAGGATGAACACATGCAAAAGCTGAAGTAAACTCAACCTGTAGATGCAACTTTTTTCTTTCCTTTTCATGCTCATATTTACCAAGTCAGAAGAGCACTTTTCTGAAAGTAAATACCTGTCATACTGCAGAGCTGGAAAGGAGGGTATGGACTCACCCAATTTTTTTTACCTATGGATATTTTACCACTTGTGTGACTTTTCAAAGACTTTTGCCAGCAATCTTTCCACTAAACATACAAGGACAAGAGTGTTTCTCATGGGATTCAAAGGGGACCTTATTTTAAATACCTCTGGAAAATAATATGTCAGTCTAAAACTAAAACAGCCTAAAGTAATTTTCCCACATTCTTCACAGCAAAATAGGGAAACTTCAACCTTTCTTCCCTGTTAGTTTCATATTTTATGTTTATTATCTGAACATTTTCTAGGGGAAGACTCTCAAATTCATTTTCATACAAATGTTCAAAACCTGATGCAAGAGTATGCAAATATTGTGAGGCATGTTGTTTTATGAACAAATTAATTAATATTGTAGGTTTAGGTTTTTCTTTCTTATGTATTAAAAGTCATCTCAATATAAGATGCATAATAGATACCTGTGCTTGTTTCAAATTCTCTCATTCTGTTTGCAAAAGAAAATGCAATTTTGCTACAGTTCCCATTGCAAATGAGGGCAATACCAAAAACCCAAAAGAACATGACAAGAGTGAGGAAGAAACTTGTTTAACTGCAGAATCTATAGGGTAAAGTACTCTTAAGAAAATCCAGTTGAAATTACAGATTTATGAAATCAAAGATATGAAGTGATAGATTTATGCCTACAATTAAAAATTCTTGAAAACCAGACATTCTTATTTTTTGTCAGAAAAACTAGATACTTTACCTGCATAATTGTAACTTTACTGCTGTAGCTCAATGTCTTCTAAAAAATGAAAACTGCATGTAGAAGATTGATGTATGTTATTACTATTTCATTTTAAATGTGTTTTCCAAGAGGCTAGATTGTACTCTGAGCTGCTTTTTCTTAAATTGAGTGTTAAAATTTATTTTTAAATTCATGTATATGGTGTATGGGTCCTTTGCTTTGATGGATATCCTTTCTACTTTGCATGCATGTAATTGGACGAAAAATTATACACACATCAGAAAATGAAGCCAAATCAAAGCTGTATATTAGTGTTATATAAATACAAGTGCTTTAAATGCAGTATTTTTTGTCTTGAGCTTCATCTTCCCATTGGATCCTGAGAGAATGGTAACCGATAAGGAACTGAAGAGTTGGACCAAGGATTTCTCTGCTGAATTGACTGGAACTTTGCCCCTGATTTTGCAAGCAAGATTTCTGAACCCTCCTACTGCACAACGTCTAGCTCTGCCATATATTCCAAGTTATGCACAATCTAGTGGTATCCATCATGGGGCAACAGATTGTGACTAGGCCAATGCATTTGGTGTAGGCAATGCATCTACTAACGTCAGTTGCCACAATTATGCAGACAGACAAATACATAAACAACAAGAAGACAAACAGACAGACCCATAAAGCTCATAAACACACTGTGTGTGGTCAGATATTTAGGTACACAAATAGGTACCAGTAGTTAGGGCACCAGGGCACTGCCCAGGTGTTGGCTGCTTGATGTGTATCTGCAGGTTTGGAAGAGGAAGCTGAGAGGTGCTACAGTGATGCGGGAAAATATTCAGATTGGTGTGCAGAGAACAGATGTTCTCTTTCAACTTGCTACATTTGAGGAACTTTCCTGATGGTTTCGTTGGTTTTTTTTTTCCTTTCTGTTCATTTATTTGCAGTTTGGTGGTCTGAACAGAGAAAAGAAAAAAATGGCACTTGCAAATAAAAGGAGGTTGAACCTCCTTTATAACACTTGCAGATATAACTTTGTCTCCTTGGAGACCTCAAATTCTGCCACCTATTAACTTAATCTACAGACCAGAATCTTGTGACCAGTGTAAAACCTACAGGCACAAAAATCTCGAAATGATGTGAATGGGCTGTGATATTGTTGAATTGCTTTTTTTCAGGTACCTAAATGCAAGTTGGTTAAAATTATGTCTTGGCTCTCAAGGTTAAAAAAATGTATTTGGTGTTCCTTATTGATCACCAGACATCTCAGCTCTGTCCAACTGCATGGTTGTGTTTTCCCATGCACCAGGAGGAAATGAAGCGTCTCATCGCCCTACAGCTGTGACTCCACCAGCAGTGAATAGGCGATGACAGATGGGACGTTGGGTTTGGAATTCACATGATTTCTGAAATCCCATGTGCTTGCTGGTGGGCATGGCAGCGTTTCTTTCAACATTTTACACCCAAAATTTCCCTCTGCTGGTTTATCTTAGAACAGATAAAGACAATTACTATACGTGTATGTAGACATTACTATTATTTGAAAAAAACCCTCAGACATTTCCTGCTCTTTGTCCACTCCTGCCTCCCACCATAGACCAGCCCAGCCCACCCTGGGGAAACACTCTTCATGCTGAGGGCATGCATTGTGTGGGTGCTGGCAAGTGCTCAGGGGTTACACCAGGAGGGAGGCAGCAGCTGAGTCAGAAGCGCTGCGGTAGCGCTGGGCTGGGGGCAGTCAGCAAAGAAAGAGCAGAGAGACAATTCTTCTGTTTCTGGCTGCTAATGAGCTTTCGGGTGGCAGTGCTGTTCTCATCAGGACTATTTGTTTTTACAGGCTGCTCTTTGTTGACTTTAGGCTTGTTTTCCTTGCCAGGCAGTACAAATATTCTCAGGCGTTAAGCTTTCCTTGCCCCTACTGCCTTCTTTTCATGTGGGACCATGTAGGAGCTAAATTTAAACTTGATTGATAGCATTTAATCCAGGGAGGGTCAGAGTGCTATTTTCCTGTTCAACATTCTCTGGTTTGCTTCTTCTGTTTACAATCATGTCTTTAAAGTTCTGGAGTCAGTCCTCCTTCCCAATGAAATCTTTTCTGCTTTCCTTGCCGCTGTGGGATAGTTGCTCTTAATTATGTGGAGCCTCATGCCGCTTTGTCTGATCCTAGATGGAAAAGAACAACAGCCATGGGCCTTTCAACCAGATGATGCCATGACTTACATACTCTCTCCCACTATAATAGATCGCAGGCCCTGAATTCCACTGCTGCAAAACCACTAAACATGGAAATACGAAAGCAGTCCTGGTTGTGTTTTCCCTTTCCTGACAGTCTTTGAGAAACATCTTCCTTGAGCAACCACATGCTCAGCATAACCATATGAGTGCATTTTTATAGCTCTGAAGACAGCAATCTTAGTGTCTGTGTCAGTACTGGATTTAAGTAAAATTTTTCTCTCTGCCAGATGTCTGTGCAATCTTATACATGTTATTTGCACATGTTTTGAGCATGATACCTCTTGCTGATGTCAATTGACTATGCATAGGCTTTTACTGACTTTACGTAGTCTATACTGTCATTGCCTCTGTAGCAAAACTCTGATATTCTTAGAAGGATGGAGGGGTTTAGCACTAGAGAAGGAAAGGCAGGACACCCTCATTTAATGCTCTACACATTTTCCCTTTTTCCTGTTCTTTTATTGATGACTTACAGTATTCTGTTTTCAAAAGTAATTCCTCCAGCACTGATGAAATGCATACATGCATGCACACAAGAGCAAAGGAAAGAAAAACACCTGAACCACTATGTGAAGTTGGAATCCTTTTAAATTTTTTTAAAGCCCTTTCCATTTGTTTGCCACTATAGTCATGTCGTATTCTTCATGACCTACCTGTAGTGTTCCCTAAAGTACACTGACAGTACTCTGCCTACACATGTGTACAAAGTCAACTCATTGGTGCTTTTCCATGGAATAGTTCATCAGGCTTAGGAATTAGATTTTTTGAGCTGCTGACAAATCTAGCCTAAAAAACACACATCCTGACTGACACTGTTTGAGTAGCTGGTATTTTCTGTTCAGACAACCTGTGGAAAAAATTTCTTTAATACACAGAATTTGGAGTATAAAATATTTTAAAAATATATAATGGCAGAGAGCTATCTCACAGTCTACAACCTTGACATTTTGTACAGATGGTTCTGCCTTAACCAGCTGCTACTGCAAGAGTGGAAGTGTATATTCTCCTCAGGAGCCATGTGTGCACATACTCAAACCCTCATTCAGAGAAGGAACATATTCAGACAAGTAAATACACCTCTTGAACTATGCTGTTAGGATCTTTAGGGCTTAACTGCTAGGAAACCAACAGCACTAGACTGGCTTATGTGTTAAAATGATACTGGATGAAATATCATTTGTCAATCTGAAGTGGAAAATTTGGAAACAGAAAATTGCTCTCCTGAGAAATCCAAAAACAATGCAACACACCCACCTCCCACTCCAATCCCTCCAAAAGCCTGGCAAGAAAACATGAGGAAAGTACTTAGGAAGAACTAGGGACAAGTATTTGTCCAAGACCCTATGACCCTGTGAACTGCTTGAAAGTGGAAGAAGGGTCAACTCATTTTTCAAGAAGGAATCACAAGAAAAAAAGATGAGCAGATCTCTGTATCTTATGAATCCAAGAAGAGACACTTTACCTAGTGTAGTAAAATAAAAAATCAAAAATAAAAAATTCTTTGTCTATCTGGAATACTTTCATCTGACTCTACAAGCATGGGATGCAGGAGTGGCCACAGGAATGTCTGTACTAGTTGAGAGAAAATCTCCCTTTTACCTAGTCTTCCTTCTCCCTAAGTGTCCATAAATGGATGATAAAGGGTAAATAAGGAAAGGACAGGAATGTATGGTTCTTCCATCTTTAAGTGCTCTGGCATATCCAGCTTTTTTTGAGTGACTAGAACTTTTGGGGACTTGATGAAATTTGTTCAACAGCCTTCAATGGATACTTGCTCCTACTACTTCTCCAGTCTGTCTTTGTGCCTATATGAACTCTTTCCTGGGACAAGAACATCTGTAGATCTTTTTCCCATGAAGAACCATCCCCTTTTGGTTACTCCAAACCTGGATCTTACAGCCTTTGTATGATGGCTCCTACCTCATATATGGCAGTAGACAATAAAAAAGTTAAATCCTCCTTTAGCCCACTCATGATTTTGTAGTCATCTATCACATCTCACTCAAATTGTCTCTTTTTTAGCCTGAGGGCTACTACTGCTACTCAGTTGTTCCTCTTGGAGAAGATGTTTTGGGCTACTCTCTTTATTGCACTTTCACAGTTTTTATATATCCTTTTCAAAAGAAGACCAGTACATCTCACACCAATACGGCATTTAGCTCCTGGACTGTCTAGAGGGCATTTTGCACCTTCCTGATGGGCTAGAATAATTTAGTCTTGGTTTTAAGTCCTTCAGCATTTACTTCTTGCTCTCTTTTGGCTTACATATGTTTTTGTATTCAATCTGCTAGAATGCATTTTACAGTGTATGTTTCTTGCCTGGATACAACTTCAGATACTAGAAAGTTGCTATGAGGTCGCCATACAACTTCCTTTTCTGCAGGCTGAACAGCCCCAGAACAGCCCAACAGAAGGTATTGATGGAGGGACCACAGCTCTGGCACAGGTTTGCTCACAGACTGGGCAAAGCCAGTTATGAAACCTCACCCTTGATTTATAAACACTGATTATCTTTTAATGTTACCATTGTAGTTAATACTCTAGTCCAATTTCTTTGTTTATATCTCTCCCTGGGGGAATAATTTATATTTTCATTGTGTTTCTACATAGAGAAAAGGCTAAGAACTGCGTTTTAAAAATGCATGAAAGCCTAGCAGTCCCTTCATACCCTATTTTAAATCAGGTGGTGTTAAATGTCTCTCAATAACATTACCTTAAATCTTAGTAACTGTATTATGTCTGTCGCTAAAGCAGAATTGTCTAAGTCTGAACACCAGTGTTTTCTTTGTGCAAATTTAATGAGTGTGGAAGGAAACCTGAACACAGCATTGAAACTCAGGTTCACACCTTTGCTATTTTACATGCAAATGTGAATTTCTGATAAACAGTGATGATGTACATGTAGGGTTCTAGCAAAGAGCAGCTGAATTTACTGGACTCCTACTGGGTGTGCTTAGAAGAACATCAGGGGTCCACTTGCCTACTAATAAATATCATTTATGAGAAACATCATGATAATACATATAAAAGGCTACCAATGAAAAATGTGGGAAATGTATTTGACTTTGAAATGAAGACTCAGCTCATGACAGTGCATGAGTTTTTCTTTCACAGAGCAACTTATACAGAGGACAAAACTATACAACCTCTGAATGCCTTAGCTTTTGTCTCTCAACTCTCATGTCTTTTAAAGGAAGGCCTTTATGTAGTAGGTCACAAATGCCCGAGTTTCCAGGAAGTGCTTCTAATAAAAAGCAATTGTGCAGGATTAGATAGCACTAAATAATTTACAGCTTTCAGATCATCCTCCTTCCCTCCTGTTTAATATACCTATTACACATAGCCTTTGCCCAAGTTCAGGATTATGGAATAATCATTCTCCGCCTCTCTTATTACTAATGGCAATGACAAAACTATTATTGGTTTCGATGTTGTAGACCTAAACCCAAAATTACGGAAGGTTCTCAAAGCAGCTAATTATGAACAAGAGGTAAAACTCCCTCTTCCTCCATCAATGTGTTGCTGGTGTTAGTTAGTTCACGTCGTGTGCAATTTTGTAGGTGTCTTGGTTTGGAAAGACAGGTGTCTGCCAGGGAAAGCCGGAGCTCCCCTTGGAATGGAGAATGCAAACCCCTCCCTCCAAATTATTATAATTTTGCAATTAGGGGCTTTCAGGCAAAGATATGGGAATAAGAATCACAGTTTTTTACTAGGAATATTAAAAATATAAATGTAGTACTAAAAAAAACCCAAGCAAGCAAACAAACAAAAATCCTAGAAAACCCTGACAGAGATACGACGTGACACCCTGTTGGTCAGGGTGTTGGATGCAGTCCAAATAAATCCTCCTGGAGTAACAGATGTGGTTGTTTTGGAGTAGAGATGATCCTGTAGAAAGGCTCCAGTGGTGGTGAATGGGTCCAGTCTTCCTCTGGAATCCAGTGGAAAAACTGGCTACCTAGTGTTCCTGAGTCTCAGTTTTTATCTAGGTAGGAACAGTTGGCTCCCCACACTGGGTGGAACATCTCACAATGGGATGATGTAATGTTGTCAGTCATGTGGTGAGCCTTAGTGGCCCATTATCAGAAGACACCTGACCCCTCTTCCTCAGAGTTATGAGGAATGGGTTATACAAGAGGTAAAGAAAACACTTCCCCAGCCAGTTTCAACAGATGGAAATGGAATAAACATTTTTGGTTACATATTGCAAATCAAGACACATGAAGTAAAATCTCTGTCTGTGTGCTCAGGACAAGACCCAGTACTGACTGCAATAAGTGGGCATCATTCTGTGCATTTTAATATGTTGCTTTTGAAACAGGTTTTCCTGGCATTTCTCGGGTACCTCCCTACTACTTTAAGATACTCTGCTTAGAGTATTTCTCTCCTCTCCTCTCCCTCTCTCCCTCTTTTCCATATTCATTGAACCAAAATGTCCAAAATTAGACTAACAGCTATGGACACTACACGGATGCCAGGGCAGAATGTCAAACACTTCTGTTTTTAAACCAAGACTTTAAAAGAGTTTCTTCCCTCTTCCTCTGCTTCTGTGTCTACCAGCTACTTCAGGGTTGTCATCTTGTTAGATTTTGACAGCCAGTGACTGAACAACCAAGTTGACATGTAACAGCATGGCCATAGGTAAGATAAATTCTGTAATACTTATGATGGTCTGAAACAAATTACTTGGCAAAAGAAATCTTTCATTAAATGGGAAGACAACGTGTCCTTTGAGGTCTCAAGAAGTCTAAAATTTACAGCTTTTGTCTTGGATCTCTCAGTTTCGTCCTGGATAATAAAGGAACAAAACAGTACAAAAATAACCCACCCAAAACTTCGGTGTCTCTTTCAATCCAGAGCAACTGCCTGAGGGGCAGTTTTGTCTATTATGTGCTTTTCTCACAGGCTGTTTCTGGTAAGCAGTTTGCCTTAAAAATGTCTGTCATTATTATCCCTGCACTTACAGGGAATCCTTTTATTCTAAATGCACAAAATACCCTGCTGAGACAGCCATGTAATCAATATAAGACTGCCTGATGATGTTCTGAAAAATATTCCTTAAGGATCTTTCCCTGTAGCTATATCTTGAACTTGCTTCCTGTGGTAGAGTATAATTGCCTGAATTTTTCCAATAGAGAAACATTTACCAAAAAAAAAATTCCTGTAAAAGTAGCCTGGTGAGCTGCATAAAGACTACAAACTTTTTATGGGCTTTTCTTTGTGGAAATATTTTCTCCTTTTTTATGTTGCTACTTACTCTGAAAGATCAGTGCCCATTTCTTACTCTTTGACACATGAGCTTTCTGAAAATTTAAGTCCACACTGCATGTCATTCCTGTCTTAATTGACAGATAGATTGCATTTTTTTTTGTTAAATTCACTGCTGGAGAGAACAGGAAAAAAATCAAAATCACTGCAAATCCAGGCAGCATGTTTATGATGGTGGTGTATAGGACAGGATAGTATAGTAACGATCATGGAAACAGGCTTCCCTAGGAAGTGGTGGATCAACCTTTTGGGAAATGTTAAAAAGCCAAGCAGGTGTGGTACTCTGTGATATGGTTCAGTGAGCACAGTGGGATTTGTTTAAAGATTGGATCTGATGATCTTGGAGATCTTTTCCAACCTTAATGACTATGATTCTAAGTAGTACAAGACTGACTGACTTTGTCAAAGTACTACAAGTCTATCTCTGTCATTCTACCATCTTATCCCATCTGGAGGCAAAAATATTTTTACAGTATAGTGCTGTTCCTCAACCAAAACTGAAGATTAGTCATAAAAAAAATAATTTGACCAATATATGTTATGCAGTTACAGTTCAGTTTGAGAAGAGTTCACCAAGATCCTTACATCCACCAGCAAGGTGAAGGAGGACCTTGGAATACTCACTTACATTTTATTTTTAGTTGTTGTAGATGAATAATGTAACAGAAAAGAAGGAAGACTTCTGGAGTGCAGCTTCAGAATTTTCATTTGTAAAATGTAGGAGGTGATTGTCTCCTCCTCCTCTGAGCAGAAGTAGTCCAAACCTTACCTAGGGAAGTGAAGTGACCTTGGGACCCCAGGACACTACCCCATGTGAAGTATGTACTAAGAAGAATAGAAGGAAGAAGGAGCTGAGGGTAGGGAAATATGACTGATGAGAAGGGTCAGAGGAAGTGAGTTTGTTTAGTCTAGAAGGCTTGAAAATGAAGTAGGACATGGTGGCAGTTTTCTAATATGTAAACAGTTATAAAAAAGATTAATTTGTTGTTCATTATATTAACTAGTCTTAGGACAAGAAATAATCAGATTAAGTAAAGGGCATTTAGGTTATTTATTAGGAAAAAACAATTCTTATTAAAGAAACATTGAAACAAGTGGTACAGGCAGCCTAGAGTGAGTAGAAGCCTTCCCTCACTGGAGATTTTTGGAAGAAGTAAGATAATCCTCCCATTCAGATTGTCTTGGCAAATGTCATCCTACCTCTGAGTGAAAGGAGGGCATAGATGATCCCCTGTGGTACTTTGCAGCTTTGTACTTCTGTGATTGTAGGATCTATTTTTGGAAACATGTAAAGTTTCTAGCAGCAGCCTGCTCTTTCCAAAGCTGCTCAGCAGCCTTCTCACCTCTCTGGAAAGACCATGGCACATGTGGTGCTGGATCAAGGACCCTTTTCCATCTTGGCCACTGCCCAGAACATTGCTATGTCTACAGGATGCAAAGAGGAAGTGCTAATAGGTAACCAATATACTCTACTTCACCCTGGAAGAGCCTGGTATTTTCTCATGATCAACCACCTACAAAAGGCTACATATAAAAAAATCCACAGACATATTATGGAATGCGTGGGGATAGAAGAGCAAGACAATCAGCCAGAACCTCACAGTTTTAATACACAAATTTCATGGCTGGAGACAAAATAAGAACAAAGTTATGCTTCCTGTTTTCCATCTTGAAAACCTTAGCGATCACTCTTGAGGCCTTGACCAGATTTGTCCAGCTAGGAGAGAAAGATTTCCCTGCTGTTTTTTTCCCAAGCTTCTGCCTAAAATTTCAGCTTCTTTTTTCTGCTGTATCAATCCTTTTTCTTCTTGCCAAAAAATATCAAAAGTGCCCTGTAGAAAGGAGGAATCTCTGCTTACTGCACAGCTAGAAACACCTAAATTGGGAGCCAAGGAAATTGTCTATTAAATTCTGAGGGTTGAACAAAAAGATGGTTCTTAAAAATTGTGCCTTTTCTTGCTGGGAATTCATTGGTTCTAATAGCCTCTCAAATCAGACCTGTTCTGTACTTAGAAAAATCTGAAGCAATTGTAATGCTGCTCAAAAAGAGAAAGGCAAAAATGGAAAAGAAATGGTTTGTCACTAGTGAAGCTCACAAAATCCTTCAGCTGTCTTCTGTGCTTAGAGATCCCTGCTGAGTTGCCTGATCAGAGGAGTTCCTCATATTCCTTGTGAATGTGACTGATTCCAACTCTCTTATTCAAAATTAAACCCTTTCTCCCCTTTCCATCACCATCTCTGAGAGCCACCACTGATGGGTCTGTGAGGATGCCTCAAAGGTCTCTGCAGTCCCACACTGTAACAGAGCATATATGAATGCCCTGTGAGAAGGAATGCAAGCTCTGCTTCATCAGTGTTCTCCATCCCACTGGGGAGAATAAAACCCTTATTTTTTTTCTTGTTCCATAGAGTTGTCTTTACTCTTCTAATTATGACTGCATTGTTAAGCAATCAAGTACGTGATTTCTAACAACCCCAGACAAGAGCCACTGCCATTAAATCTGGCTTGGAGCAAGCTCTTTATGTTGCTCAACTCCTCATTTGATCATGATATACACAGGCAGTTCCATGAAGTACCTGCTTTTCCTCTCAAATGCAAAATTCATTGCTTTTCTTCAAAGCTGGCATCCCAGCACATTTTGTTGTTCTTGTTCATGGCATGCTATATTTAAGACATATCATTTTTTAAAATCCTTATTGTGTTGCTGTTTTACTGCCAGCTCACTGTAGCTGTAAAATTACTACTAGTAACTGCAAGTCATGTTCTCCTTGATTTTCTTTCTTTGTTTTCTTCCTTGGGATGTCTTGTCATATATGAAAATGGGCATGTCAAGTTGAAAAATTGCCTGCAATCCACCCATTCATCTTTAGTGTTTCAGATTTCTGTACACTTTCCCTGTGGAAGTTTCTTCCCATATTACTCTTTGTTTTCTGGATCAACAACTTGTAAATCTTCTCCACTTCAGCACTGTTCAGGGCACTTCATGGCGTCCTTGCTCTCTGTCCCCTACTCTCTCCTTCACCAGCATTCACAGTTTATTGTATCAGCAAAAATCCTCTCCTCCAAGTTTGACACATCTCTTTCAAAATGGGACCTTGGTCAAGAGTTGCAGTTGGCTCATTAATTGATCACCTGGCACTGTGGAAAAGATCCTTATGCAGTTAATGATGAAAATTATTATCTATTTTTGTTTGCAAGTATTCCACTCATCACCATTTCAATGTTCTCTATTATCAAAGGCATTAGGTACATTTGCTTACTTCAAAAACAAGAAATCCAATTCATATTCTAAAAAGCACCTGCTCCAGAGCACTGCTGGCTCTTGTAACCTCTTGAAAGCTTCACCCAAACAGTAGTAGATCCCCTGTTGTGCTGATGGCTCCCCTTACAGGGGAAGAAAGCCACAAAGAGAGCCAGAAAGAAGCCACAAACGTAGCTATTATGCCATATGTTTCTGGCATATAATAATGCTGGTGGAGATCACCACTCACTTTCTAAAGAGGGAAGTGGAGTTTCAGATCATCCAAATTATTTCCCATCTACCAGATGCTCTCCCTGGTCTCCACTAGCTGGCAACAAAACAAGTACCCTTTGCTCTAGCTCATCCTTTCCCTTCTCATCAGTCCTCTTGGTTCCCATGCTCCTTGGTCCCTCTGCGTTCCTGCTCACCATTGGGTACAGACCCTTGCCTGTTGCAGCAAGTGCTCTTAACTTTGGTTGGTAAATATTTGAGTTTGGCTGTCTTTGGGTAGCAATTTTAGCCTCCAGCTGCAAGGAAGGAGCACCAGGTTACCAAGATGCTTAGGAGAACACAACCTCTCTGCTCTTCCCCATGGGAGGGTGCATCCATCTCAACAAGAATGTGAGGGAAAAGGGAGATCTTTTCTCTCCCTCTTGTTTAAATATCCTCAAAATGAGACACTGCCTTCCTCAGAGAGGAGCTACTCTAGTGGTTGTTAGCAATGAAGGTCAAATACTTGTTTTTGGATTTTCAGGCATCAGCCAAACCCAAATCTTAGTATGGAGCTGTCATGTACATGAGTGGCTGATGAGCTGCATCAGCCCAGACAAGCTTGACCAGGACACAGAGATGTGGCTGTGGTGCAGTGATATGATGAGACCTGACCACAGGTCCTGAACTGGCAAAGGAAATGCAATGTGAGTCAAAGTTTGTAGCATAAAGGGGAAGTGTCTTATCCCTTCCACCAAGGGATGAGGTCACCACACATGGCAGGAGGAGCATTGCTGCTGCCCTCAGCATAGACACGCTGAGTTACAGTGCTCTGATTTAGACATCTGTGGAACAGAAGATTCAAGAGACAAAGCTGTGAGTGGATCACTCATATAAAATGTGTTTGTTACATTTGTTACAGAATACAAAAGTACTAAAATTATAGCTGAAATTCAAAACACAAGGGATCTGAGTCTGCACCCCAGTTAAGTATTTCATCCATGCCTTTAAAAGATACAAACTAGTAAAAATCTGAAGGCAGAGTGACATAATTCACTCTGCACATATGGAAATATAAAGAAAGAAACTATCCATCGTGAATATTACAATACAGCATTTACCAATATGATGAGCATATTCTCTTAGCACTTAGAGTAACAAAAATAATTTAAAAAAACCCCCTGCACTTAACTTCCATTCTGAGTGTTTAATCACATTAAATTTGAATTTATCTTGTTCTGCTTTGAATTCTTTGACCCAGATAAAAATTGTAAAAATTCCAGTAAGTGGTTTCACAAAGGCCTGAGTAAGGTATAGAGAATGGGAACCATAGTTTTTATATGATTGTTTCACAAACAGATGGGTATGTCTTTGAATTAAACTAACGGGAATAATAAGCATTGCTTCCTGGGAATATTTCATATGGAGATTTTAAGCTGATCTTCAAGAACACAGCTATGTGTCAGGTACTATTTTCTCTGTTTCTACACATAATACTGCATATGTATGCTGGGCTATGGTGGACTAATCTACTTTCATAATCCCTTATCTAAAAGAGTACTAAGTAGTTTAGATCAGAACCAGTTCTATAATGCCATCGTTCTTGTTTATCTTAGAATTCAGTTTTAATAAAGGGTTTGCAGAGGTGGAGGTACCTGGGTGTGTAAGGCAACGTGGGAGAGGAAGCTGGAAGGGAGCATGTTGAGCGTTTTTGGTTCCTCCCAGGACGAGAGATGACAGCTGGGATTTGTGTGCCTAAGCAGTGTCTAATGCAGGAATGCTTGCCAGCAAAGTGCCATGCCACAGGCTACGGCATAAGACATTGAGAAATGAAAGGAATTAAACCATATAAAATCTGCAAGTTACTTAAAATTTAAGGAAAGAAAACTTTGCCTGTCTTACACAAAATACTTACAAAAACAAGCCTTAAACAAAAGGATTTTTGGAAGTATTCTCAGTAGATTCAAATGGCATGTTTCCAAAGTGTCTTTTGAAAATAAGGAAGGGCAGATTTATTGAAAAGTGCCTGTAGGGGGAGATGGTTGCCCGGGAGATTGGCAGTAAACATTTCATCTCCAGGTCACCAGCTCAAGCCAGCTCCGCTTACTAGTGGTCAAAAGCCTACTGTATTATTGTCATTAGGAAAGAACATGAATCATTCCCGAGTCTGTGGAGACATGGAAATGTCTGGTTCAATAACATATATAAATTATTTTTTTAGAATGCTTCTGGGGATGCACAAGCAGGGCCAGGACTTGAACTTGATGATCTCTGTGGGTTCCTTCCAACTCAGTACAGTCAGTGATTCTGTGACTTTCTGAATGCTTTCTAGTCTAGAAAATACTAGCATTTTCACTTAAAAAACCTCAACTCATTAACTACACAAACTCTACATAAGTTTTCCCTTCCCTTCCCTTCCCTTCCCTTCCCTTCCCTTCACCNCTGTGACTTTCTGAATGCTTTCTAGTCTAGAAAATACTAGCATTTTCACTTAAAAAACCTCAACTCATTAACTACACAAACTCTACAGAAGTTTTCCCTACCCAACCCTTCCCTTCCCTTCCCTTCCCTTCCCTTCCCTTCCCTTCCCTTCCCTTCCCTCCCACATTCTCTCATTTTGTCATTTGCTCATTCTTTCTCTCTCTCTTTCTCTCTTTCCTCCTCTCTTCTCTTTCATTCCTTTTAAAGAATTATTTCAATTTACTTATGAAGTCACTTTAAGAAAACATAAAATTTTAACGGAAGCTTTTATCATCTGTTTTCTTTTAAAGTATAGTGGACNTAATCTACTTTCATAATCCCTTATCTAAAAGAGTACTAAGTAGTTTAGATCAGAACCAGTTCTATAATGCCATCGTTCTTGTTTATCTTAGAATTCAGTTTTAATAAAGGGTTTGCAGAGGTGGAGGTACCTGGGTGTGTAAGACAACGTGGGAGAGGAAGCTGGAAGGGAGCATGTTGAGCGTTTTTGGTTCCTCCCAGGACGAGAGATGACAGCTGGGATTTGTGTGCCTAAGCAGTGTCTAATGCAGGAATGCTCGCCAGCAAAGTGCCATGCCACAGGCTACGGCATAAGACATTGAGAAATGAAAGGAATTAAACCATATAAAATCTGCAAGTTACTTAAAATTTAAGGAAAGAAAACTTTGCCTGTCTTACACAAAATACTTACAAAAACAAGCCTTAAACAAAAGGATTTTTGGAAGTATTCTCAGTAGATTCAAATGGCATGTTTCCAAAGTGTCTTTTGAAAATAAGGAAGGGCAGATTTATTGAAAAGTGCCTGTAGGGGGAGATGGTTGCCCGGGAGATTGGCAGTAAACATTTCATCTCCAGGTCACCAGCTCAAGCCAGCTCCGCTTACTAGTGGTCAAAAGCCTACTGTATTATTGTCATTAGGAAAGAACATGAATCATTCCCGAGTCTGTGGAGACATGGAAATGTCTGGTTCAATAACATATATAAATTATTTTTTTAGAATGCTTCTGGGGATGCACAAGCAGGGCCAGGACTTGAACTTGATGATCTCTGTGGGTTCCTTCCACCTCAGTACAGTCAGTGATTCTGTGACTTTCTGAATGCTTTCTAGTCTAGAAAATACTAGCATTTTCACTTAAAAAACCTCAACTCATTAACTACACAAACTCTACATNGAAAAAAAAAGTTTTTGGGACCTTTTTTCTCTTAGAAAACAATAATAAACAAGGCACTAAACAAAGCATTTTGCAGCAGCCACTGTCTGAAATGTATTGCATCAAGGCATTATATGATAAAAGGAAACTTGATCACATTTGATTCAGGGTGATGTCTTTCTTTAACCCACTGCAGAAGAGAACAAAGCTTGAATGATTTTTATTTAATAACAAACAGACAATAATATCAATAGTGCTTCCCATTTAACTTTTGGCAACCATTAATATGTGCTGCACACATACCCGAGAAAAAGACATTTTCCCCATTTGGTTGGTTTCATCTTTTGAAACATGTCTCCACCAAAAAGCAGATTTCAATTTCCTTTGGGGACCACAAAATACCCAGCTCTTTTCCTCTCCCTCACTGTGGTTAGAAGTTTATTTTTCAGTTGTGGTAAGTGCTTTGCACCATATTTATCTGCATGTTGTTTGTTTTAGGAGTGAAGCACAGAACATACAGACTTCTACCAGGGGAAAGACTAACAAGCAAAAGATTGTACAGAAATAGTTTAATGAAATTGTTATGGGTAACCATACTGGTTGAATCAGAAAGTCTGCAAGAGTCTCTAGACCATAGCTAAGGAGCTGCTTCGGCAAGAAATATGTGTCTGAGGCTTGCACACAGGCACAACCAGCCGTGAAGCTGGGCTGCCTTTGTTTTTTTTTGCCTAACCCCAGGCAAGTCACTTCCCTTTACAGAAGTTTGGTCCTCATAAGGGATATTTGCTGCGTAATTTCTGACCTTACTTCTCCCAGTGGCCTCACACATACACAGTGTTCCTGTAGATTTTATATTGGTGCAAAGGCAAATAATTGGCATTGACAGTTGGTTAAAATGTTAAATCTCATGGAAAGTAGGCAAGCTGTCCTAGGGGAATTCTTGGCTTCTGTAATTTGTGTGATGGTCCAGCAATTTCAAAAACTCCAATACATTTCTAATTGATTTGCAGTTATGTAAGCCTTGATAGGATTTGGCCTTCTTTTGGAGGACATCAGAGAGATAGTTGTGGAAGTGTTCAGTGTGTAGTGAGATGAAGAGGTTTGTCATCTTCTTTTACTCTACATAGTCTGAAGCATTTAAATATAAAGTATATTTGTTAAATAAATTTGCTTGCATATGGCCATTTTTCACTTTACTATATTTTTCTTCCTGAAGATTTATCTGTATGAATGGAGAATAAATATTCTAAGGTTTCTCTAAGTAAAGGCTCAACAGTTTGAGAAAGAGGATTTTAATCAACTGTGTACATTTATTTATTATGAACATCTCTTTAGTGCAAACACTCCATAGACAGTTGAATGGGATGACCCAGAAGATGTTTTTATATGAAAGCAGGAAAGAAGCAGAAAAAAATTGATACATGCATGTAAAACTCACAAGGAAAGATGTTCATGTTTCTAGTTTATATGTAAAAAATATATTTTTCTTATTTCTTGATTTTTCAGGTTTGCTTTATACATTTTTGCTTTGAATTTGCACTCTCAGTTGCTGGCCTTTATTTTCCATGTGAACACTGGCAAATTTTGCAGCTGTAGTGATTGTCATCTCAGTTTCCTTAGAGTATCACTCTTCCATCTCCTGTAATATCATGCTGGATCAGAATAGAATCAGTGTGTCTCAGTCTTGTCACAGCATCCCTCTTATATATTACTACTCTTTTTATGGAGTGCTATATTCCAAATGCATTTTTTATGAAAATGCATTTTGCATCTTTTTCCAGAAATCCTGCCCTGCCTTGTTGTTGAAGTCATCTTCCATCTTTACCTTTTCTGCCCTTCCTGAGTTATTTCACCTGTGTTGCAAGCAGTACAACTTCACTAGTTGCCCATGTAGGTATTGACCTCATGCAGAACTGCTTTAGGCAGCATCACCAGCAGGTCAAGGGAGGTGATCCTTCATCTCTCCTCAGTGCTGATGAGTGCTGGGTCCAGTTCCAGGTTCCACTCCACATGAGAGACAGGAACATCCCGCAGCCAGTCCAGCAAAGGGCACCAAACTGGCTGTGGGCTGTGGCACAGGACTTTGGAGGAGAGGCTGAGGGAGGTTGGACAGCCCAGTGTTTCACCACCCTCACAGGAAAGAATTTTTTCCTAATATCTAATCTAATTCTATCATCTTTCAGACATTTCCCCTGATCTTACCCCTACATTTCCTGATAAAGAGTCTCTTCCCATCTTTCCTGTAGCCCTCCTTTAAGTACTGGAAGTCTGGTATAATGGCTTTCCAACAGAAGGTGAATTTGTTTCTTAGAGAATGGGGTCTTTTTGTTCATAGCTGGGAAATCTTTGGCTTTCATTAGTTTTTGGTACATGAAACATTTTGGAAGAAAATATTCTATTTAATTAAATAGAATAAGTGGATAGAGCCTGAACAACAAATAAAATACATGAATGAAAATGGATGGGAAAATAAATGGACATTAACTGACAGGGTTACTCTATGGCATTTTTCAAATCTCCAATTCAGTTCATTTTCCCTGCATTGTTTTTTGGTTTGAATTTTGGGGGTTTGTTTCATTTTTTTTCCCACATACTTGCACGTGTGTATTGGTACTTTGTATAAGCCTGCAAAGAAATGTCATTTTTCAAATGGAAAGAATGGAATTTTAACAGCTTTACTAACCCTGACAAAAGCCATATTCCACAAAGCACTTTCATCTACATCCCTGTTTAAGCAGCATTGAGAAGTACTAAGGGTTTATGGAGGCAAAGATGAAATTAACAGATTCTTTGAAGGGGAGGGTGTAACTAAAAATGAATCACATTAAACACCCTTTACAGGCTTTGCAAAACCACTTTGCAGGATAATTCCTTCTGATATCAATGAAAGCCTTGACTGAGTGTAGACTGAGTTAATATTAAGAAATGTCTACAGTGGCAGAAGCTTTTTACTGCAAGCCTATAACATACTCTAGAACATACTGGTTTAGAGCCATTTCCAAGGTTTTAAAACCTGCATTTAAAATAGAGATTATTTTGCAATACCTAGTTTCATATCAGAGGGAGTTTAGGAAAATTTAATGCTAAATTGTGACACATCATCATTACCGCTAAAACAGAACCCCCTTTTTTTCTTGCACTTTGTTATGTAAACTTGTACCACTGTACTTCTGAATCACAGTATTAAAAAAAAATAAAAAAATCCCTGTCAACGTGAAGCTTAACCAAATCATTCAGAACAGTGACTCTTGCATGATTCCATCTTACTGAGTTTTCCCCCAGCTCCCTCAGCTGCTGATCCCAGAGCACCCATTAGCACAGAGCAGCCCCCCAGGTGTGGGCTCATGGCCAGCAGCGTGCTCAGGTTCGGGTGCAAGGTTTGTGTGGGATGCTTGGCAGGAGCACGGCACTTCCCTTCGGGAGTGTTTAGCAGGAGGAGGCAGCAGAACCACTGCTGACCTGCCCTGAGATGAGTGCACCTCCCCCAGGGCAGAGGGATCTAGAGAGAGCAGCGGCCGATGCCAGGCACAATGAGGCTGTCCCGTGCTGTGCTGTAACTCTGCATGAAATGGCAACTTGGGTTTCAAATAGCACAGCTTCGGGTTTTCATCTAGGATGTGTTTACACACAACCTCCCAGCTCACTACAACACCAGCTGGGACATAACCTGGGGCTTTCCTGCTCTGGAAAATGGTACATGGCTTCCAGCAGGGAACACATGAGCTGCTATCAACTCTGCATTGAGCAAAGATGCTGACTAATATAAGTACTGTCGATGCAAGTGGTCCACAACCTAGCTAGCCCAAAGAGACCTGTAACTTTAACTGGAAATGTCTGCAAGCAGGGAGAGCTTCAACAGCAATGATGGGGATATTTTGCTAGTCAGAAGTTTCTGCAGTGTAGTGGTTACTACATACACATCTAAAATGTTTGCACCATTTACATAGCATTTTAACAAACACATGATACTGTATCTTAGAAGTATTTTTGTATAGGGACATTGACTAGTGAGTTCTGGATCTTAGCCGCAGGGTGCTATGCCCATTGCTTGATGTTTGGCCAGTATTCTGCTGCCTGTCACACTGCCTGAATGAAGAAAACTTGAGTCTGATATCAAGTCAAATTTGTAGCAAGAGGGAGGTCTCATGTCTCCAGTTAATGGGAGTGTTGGCCCCAGGAGAAAATGCCATTTCCATCTCCTAGGAAGCCTAACTCCATGTCAATGCCTTCTCTGCAAGACCAGCATTGTCTGAAGCACTGATTCTAATCAGAGACCAACGCAGAGTCTCCCTTGTTTGTGCCCAGCTCCCTTTATCCAGCATCTCTCTTAAGGCAGCTAACAGTGTCAATTGCATGTGCTGTTAGCATGGAGCCTTTGCTGGCACAAAAGCCATGTGTAGGGTGTACATTGGGAACAGACCTTTTGCCTAAAGGACCCCAGATCTCTCTTGTGGACATCTAGGGCTTTCTACCATGACAACAGCAGTCCCTTATTGTCAGTCAGAGCTACTTAGCTCTTTTTGACGTTTGTTCTTTGCTTCAGGACTCACCCTGCAATGAGAAGAGAGGATGCCATGTGCTTCCCAACAGAACCAAGGAAAATTTAAATGGAGACTCCTGATCAAGCAGAGTGTGTAATAAAGTTGTGAATTTCAGTACACTCCACATTACTTCTCTGACTTAATGGTCCTGGACAAACTTTTCCTGAGACCCTTTCAGCGAAGCAAGCAGACAATTCATTGAAGTCAAAAGAAAGTATTACAGATTGAAACCTGCTGAGGGTATGGGGATAATCCCCTCATCTGACTGAGAGGAAGCAGCTATTAAGTAGCACTAGGAAAGAGTTGGAAGAGCCAAGTAAAGATGTGATTGCCTGGGATGATTAATTGCCATTTCTACTTCTGGAGTGCTGGGGTAAACGTGATGTCATGAGGGCAACATTCTATATCCCCCCTGTATAAAGAGAACAACTACCTAACATATAAATCAGCAGCATCAAGCTCAGTATCTCCTGCTAAAATTGAGAGAAAATTAGGTTATCCAACTTTGGTTATTTATTCTGGAATTTGGCCAAGTTAACAAAATTAATCTCATTCTTGCCAAGTCTGTCACAGGGTATTGATGTGGTCAGCACCTTGGCAGCTACAATGTACACAGCCCCTGTTTAGATAATTCTTTTCATACACATACTGTAAAAAGACTTGGCTTTTACATACAAAGTAATTGTGAACCGGAATGTGCTTATTGCATGAGTGCAGCAAAATATTTCTGGAAAATTATTTTCTTCCTCCCTGCTAATTGGTTAAAATTGCATGGGATATCCAGGGTGTAGTGCAGATGGAAATAATCAGGAAAATATTTAGTTTCCATAGGAGATTTACTTTTTCCCCTCAAAGTTTAGAATATGACTACTTTTATTTTCATGTTCTCCAATCTGTTACAGCAAAAGATTATCCTCTTCTCCTAAGAGCATCCTGATTATAAGTTTTGGATTTGGGCTTGAATTCAATAGAATTGTTGACTTCTTTAGAGAAGAAACCCATGTCTTGCCCAAAGTGAACTCTACATAGACTTCCACTCATAATCAGTGGGAAGAAAGTTGCTCCTTCAGCCAATGACTCACAGCTCCCACTTCAGCTCCCACTACTTTGAATCTGGCAATGACATCAAAATTAGGTGTGTAAGGTGAGGCCAAGTGAATTCTTTTCTTTGGTTCTTTCTGATGACCAACGGACCAGTTTGTGGGATATTTGCTGAGGCATCTATTTGATCTCAGAGATAACAGTTAATATCCAGATAAATGGTTTAGACATGTATAAATAAAGCAGGAAGGTACCATTCCTCATTGCCACTTTATGCCTGATCGACCCCTGCCTTTTGGCAAGAAAAAAATGCCAAAAATATCACAAATCTTCCTGACTATTCCTTGTACTAAGAGGTTGTCCTCATCTTAACCCCCACACAAAGTGTTCCAGAAAGAAGGCATTTTGGGGAAAGCTGAGGAAGAAAGACAAAATGCCTAAAGGAATTTCATACACTGGTTATTTTGTAGAGGATCATTCCAAAAGGGAAGCCAGTTGGGGTTACTGGTACTGTACCAAGTTGATGCCTATCAGCCCTTAAAAAATTCATGTCATTATCATTAGCACATAAGCCAGTACAGAGGAAAATGTACAGAAGGGAAGGCATGACAGATGTGAATCACCTCTATTAACTTGCAAAAGTCATGTACATGTGTCAAACCAGAATATTAAAATGGATTAGCCATTCATACAAATAAAAACAACATGTGCATTTGTTTCAGCTAGGATAAAAATCACAAAGGCAATTCTCATACAGAACATGTGAAAAAAAATCTTGGCACAAAGGACAGTGTAGCCCAAGTGTTCAGATACATGTTTCAAGTATACAGACTTTTTTTTTCCCCAGCTTTCAGGTTGTTTGCTTCAGAAGGCCATGAGAAACCACAGCTTGAAGGGAGACATAATGACTTTACACTTCCAAAGTATTCTCTAAAGTCACTACTTTTTGCCTTGAACTTTTTTCCATGTGGATTTGAATCCTATTCACAAAGCCATGCCAAAATGACTTTAAACTATACAGTAAATACAGTTGTTTGGATAATAAATTTGTATTGGGGCATTTTTTTAGCCCTCACTCTTTTTAGTCAAACTTTCACCATATACAGAGCTGCCACTTAGCATGCACAGAGCACATTTTCTTCCAGTTGGACTCCCACTGTCAACCCTGCATGACAACCATATTGACAGATGGACTATATTTATTTGACAGGTTTTGGACCAAAGACGTTACAGCTTAGATGAGCATAAGTATTTTTTTATTAACACATAATATTCCCAATAATTTTCCCTCTTATTGGTATTTTGTTTCAGAGGTGACAAGAAGTATCGTTTACTAATTGGTTTACATATGCAGCAGAAATTTTGGTTCTCCAAGAGCAGGCAGCCATGTCACATGAAAAAAATGCCAAAACAACAGGGTAGAAGAGCATTACATCCCTTGGTAAAGACTTCCACAAACTCAGCCCTGCTATCCTTGCCTTACAGACTCCTGAAAAGTTGTCAGATAAAAATATTTTGGGTAGACAGAATCACAACGGTCAGTTCTCCCTCATCTCCTCTGGCAGCTCAGCATATCCACACATTGCCCACTCTTAAATTAGACCCCAGTGATCTGTTCATTTCAATGGCAATGGCAACTTTACAGAACTACTGTTGCTCTGGGAAATAATTCAAAAAGCCTGAGATATAATTTTGGTCACACTTTGGGTTGGTGTCCTTGCAACTGCAAAGATGCTGCCCCAGTTGTCCCATGTTTTCAAGCACAGAAGTGTCCCAGCTTCTGTTCTGAAGTAGGAGCACTTATGCTTTGTGCAGATTCCATTGACACACAGCCCTGACAGCTCAAGCTGACTGCTGGGTGGAGACAGGCTGCGTGGTAAGGCGAGAGGGGAGCCACAGGGGTCACTGGTGGTTTTTGTTGAAAGTTGGCTCTGTTCAGCCCAGGGTAAACTGTGGGAATGAGATGTAATCACAGTGCCAGCTATCAGGTTATGGCCATATACAGAGATTGCCACCCATTGCTGTTGAGCCAAATTAGCTTTGCTGCTGGTATCTACAGCAAAGGATTTGATTCTCAGGCACCTGCTGATAATTCACTTGAAATCTTTGACTTGTTTTCAAATAATATCTCTTTTCAAATATACTTAAGTTGATCACTTTCATGCTTCCCCTTAAATGCCAGAAGTTAAGTGAATTAAAAACAACCTCAGCCATCCCTGAGCTTCTTTGCTTTCACATCATTCAAGGGTGGAAAGAGTTTTCTATTTTAATTAATTGGAGAATAAAAATCAGTATCCAGCTGAGATGTAGGGTCTCTTTTTTGCTGTGGAATCAAGTCTACCACAAAAAGTAGACGTTTGTGCTGGAAATGCCGACTCACATGAAATCAGAAGACTGTGATCAGGGATGTCAAGACCACCAGAGATTAATGTTGCATTAAATCCTTGCGGTTGAAAAGAAGCCACAACAGTCAAGCCCCTTCTCCCTGGACACGTGCTACACTTCACTGCTCCCCAGTTTCACCCTCCTTTCTCATATTTCATTTTGTGTGTGTGCATACACATATGTTGGGGGGGTACTGAACTGTGCTCTCATTGTGCTCTGTTTTCTCTGGTAGTGCCTGCCTCCTTCCCTGCTGCCTGCACTGCTGTGCGTGCCAGCAATGTCCTATCACACTCAGTGAATTATGCCGAGTCGCCTCCAAAGCCAAAGGAGGAGGTGACAATTGGTGGACATCTTTCTCTGCCTGACAGCATATATAGAAACAGTCCAGCTGAACAGATTTCTGTCTGTGCTGAGGGGACCAGCAGATCATTTTTGCCATTTACTGGCTTGAAAGCTCAGCATTTCAATGTCTCACTGACTAGAAAGCTATTGGGCACAAAATCCTGAGAACAGAAGAACTGATCTTGGAAAGTGGTGTTTGTACCTCCTCCTATTTTTCCATCTTTCTCTTCAGCAGGCAAAGAGTATGGGCAATGCTGAAAGGAGAGGTACAATAATGCTGATGATTTATAAGCTGGCAATGGGATGTAATCTATAAATCAAGCAACTGCCATTGAAGTTTCTGAAAATCTCTGTAACAAGTACAGTCTAGATGATGTTTTGCCTTCCTCCTGTCTCCTCAGAGAAAAATCAACTGGTAATAAACAGAAGTGGGCTTTAGTTCACAGAGGTGTTCCCTTCGTTTCAGGTGGAACCACAAGAGCAAGAAAGGGGGGAAAGGGGAATACTGTTGCTTCAGTAGTCATAGTTACAGTTCTCTGGTGTAGGCATCAGATAATGTCACATCTTTCAGGATCTGGAAATTTTTTTAACTCTTACAAGAATTTAAAGGTTACAGTTATTTTACCTAAAGCAGGACATGCAGGGAGCAGGAGGAAGGGGCTGTCATTCTGCCAGCACTTGGTGTGGGAGCAGACTGCTTGTTCAGGTATTTGCCAGTGAGTTTCCTGCCAAAGGCAGTCATTTTGCTCTAAAGGCCACTCAATTTTCAGGGCAATGATGTTCTTGGTTTGGATTTTTACATGTGGTAGCCTGCACTGTGCCTCTGAGGCCCTGTCTTCTCTAGGAAAAAAAGAATTAGTCCTCTGGGTATATTTGCTTAGGGCTCCTTGCCTTAGCTGAAGCATGCCTAGGGGATGTTGGCCATGGGGTCTCCACAAAATCATAACTAGCACTATCAGTAATGGTGTTTAAGCTGTGCCTTGCCAACAGGTCCTCATCACTGACCCTAATGCCAACCCCCAAAGCAGCAGAGATGCTACAAATCCCTCCTGGGCTGCTCTTGCAGAATTTTGAGCACCTCTCGCTGGTGTGAAAAGACCAGCAGATAGGTTTTCACTCCAACTGCCTTTGCAGAGGAGTTGTGTTAGAAAGCAATTGTTCTCCCCAAACCTTGGGGAATAGTCTTTTTCCATTACAATCATTGTGAAGGCACTGACCTAAATGCAGTGGTGCTTGCACAGTGAATGCACAAGCAGCTCTTCAGAATCTCCTTGTTTTTGAAAAAGAAGCCGCATTTTTAACCAGCATGTCTGGGTACAGACCTTTTGGGCAATTATAGGATATGTGATATATAAATGATACTTCCTTTGACAGAAAAGTCCTGGTGCTGCTAGGAGAGCCAGGAGAAGTTATTTTTAATTTTTGCATTTTTCCAAACACCAAATCTTATGAGCCAGAGAGTTCCATATGAATGTTTGACATGCCATGTGATTAATCAAGTGCTTCATCATTTTCCTGAGTTTGGCGTCATACAGGCAGTTACTACGTCCCCTCCTGCCATGGAAAATATAAACTCTGTGCTGCCCAGATCAGGCTGGAGTCTCTCAAGTGTGGGATGGCACAGCTCTGAATTCCTCTTTGCCTGAACTGTGAGTGAGCTGTAATCACAGGGGTTCTTCATGTGTCATTAGTGTGCATAGTTCAGGGCAAAAAGCATGGGTTTGCTTATCTCTTACCATGTGAAACATCACATCTCCCCACTGTTATGATGCCATAATTGCTCATCACATCTGTCCAAGAAATTTTTCTATGTAGAAATTTAGTCTTGATTTTTTTTCATTGGTAGGCAGTTTCATGTCTGCAATATGCAGATTTTTTATAGAATGGGAAATCTTGAAAAAAACGCATAACAGAAAGTGAAAAAAAGAGAGATAAAGAATTAAAAAAAGCTTAGTGCTGTAAAATAAAGTGGTTTTGAGGTAATCGTGCTCCCTGTAGTAAAATAAAAGTTACAGTTCTTTTCCTCTGACACACTGAATGACACATTTTTTTGGTATGATTCGATTTTCTCTTTTATCATTCTTCTTTCAAAAGGTGCCACACTAAAAAATAAAAGTTGCACAGAAAAAAAAAAAAAGATTTGGATATAAATAAAGATGAGGTACAACAGATCTGGGACACATTAACTTCCAAATGTATAAAAGAAACAACCACAAAAAACCCCAACTCAAAACATTTTATGTTAACATACCAATGAAAGGAAGTTCTAGACTATGATCTTTTTCAAGATGCTTCTTAAACCCTGCCTGGAGTTCAAATTAAGTCACATTGTGTACTTGCTTGGAATTTTTAAATCCAGGTAACTAAGAGGGCTTCAAGGTGCCTTTTAAAGTATGTCTTTTTAATATTAATTCAGAAATAGAAGGCATTACTTTTCCAAGACAAGAAAAATTTTCTAAAGCAAGCAAACTTTTACTGCTCTGAAAATGACTTATTTACCATCCTACAGGAATCAAAAATGGTAAGTAGGCGTAGCAAGAAATCCTGCTGGTTTCATCTATTCACTTGAGATTATTTGGATATATAGCTGCAAAGCCATCTCATTAATCTAGCTGGGGTATGATGTACATGACAGTCAATTCTTTGAACAGGAGGTACGTGCAGCTATGCTGGTGGATCTCTGCCACCATCAGAGAGAGGCTATTTCTGTTTCTTGCTGCTGTTGCCACTTCTTTGACTGAACATCCCCTGCAGCATTCACACACATGCTTCACACCTTCCAGACACACAGCCATAGCCACACACAGATACAGATGTAGGGAATGTACACCCCACTAATTCACTGCCAATACCCAACCCATTCTGCCTGGAAAAGTCATTACTACATATGCAAGGCTCAACTAGACTGAGCAAGAGGTGATTTATTAGCTCCATATTTAAATTCAATCATCATAATCTAGGAAAGAAATATTGTCATTCTTTTCAACAGGGTTACTCTGGATTTCTCTGACAACAATTTTAGCTTGGCAACACACCTGCCTGCAGAGGAACTCCTATTGTCACTTCTGAAAGTACAGAGACCAGCATCTTAAACTCTGGCATAGTTTCTTTTGTCATAGATTATCCAGTAATTGCTGGGCACATTATTCCTGCACTCTCCATGGATCCTACGAACAACATAGGGGTTTTTTTAGGCACCAGCTGACATTAACTAAAGTGAGATGAAGTTAAGTTTATTGTTAAAAGTAATACTCCCTGGACTTTTTCTGAAATCTGGTGCAACAGCTAGAAAGACAGGTCAGCTGCTTGATATTTCAGAAAACCTCAGAAATAAATTCTGCAGAGCTTTCTGCTAGTCTTCTTAGTTTTGAAGACAATGGAAACTTGAATGCCTGATATTTTTGAGCAACTGGAGACAGGTCAGCTCAGTGAAACCTTTCCAAGTAAGTTAAATGCAGCCTTCAAAAACATTCAGGCAAAGTCAGGGTTGGAGACAGACCACAATGCCATCCTCAGTCTAGAGGGCTGGGGCCCACTTCACATGGTGCAGGAGCACGTCACCCCACCCAGTAAAAAAAGGAACGACAGGGAAGGAGCCAAGCTCTCAGAGCTCTCAGAGCCCGCCTCTGGTAAATTTCCTCTTGTCTCAGACGCATCTGTTACATTTTGATCACAACTTCTATCTTCCTCTGCCATGTTTCTGTATTTTCCAGTAGCAACCAATCAGTATGAAAATGTCTCCTAGCTCTTACCTGGTGGAAAGGCAGGAAAAGCAGTGCCAGCCACTGCAACAGTGATTTTTTGTCCAAGTTACTCCAAAGGCTGCTATCATCCAACCCCACCACAAGTCTTTCTGCTTTAGCCCATGCCCCTGCCTGCGCCCACAAGGCTCTGGAAGGTCTCCAGGATGGTTTTCAACAATGCCCACACAGCTCAGCTGGGTTCAGCATTGCTGATCTTTGACTCACTTTGACCTCAGTGTCCTCCTGCCATTTCTGGACTGTGACCCCAGCTTCATGTGTTGTCCCATGATGATTGCTTCAATGGATGGAGGCAGGTGAAGGAAGTCCAGAGACCAAAGGAAAGAAAACAGATGAAAAAAGCATTCTCTTTAATCTATTGCAGTAAAATTTTTAACTGCCAAATGCATCTTCTCTTTCCTGAAGTGATAATCCTGTCCTCCTTCCTGTATGACCTGGCTGTAACCCTGGGAGGAGGAAGTAATTTATTTCTAGCCCTGTTGTTTTAAATGTGTCTCAGCTTTTAGGCTGTCATCTGAGGCCACCTGAGATCATGTTTTTCACCTGCCTGCCCGCTCTCTGGTCTCCAGTCACTCGGCAAGAGGAGCCATGGATGGGGCAGCCACAGCGGCGGCCCCGCACGAAGTGCTGACATGGGAGCACAAACGAGGCTTATTTGTTTCACACCATTTCCCCAGTGCCCGTGCTGACAGACAGACAGACAGACAGCCTCCCACCAGTCCCTGTGGAGCACTGAGCAGCCCCGGCACCACCGGTGTGCGGCTGGGGGAGTGCCAGTGCTCTGCAGCTCCTACCTGTTGCCTTAGAAACAAACTGACATGGGCCTGTATTCTTTCTTCCTTTCTTTTTCTTCTTTTTGCTACTCAGATAGCACACTGTGTGCCAAGTCTCGAGGTGGGAGGGAAGAACAAGGAGAAAAGAGGAAAGAAATGAGAGAGAAGAGTGAGTATATAAAGTCCAGGAAACATATTTTGAGACTAAATATGAAAGCAGGACACGCTGGGGCAGCTACTGGGCTCGTCTCTGCCTGCTGCCCTTGTGTGGCATGCAGGAGGAGGTCACGCTGCCACACCGAGAGCAGCTGTAGGAACCAGCTGTGACATCTGGCTTCCATTGAGGAGTGTGAACGCTGGAACCGGACAATGTTTGTTTTCTCTTGCTTGAGCATGAATCAAAGTTTTAATTAAAGAAATCTCAGAGATGTTTTCAGCAAGACTGCCCAGGGTCAGTGTGCAGAGGGTGCTTTTTCAGGAATATGAGCTGGTTGTGGTCCAGCCCATTCCCTGAGGTGACGGGTGTGTTTTGGGGTGAGGGAGGAGTTTCAGAACCTAAAGCAACAGGGATTGATGACACTCAGAAAGACCCTATCATTGTCTTTGTGTGCATGGAGGCCCAGACTCCAAGGAATAAGCATTGCCTGCTGTGTTCCTTCTTGTTTTGCCAGCAGCTATTCCCATGGCTGAACAGCCTCACTGTCCTTCTCTTTGCAGAATCATTCGATCCTTCCTGTGGTTCTTCCTTCATTTAAAGCCACTCTTAGGACCTCCTCTCCCCATTTCCAACAAAGACCACCAGAGCTATGTCCTCTGACACCACTGGCTGCAGTTCTGTTCCTGCATGGTTACTACTGTAAGCTATTAGTTCTCCAGCTTTTGTATTAGGCAATAATTTTTTTTTCCAAATAATTGTTTTTCAGACTGTTAGTAACCCTTTAGGACAACTTCTGAAATAGAACAACCCTATTCCCACTTCTGTGTAGTCAGTACCACCATAATAAAATATTTCAAACACATCAGATCCCTAGAAACCCCTTAAATTGCTTCCCAATCCCCATTAAAATTGCAGCAACAGTTCATCTCTCCAGGGCTACCCTGGTTTGGAAAAACACCTGGCACACATCCTATTCCTTCAGTGCAAAGCACACCCTGTACAGCTGCAGTTTAGGCAACACATCTGAGAGTCACAGTCAATCTGTAGCAACAACGGAGAAACAGAAACCTAAACTAGAGGAGGAGTAGATTTGTGGGATCCTTTTCTACAAAGAATGGTATTAAAGGGCATTAGTCTGTTGGATATAGCTGAGACTTCTAGAGTTGCTGATGGCTCACAGCCACTCATGTCACTCCCATGTGCCCTATAAATCTATTTTTTGTTTTTATGTGTAAATGATGTAATGCCCGCAAGCTTCCTCAGTCAGGGTTCATTATTTAATTTCTCAGGTGGCTGAAGTCATAGGCTTTGTGGCGTCTATGACCACCCACAATGTGCTCTCACTGCCCAGAAATGAACTTCCTCTTAGACCTTGGATTCTGATTGGCATCTGCAGACTTAAAAGTCCACTGACCACTTCATGTCATGGGAACATTTTGGAAAGCATCTCTGGAATGATAAAACCATTTTGATGCCGAAATAGTGTGTGTGCTTAAACTAAGACCTTTTCTGATAGAAAGAAGACAATTAAAGCCAAGTTTTGATATGATACTATGTTAAGATAAACCCTGTTTTCATGAGCAAATATCTACTTGGAAAATAAAACTCACCAAGGAAGATAAAGTCCTTGCTCCACCCAATCTAATATTCTACATTGTCAAAATTTTATCCCCCATTTCCTTTATTAAATGGGAGTGCATCTTTATTAACATCACTGGGTTCCTAGATAATTCCTGGGGATGGTTATCACCAATGGAGTAACGAGGATTTATCTCTCTCCTTTGCCTTACCTATTAGTGATAAACATATCTCATGCTTTCTTTTAATACTGCTGAACTCACATTCTTGGTGTTGTTTCATCTAAATGTTTATAATTCCAAGAAGTTAACCATGCTTGAAAAACAGTTTCCTGGGCACAGAAACTTCCCTACACTGGTCCAGTTGGGCCTGAGAAATTAGTCTTCCCCATAATACTGTCTAGTGTCATGGTACCAAATATTATTTCTGATAATATTTGCAATCATACACTTATTTGGAAAAATGAAATACTGTGCCTTATTAGCAGTTAAAATAAATTGAATAGAGTGGTGTAGAGGTCAAATTATTACTGTATAAACACTGATCAGCATTCCCTAAATTGTGTAAATCTTTAATGTCTGAAAGGGTAATCTTCACAAATTACAGGTATTTTCATGAACCCAGAATCAAGCATTTAAAAAAATAGATGGGTATGGTCCAAAGCACAGTGAAATCTATAAAAATCAACAGCATCTCAAAGATATAACTTCACTGCTAGAGTTAGGATTCTTATTGAGGAAAAAGAATATAAGCAACAGTAGATAAAAGTATGTATTTATACAGGAACACAAATATATTTGCAAATATATGTTTGCAGGCAAATACATAAATTATGCCCATCTCTAAGAGAGGTCAGAAAGAAGATCTGGGAAACTCAGGTCTATCAGCCTGAACTGAGTACCAAAAAAGCTCAAGGAGCAGATCAGATTGAGTGCATTCCTGTGGCTTGTGCAGGCCAGCCAGGGGATCAGGCCCAGCCAGTGTGGATTTGTAAAAGTCAGGTCCTGCTTGATCAACCAGATCTCTTTCTATGACAAAGTGGCCCAGTTAGCTAATCCAGGAAATGTTGATTTGTATCAGAAATCCTGTGGCCAGAAGGATCTGGGGTGTGACCATCCCCATGTTCCTCAGTTCTGGTGAGGCCACACCTTGAATCCTGTGTTCGGTTTTCAACACTTTGTTGCTAGAAAGACATTGAAAAACTGAAGTGAGCCTAGAGAAGGGCAATGAAGCTGGTGAAGGATCTGGAGCACAAGTCCTATAAGCAGTGGCTGAAGGAGCATGGGGATATGTAGCCTCGAGTAAAGGAGCCTTGGGAGACCTTATCACTCTCTACAACTGCCTGAAGGGAGGCTGTAGCCATGTGGGGGTCGGCCTCTTCTCCCAGGTAATGAGCAATACAACAAGTGTAAATGACCTCAAGTTGCACCAGGGGATGTTTGCATTGGATATTAGAAGAAATTTCTCCATCAAAGGAGTCGTCAAGCATTGGAAGGCTGCCCAGGGAACTAGTGCGGCCACCATCCCAGGAGGATTTCAAAAGACGTGTAGATGTGGCACTTAGGGACATGATTTAGTGGGACTTGGCCGTGCTGGATTAAGGGTTGGACTCAATGATCTTGCAGGTCTTTTACAACCTATACAGTTCTATGATTCTATGATTCATTCTTCAACAGCAGTAGAGTCATATAAGAGAATTTTCAGGTAGTAGTTATTTAAGTCTATATGCATCATAAATATTAAAAGAAGAAACAAATGATTTTCTCACAGAAGAAAGTCTGATGAAGCGAATTCTTAATTTACAAGGTTCTGAGTGATTAAAACACATTTTTTATCTTCTGCAAGAATTTCAATTAAAAACTATCACCATGAGAGAAATGGATGTTCATGCTGTAGACAATACAAGTGGCTCCTGCCATTTCTCTACAGTGAAAATGCTCAAAGAATGTTTTTGGACAAAATGTTTCCAGCAGAGAGTCTCAAGCCAACCTTTTATTTTTCCTCTGTTGAATATAAAATAGAAATTAAAAGTAGCAATGAGAAAAAAAACACAAACCAACAAAAAAACAACTCATAAAGAAACTTTTTGACCTCAGCAGCACATTTTCACTCAGATAGAATTTTAGCTGTGGAAGAAGAGGAAAGAACAGAGGTTTATTTAGCATGTGAAGCATGTGAAATTATTTGCTCCCAAATATTTCTTCATATATTTTTATTCAGTCTTTTCTACACTGGATGTCTATTTTCCAGGGTTTCCTCACTGTAAACCTGTTCCAAATATTACAAAAGCCATGCCATTTCCACAGAGGGTATGAACAGGGGGTCTTTGAAGAGAGACGTGTTCTGCAGGAGGGCAGGTACCTGGGGAGGTCATTCCTGTGCCCAGCTCCCTAGATTCAATGGTAATACTTGGCCAGCTGGAAAAGTCATCTCACTTCGAAGACCTGCAGCTGACATCCAGAAAGCTGCACCATGATGACAGCCAGGCTCAAACCCTCCTCTGCACACACACAAGGTCTGCTGCTTCCCAAGTCTTGAGATGTTACCCTGGGCCCCAAGGGTTGCATTGTGCAGGCCAAAAACTCAACAACCTGCATTCCCATGAGAAACTCGCCAAGTCGGATGAACTGCGTCACAGCAGCCTGCAAAGCGGAGGCCTGGTTTAAAAATACTGCCTGGGGCAGATTTCTCAGGCCATATATAGTTCACACATCTCATGGTGGCAGGAAGGAGCTGCAAAGACACACAGAGACACAGAGAAGGAAGAAAGCAATGAGAGACGCGACTGCCAGTGTGCAACAAAAACAGGTTAAAAATAGCCTGGGCTGCAACAGCTCCCTCCTATCCCAGGAGTGTGTGGGCCACTGGTCCTCCCTGGCCTCTCTGGCCTGTCTCTCAGCTGCCTATTTTCTGCCAGGAGGAAAGAGCAGGAAGGAAATTTTCAGTTCCTGTAGGCAGAAGAAGAGAAAATGACAGTGCTGTTTGTTTTGACACTGGGCAGGCTCCCCTGGGCTTGCACAGATACCTGGCCAGTGCTGTAAGATCCCTTCATGTGGAGAGCACAGGCTTGGAATGCCTCTCTCACATCCCCCAGCAGCAGCCGGCATAACCCCATGGGTGCCACGCTGCTGAGATGAGGTGCCAGCAGAGGTCTCGGTTTGGTTTCTCACCGA